>OZ005735.1:133090345-133686942 GCA_963930755.1 Eudasyphora cyanicolor | reverse complement strand
AAAATTTTGGCCAAAAAATAGTGATAACAAAATTTCGCCCTTTTCCTTCTACGGGGCTTATTTAACGAGATATTTGCATTTTAAGTTTTGCAAAGCAAATTCAGAATTTTGGCCAAAAATTAGTGATAACAAAATTTAGCCTTTTTCCTTCTACGGAGCTTATTTAACGAGATATTTGCATTTTAAATTTTGCTAAGGAAATTCAAAATTTTGGCCAAAATTAGTGATAACAAAATTTAGCCCTTTTCCTTCTACGGAGCTTATTTAACGAGATATTTGCATTTAAGTTTTGCTAAAGAAATTCAAAATTTTGGCCAAAAATTAGTGATAACAAAATTTAGCCCTTTTCCCTTCTACGGGGCTTATTTAACGAGATATTTGCATTTTAAGTTTTGCTAAGGAAATTCAAAATTTGGCCAAAATAGTGATAACAAAATTTCGCCCTTTTCCTTCTACGGGGCTTATTAACGAGATATTTGCATTTTAAGTTTTGCAAAGCAAATTCAGAATTTTGGCCAAAAATTAGTGATAACAAAATTTAGCTTTTTCCTTCTACGGAGCTTATTTAACGAGATATTTGCATTTTTAAGTTTTGCTAAGGAAATTCAAAATTTTGGCCAAAAATTAGTGATAACAAAAATTTAGCCTTTTTCCTTCTACGGAGCTTATTTAACGAGATATTTGCATTTTAAGTTTTGCTAAGGAAATTCAAAATTTTGGCCAAAAATAGTGATAACAAAATTTCGCCCTTTCCTTCTACGGGGCTTATTTAACGAGATATTTGCATTTTAAGTTTTGCAAAGCAAATTCAGAATTTTGGCCAAAAATTAGTGATAACAAAATTTAGCCTTTTTCCTTCTACGGAGCTTATTTAACGAGATATTTGCATTTTAAGTTTTGCTAAGGAAATTCAAAATTTTGGCCAAAATAGTGATAACAAAATTTCGCCCTTTTCCTTCTACGGGACTTATTTAACGAGATATTTGCATTTTAAGTTTTGCAAAGCTAATTCAGAATTTTGGCCAAAAATTAGTAATAACAAAATTTCGCCCTTTTCCTTCTACGGAGCTTATTTAACGAGATATTTGCATTTTAAGTTTTGCTAAAGAAAATTCAAAATTTTGGCCAAAAATTAGTGATACAAAATTTTGCCCTTTTCCTTCTACGGGGCTTATTTAACGAGATATTTGCATTTTAAGTTTTGCAAAGCAAATTCAGAATTTTGGCAAAAATTAGTGATAACAAAATTTAGCCTTTTTCCTTCTACGGAGCTTATTTAACGAGATATTTGCATTTTAAGTTTTTCTAAGGAAATTCAAAATTTTTGGCCAAAAATAGTGATAACAAAATTTCGCCCTTTTCCTTCTACGGGCTTATTTAACGAGATATTTGCATTTTAAGTTTTGCAAAGCAAATTCAGAATTTTGGCCAAAAATTAGTGATACAAAATTTAGCCTTTTTCCTTCTACGGAGCTTATTTAACGAGATATTTGCATTTTAAGTTTTGCTAAGGAAATTCAAAATTTTGGCCAAAAATTAGTGATAACAAAATGTAGCCCTTTTCCTTCTACGGAGCTTATTTAACGAGATATTTGCATTTTAAGTTTTGCTAAAGAAATTCAAAATTTTGGCCAAAAATTAGTGATAACAAAATTTAGCCCTTTTCCTTCTTATACAATTTTAAGTTTTGCAAAGCTAATTCAGAATTTCGGCCAAAAATTAGTGATAACAAAATTTAGCCTTTTTCCTTCTACGGAGCTTATTTAACGAGATATTTGCATTTTAAGTTTTGCTAAAGAAATTCAAAATTTTGGCCAAAAATTAGTGATAACAAAATTTAGCCCTTTTCCTTTTCCTTCTTATACAACGAGATATTTGCATTTTAAGTTTTGCAAAGCAAATTCAGAATTTTGGCCAAAAATTAGTGATAACAAAATTTAGCCTTTTTCCTTCTACGGAGCTTATTTAACGAGATATTTGCATTTTAAGTTTTGCTAAGGAAATTCAAAATTTTGGCCAAAAATAGTGATAACAAAATTTCGCCCTTTTCCTTGTACGGGGCTTATTTTACGAGATATTTGCATTTTAAGTTTTGCAAAGCAAATTCAGAATTTTGGCCAAAAATTAGTGATAACAAAATTTCGCCCTTTTCCTTCTACGTGGCTTATTTAACGAGATATTTGCATTTTAAGTTTTGCTAAGGAAATTCAAAATTTTGGCCAAAAGTAGTGATAACAAAATTTAGCCTTTTTCCTTCTGCGGAGCTTATTTAACGAGATATTTGCATTTTAAGTTTTGCTAAAGAAATTCAAAATTTTGGCCAAAAATTAATGATAACAAAATTTCGCCCTTTTCCTTCTACGGGGCTTATTTAACGAGATATTTGCATTTTAAGTTTTGCTAAATTTTGGCCAGAAATTAGTGATAACAAAATTTCGCCCCTTTCCTTCTACGGGGCTTATTTAACGAGATATTTGCATTTTAAGTTTTGCTAAGGAAATTCAAAATTTTGGCCAAAAATTAGTGATAACAAAATTTCGCCCTTTTTCTTCTACGGGGCTTATTTAACGAGATATTTGCATTTTAAGTTTTGCTAAGGAAATTCAAAATTTTGGCCAAAAGTAGTGATAACAAAATTTAGCCTTTTTCCTTCTGCGGAGCTTATTTAACGAGATATTTGCATTTTAAGTTTTGCTAAAGAAATTCAAAATTTTGGCCAAAAATTAATGATAACAAAATTTCGCCCTTTTCCTTCTACGGGGCTTATTTAACGAGATATTTGCATTTTAAGTTTTGCTAAATTTTGGCCAGAAATTAGTGATAACAAAATTTCGCCCCTTTCCTTCTACGGGGCTTATTTAACGAGATATTTGCATTTTAAGTTTTGCTAAGGAAATTCAAAATTTTGGCCAAAAATTAGTGATAACAAAATTTCGCCCTTTTTCTTCTACGGGGCTTATTTAACGAGATATTTGCATTTTAAGTTTTGCTAAGGAAATTCAAAATTTTGGCCAAAAATTAGTGATAACAAACTTTCGCCCTTTTCCTTCTACGGGGCTTATTTAACGAGATATTTGCATTTTAAGTTTTGCTAAGGAAATTCAAAATTTTGGCCAAAAATTAGTGATAACAAAATTTCGCCCTTTTCCTTCTATGGGGCTTATTTAACGAGATATTTGCATTTTAAGTTTTCAAAATTTTGGCCAAAAATTAGTGATAACAAAACTTAGCCCTTTTCCTTCTACGGAGCTTATTTAACGAGATATTTGCATTTTAAGTTTTGCTAACGAAATTCAAAATTTTGGCCAAAAATTAGTGATAACAAAATTTCGCCCTTTTCCTTCTACGGGGCTTATTTAACGAGATATTTGCATTTTAAGTTTTGCTAAATTTTGGCCAGAAATTAGTGATAACAAAATTGAACCCTTTTCCTTCTACGGGGCTTATTTAACGAGATATTTGCATTTTAAGTTTTGCTAAGGAAATTCAAAATTTTGGCCAAAAATTAGTGATAACAAAATTTCGCCCTTTTCCTTCTACGGGGCTTATTTAACGAGATATTTGCATTTTAAGTTTTGCTAAGGAAATTCAAAATTTTGGCCAAAAATTAGTGATAACAAAATTTCGCCCTTTTCCTTCTACGGGGCTTATTTAACGAGATATTTGCATTTTAAGTTTTGCTAAGGAAATTCAAAATTTTGGCCAAAAATTAGTGATAACAAACTTTCGCCCTTTTCCTTCTACGGGGCTTATTTAACGAGATATTTGCATTTTAAGTTTTGCTAAGGAAATTCAAAATTTTGGCCAAAAATTAGTGATAACAAAATTTCGCCCTTTTCCTTCTATGGGGCTTATTTAACGAGATATTTGCATTTTAAGTTTTCCTAAGGAAATTCAAAATTTTGGCCAAAAATTAGTGATAACTAAATTTCGCCCTTTTCCTTCTACGGGGCTTATTTAACGAGATATTTGCATTTTAAGTTTTGCTAAATTTTGGCCAGATATTAGTGATAACAAACTTTCGCCCTTTTCCTTCTACGGGGCTTATTTAACGAGATATTTGCATTTTAAATTTTGCTAAGGAAATTCAAAATTTTGGCCAAAAATTAGTGATAACAAACTTTCGCCCTTTTCCTTCTACGGGGCTTATTTAACGAGATATTTGCATTTTAAGTTTTGCTAAGGAAATTCAAAATTTTGGCCAAAAATTAGTGATAACTAAAGTTCGCCCTTTTCCTTCTACGGGGCTTATTTAACGAGATATTTGCATTTTAAGTTTTGCTAAGGAAATTCAAAATTTTGGCCAAAAATTAGTGATAACAAACTTTCGCCCTTTTCCTTTTACGGGGCTTATTTAACGAGATATTTGCATTTTAAGTTTTGCTAAGGAAATTCAAAATTTTGGCCAAAAATTAGTGATAACAAAATTTCGCCGTTTTCCTTCTACGGGGCTTATTTAACGAGATATTTGCATTTTAAGTTTTCCTAAGGAAATTCAAAATTTTGGCCAAAAATTAGTGATAACTAAATTTCGCCCTTTTCCTTCTACGGGGCTTATTTAACGAGATATTTGCATTTTAAGTTTTCCTAAGGAAATTCAAAATTTTGGCCAAAAATTAGTGATAACAAAATTTCGCCCTTTTCCTTCTACGGGGCTTATTTAACGAGATATTTGCATTTTAAGTTTTGCTAAGGAAATTCAAAATTTTGGCCAAAAATTAGTGATAACAAAATTTAGCCCGTTTCCTTCTACGGGGCTTATTTAACGAGATATTTGCATTTTAAGTTTTGCTAAGCAAATTCAGAATTTTGGCCAAAAATTAGTGATAACAAAATTTCGCCTTTTTCTTTCTACGGGGCTTATTTAACGAGATATTTGCATTTTAAGTTTTGCTAAGGAAATTCAAAATTTTGGCCAAAACTTAGTGATAACAAAATTTAGCCCGTTTCCTTCTACGGGGCTTATTTAACGAGATATTTGCATTTTAAGTTTTGCTAAGCAAATTCAGAATTTTGGCCAAAAATTAGTGATAACAAAATTTAGCCTTTTTCCCTCTACGGAGCTTATTTAACGAGATATTTGCATTTTAAGTTTTGCTAAAGAAATTCAAAATGTTGGCCAAAAATTAGTGATAACAAAATTTCGCCCTTTTCCTTATACGGGGCTTATTTAACGAGATATTTGCATTTTAAGTTTTGCTAAATTTTGGCCAAAAAATAGTGATAACAAAATTTCGCCCTTTTCCTTCTACGGGGCTTATTTAACGAGATATTTGCATTCTAACTTTTGCTAAATTTTGGCCAAAAAAATAGTGATAACAAAATTTCGCCATTTCAAATTTTTGGCCAAAAATTAGTAATAACAAAATTTCGCCCTTTTCCTTCTACGGGGCTTATTTAACGAGATATTTGCATTTTAAGTTTTGCTAAGGAAATTCATAATTTTGGCCAAAAATTAGTGATAACAAAATTTCGCCCTTTTCCTTATACGGGGCTTATTTAACGAGATATTTGCATTTTAAGTTTAGCTAAATTTTGGCCAAAAATTAGTGATAACAAAATTTCGCCCTTTTCCTTATACGGGGCTTATTTAACGAGATATTTGCATTCTAAGTTTTGCTAAGGAAATTCAAAATTTTGGCCAAACATTATTGATAACAAAATTTCGCCCTTTTCCTTCTACGGGGCTTATTTAACGAGATATTTGCATTTTAAGTTTTGCAAAGCAAATTCAGAATTTCGGCCAAACAGGATATTTGCATTTTAAGTTTAGCTAAATTTTGGCCAAAAAAATAGTGATAACAAAATTTCGCCCTTTTCCTTCTACGGGGCTTATTTTACGAGATATTTGCATTTTAAGTTTTGCAAAGCAAATTCAGAATTTCGGCCAAAAATTAGTGATAACAAAATTTCGCCCTTTTCCTCCTACGGGGCTTATTTAACGAGATATTTGCATTTTAAGTTTTGCTAAAGAAATTCAAATTTTTGGCCAAAAATTAGTAATAACAAAATTTCGCCCTTTTCCTTCTACGGGGCTTATTTAACGAGATATTTGCATTTTAAGTTTTGCTAAGGAAATTCAAAATTTTGGCCAAAAATTAGTGATAACAAAATTTAGCCCTTTTCCTTCTTCGGGGCTTATTTAACGAGATATTTGCATTTTAAGTTTTGCTAAGGAAATTCAAAATTTTGGCCAAAAATTAGTGATAACAAAATTTAGCCCTTTTCCTTCTTCGGGGCTTATTTAACGAGATATTTGCATTTTAAGTTTTGCTAAATTTTGGCCAAAAAAATAGTGATAACAAAATTTCGCCCTTTTCCTTCTACGTGGGTTATTTAACGAGATATTTGCATTCTAAGTTTTGCTAAGGAAATTCAAAATTTTGGCCAAACATTATTGATAACAAAATTTTGCCCTTTTCCTTCTACGGGGCTTATTTAACAGGATATTTGCATTTTAAGTTTTGCTAAATTTTGGCCAAAAAAATAGTGATAACAAAATTTCGCCCTTTTCCTTCTACGGGGCTTATTTAACGAGATATTTGCATTTTAAGTTTTGCAAAGTAAATTCAGAATTTCGGCCAAAAATTAGTGATAAAAAAATTTAGCCTTTTTCCTTCTACGGAGCTTATTTAACGAGATATTTGCATTTTAAGTTTTGCTAAAGAAATTCAAAATTTTGGCCAAAAATTAGTAATAACAAAATTTAGCCCTTTTCCTTCTACGGGGCTTATTTAACGAGATATTTGCAAAAAAAAAATAGTGAAAACAAAATTTCGCCCTTTTCCTCCTACGGGGCTTATTTAACGAGATATTTCCATTTTATGTTTTGCTAAAGAAATTCAAATTTTTGGCCAAAAATTAGTAATAACAAAATTTCGCCCTTTTCCTTCTACGGGGCTTATTTAATGAGATATTTGCATTCTAAGTTTTGCTAAGGAAATTCAAAATTTTGGCCAAAAATTATTGGTAACAAAATTTCGCCCTTTTCCTTCTACGGGGCTTATTTAACGAGATTTTTGCATTTTAAGTTTTGCTAAATTTTGGCCAAAAAAATAGTGATAACAAAATTTCGCCCTTTTCCTTCTACGGGGCTTATTTAACGAGATATTTGCATTTTAAGTTTTGCAAAGCAAATTCAGAATTTCGGCCAAAAATTAGTGATAACAAAATTTAGTCTTTTTCCTTCTACGGAGCTTATTTAACGAGATATTTGCATTTTAAGTTTTGCTAAAGAAACTCAAAATTTTGGCCAAAAATTAGTGATAACAAAATTTTGCCCTTTTCCTTCTACGGGGCTTATTTAACGAGATATTTGCATTTTAAGTTTTGCAAAGCAAATTCAGAATTTTGGCCAAAAATTAGTGATAACAAAATTTAGCCTTTTTCCTTCTACGGAGCTTATTTAACGAGATATTAGCATTTTAAGTTTTGCTAAGGAAATTCAAAATTTTGGCCAAAAATAGTGATAACAAAATTTCGCCCTTTTCCTTCTACGGGGCTTATTTAACGAGATATTTGCATTTTAAGTTTTGCTACGGAAATTCATAATTTTGGCCAAAAATTAGTGATAACAAAATTTCGCCCTTTTCCTTATACGGGGCTTATTTAACGAGATATTTGCATTTTAAGTTTAGCTAAATTTTGGCCAAAAATTAGTGATAACAAAATTTCGCCCTTTTCCTTATACGGGGCTTATTTAACGAGATATTTGCATTCTAAGTTTTGCTAAGGAAATTCAAAATTTTGGCCAAACATTATTGATAACAAAATTTCGCCCTTTTCCTTCTACGTGCTTATTTAACAGGATACTTGCATTTTAAGTCTTGCTAAATTTTGGCCACAAAAATAGTGATAACAAAATTTCTCCCTTTTCCTTCTACGGGACTTATTTAACGAGATATTTGCATTTTAAGTTTTGCAAAGCAAATTCAGAATTTCGGCCAAAAATTAGTGATAACAAAATTTAGCCTTTTTCCTTCTACTGAGCTTATTTAACGAGATATTTGCATTTTAAGTTTTGCTAAAGAAATTCAAGATTTTGGCCAAAAATTAGTAATAACAAAATTTCGCCCTTTTCCTTCTACGGGGCGTATTTTACGAGATATTTGCATTTTAAGTTTAGCTAAATTTTGGCCAAAAAAATAGTGATAACAAAATTTCGCCCTTTTCCTTCTACGGGGCTTATTTAACGAGATATTTGCATTTTAAGTTTTGCAAAGCAAATTCAGAATTTCGGCCAAAAATTAGTGATAACAAAATTTCGCCCTTTTCCTCCTACGGGGCTTATTTAACGAGATATTTGCATTTTAAGTTTTGCTAAAGAAATTCAAATTTTTGGCCAAAAATTAGTAATAACAAAATATCGCCCTTTTCCTTCTACGGGGCTTATTTAACGAGATATTTGCATTTTAAGTTTTGCTAAGGAAATTCAAAATTTTGGCCAAAAATTAGTGATAACAAAATTTAACCCTTTTCCTTCTTCGGGGCTTATTTAACGAGATATTTGCATTTTAAGTTTTGCTAAGGAAATTCAAAATTTTGGCCAAAAATTAGTGATAACAAAATTTAGCCCTTTTCCTTCTTCGGGGCTTATTTAACGAGATATTTGCATTTTAAGTTTTGCTAAAGAAATTCAAATTTTTGGCCAAAAATTAGTAATAACAAAATATCGCCCTTTTCCTTCTTCGGGGCTTATTTAACGAGATATTTGCATTTTAAGTTTTGCTAAGGAAATTCAAAATTTTGGCCAAAAATTAGTGATAACAAAATTTAGCCCTTTTCCTTCTACGGGGCTTATTTAACGAGATATTTGCATTTTAAGTTTTGCAAAGCAAATTCAGAATTTCGGCCAAAAATTAGTGATAACAAAATTTAGCCTTTTTCCTTCTACGGAGCTTATTTAACGAGATATTTGCATTTTAAGTTTTGCTAAAGAAATTCAAAATTTTGGCCAAAAATTAGTAATAATAAAATTTAGCCCTTTTCCTTCTGCGGGGCTTATTTAACGAGATATTTGCAAAAAAATTAGTAATAACAAAATTTCGCCCTTTTCCTTCTACGGGGCTTATTTAATGAGATATTTGCATTCTAAGTTTTGCTAAGGAAATTCAAAATTTTGGCCAAAAATTATTGGTAACAAAATTTTGCCCTTTTCCTTCTACGGGGCTTATTTAACGAGATATTTGCATTTTAAGTTTTGCAAAGCAAATTCAGAATTTTGGCCAAAAATTAGTGATAACAAAATTTAGCCTTTTTCCTTCTACGGAGCTTATTTAACGAGATATTTGCATTTTAAGTTTTGCTAAAGAAATTCAAAATTTTGGCCAAAAATTAGTAATAATAAAATTTAGCCCTTTTCCTTCTACGGGGCTTATTTAACGAGATATTTGCAAAAAAATTAGTAATAACAAAATTTCGCCCTTTTCCTTCTACGGGGCTTATTTAATGAGATATTTGCATTCTAAGTTTTGCTAAGGAAATTCAAAATTTTGGCCAAAAATTATTGGTAACAAAATTTTGCCCTTTTCCTTCTACGGGGCTTATTTAACGAGATATTTGCATTTTAAGTTTTGCAAAGCAAATTCAGAATTTTGGCCAAAAATTAGTGATAACAAAATTTCGCCCTTTTCCTTCTACGGAGCTTATTTAACGAGATATTTGCATTTTAAATTTTGCTAAAGAAATTCAAAATTTTGGCCAAAAATTAGTGATAACAAAATTTTGCCCTTTTCCTTCTACGGGGCTTATTTAACGAGATATTTGCATTTTAAGTTTTGCAAAGCAAATTCAGAATTTTGGCCAAAAATTAGTGATAACAAAATTTAGCCTTTTTCCTTCTACGGAGCTTATTTAACGAGATATTTGCATTTTAAGTTTTGCTAAGGAAATTCAAAATTTTGGCCAAAAATAGTGATAACAAAATTTCGCCCTTTTCCTTCTACGGGGCTTATTTAACGAGATATTTGCATTTTAAGTTTTGCAAAGCAAATTCAGAATTTTGGCCAAAAATTAGTGATAACAAAATTTCGCCCTTTTCCTTCTACGTGGCTTATTTAACGAGATATTTGCATTTTAAGTTTTGCTAAGGAAATTCAAAATTTTGGCCAAAAATAGTGATAACAAAATTTAGCCTTTTTCCTTCTGCGGAGCTTATTTAACGAGATATTTGCATTTTAAGTTTTGCTAAAGAAATTCAAAATTTTGGCCAAAAATTAGTGATAACAAAATTTTGCCCTTTTCCTTATACGGGGCTTATTTAACGAGATATTTGCATTTTAAGTTTAGCTAAATTTTGGCCAAAAATTAGTGATAACAAAATTTCGCCCTTTTCCTTATACGGGGCTTATTTAACGAGATATTTGCATTCTAAGTTTTGCTAAGGAAATTCAAAATTTTGGCCAAACATTATTGATAACAAAATTTCGCCCTTTTCCTTCTACGTGCTTATTTAACAGGATATTTGCATTTTAAGTTTTGCTAAATTTTGGCCAAAAAAATAGTGATAACAAAATTTCGCCCTTTTCCTTCTACGGGGCTTATTTTACGAGATATTTGCATTTTATGTTTTGCAAAGCAAATTCAGAATTTCGGCCAAAAATTAGTGATAACAAAATTTCGCCCTTTTCCTCCTACGGGGCTTATTTAACGAGATATTTGCATTTTAAGTTTTGCTAAAGAAATTCAAATTTTTGGCCAAAAATTAGTAATAACAAAATTTCGCCCTTTTCCTTCTACGGGGCTTATTTAACGAGATATTTGCATTTTAAGTTTTGCTAAGGAAATTCAAAATTTTGGCCAAAAATTAGTGATAACAAAATTTAGCCCTTTTCCTTCTTCGGGGCTTATTTAACGAGATATTTGCATTTTAAGTTTTGCTAAGGAAATTCAAAATTTTGGCCAAAAATTAGTGATAACAAAATTTAGCCCTTTTCCTTCTTCGGGGCTTATTTAACGAGATATTTGCATTTTAAGTTTTGCTAAATTTTGGCCAAAAAAATAGTGATAACAAAATTTCGCCCTTTTCCTTCTACGGGGCTTATTTAACGAGATATTTGCATTTTAAGTTTTGCAAAGCAAATTCAGAATTTCGGCCAAAAATTAGTGATAACAAAATTTAGCCTTTTTCCTTCTACGGAGCTTATTTAACGAGATATTTGCATTTTAAGTTTTGCTAAAGAAATTCAAAATTTTGGCCAAAAATTAGTAATAACAAAATTTAGCCCTTTTCCTTCTACGGGGCTTATTTAACGAGATATTTGCAAAAAAATTAGTAATAACAAAATTTCGCCCTTTTCCTTCTACGGGGCTTATTTAATGAGATATTTGCATTCTAAGTTTTGCTAAGGAAATTCAAAATTTTGGCCAAAAATTATTGGTAACAAAATTTCGCCCTTTTCCTTCTACGGGGCTTATTTAACGAAATTTTTGCATTTTAAGTTTTGCTAAATTATGGCCAAAAAAATAGTGATAACAAAATTTCGCCCTTTTCCTTCTACGGGGCTTATTTAACGAGATATTTGCATTTTAAGTTTTGCAAAGCAAATTCAGAATTTCGCCAAAAATTAGTGATAACAAAATTTAGCCTTTTTCCTTCTACGTAGCTTATTTAACGAGATATTTGCATTTTAAGTTTTGCTAAAGAAATTCAAAATTTTGGCCAAAAATTAGTGATAACAAAATTTTGCCCTTTTCCTTCTACGGGGCTTATTTAACGAGATATTTGCATTTTAAGTTTTGCAAAGCAAATTCAGAATTTTGGCCAAAAATTAGTGATAACAAAATTTAGCCTTTTTCCTTCTACGGAGCTTATTTAACGAGATATTTGCATTTTAAGTTTTGCTAAGGAAATTCAAAATTTTGGCCAAAAATAGTGATAACAAAATTTCGCCCTTTTCCTTCTACGGGGCTTATTTAACGAGATATTTGCATTTTAAGTTTTGCAAAGCAAATTCAGAATTTTGGCCAAAAATTAGTGATAACAAAATTTCGCCCTTTTCCTTCTACGTGGCTTATTTAAGTTTTGCATTTTAAGTTTTGTTAAGGAAATTCAAAATTTTGGCCAAAAATAGTGATAACAAAATTTAGCCTTTTTCCTTCTGCGGAGCTTATTTAACGAGATATTTGCATTTTAAGTTTTGCTAAAGAAATTCAAAATTTTGGCCAAAAATTATTGATAACAAAATTTAGCCATTTTCCTTCTACGGAGCTTATTTAACGAGATATTTGCATTTTAAGTTTTGCTAAAGAAATTCAAAATTTTGGCCAAAAATTAGTGATAACAAAATTTAGCCCTTTTCCTTTTCCTTCTTATACAATTTTAAGTTTTGCAAAGCTAATTCAGAATTTCGGCCAAAAATTAGTGATAACAAAATTTAGCCTTTTTCCTTCTACGGAGCTTATTTAACGAGATATTTGCATTTTAAGTTTTGCTAAAGAAATTCAAAATTTTGGCCAAAAATTAGTGATAACAAAATTTAGCCCTTTTCCTTCTACGGGGCTTATTTAACGAGATATTTGCATTTTAAGTTTTGCAAAGCAAATTCAGAATTTTGGCCAAAAATTAGTGATAACAAAATTTAGCCCTTTTCCTTTTCCTTCGTATACAACGAGATATTTGCATTTTCAGTTTTGCTAAATTTTGGCCAAAAATTAGTGATTACAAAATTTCGCCCTTTTCCTTCTACGTGGCTTATTTAAAGAGATATTTGCATTATAAGTTTTGCAAAGCAAATTCAGAATTTCGGCCAAAAATTAGTGATAACAAAATTTATCCTTTTTCCTTCTACGGAGCTTATTTAACGAGATATTTGCATTTTAAGTTTTGCTAAAGAAATTCAAAATTTTGGCCAAAAATTAGTGATAACAAAATTTAGCCCTTTTCCTTCTACGGGGCTTATTTAACGAGATATTTGCATTTTAAGTTTTGCAAAGCAAATTCAGAATTTTGGCCAAAAATTAGTGATAACAAAATTTCGCCCTTTTCCTTCTACGGAGCTTATTTAACGAGATATTTGCATTTTAAGTTTTGCTAAGGAAATTCAAAATGTTGGCTAAAAATTAGTTATAACAAAATTTCGCCCTTTTCTTTCTACGGGTCTTATTTAACGAGATATTAGCATTTTAAGTTTTGCTAAGGAAATTCAAAATTTTGGGCAAAAATTAGTGATAACAAAATTTCGCCCTTTTCCTTCTACGGGGCTTATTTAACGAGATATTTGCATTTTAAGTTTTGCTAAGGAAATTCAAAATTTTGGCCAAAAATAGTGATAACAAAATTTAGCCCTTTTCCTTCTACGGGGCTTATTTAACGAGATATTTGCATTTTAAGTTTTGCAAAGCAAATTCAGAATTTTGGCCAAAAATTAGTGATAACAAAATTTCGCCCTTTTCCTTCTACGGGGCTTATTTAACGAGATATTTGCATTTTAAGTTTTGCTAAGGAAATTCAAAATTTTGGGCAAAAATTAGTGATAACAAAATTTCGCCCTTTTCCTTCTACGGAGCTTATTTAACGAGATATTTGCATTTTAAGTTTTGCAAAGCAAATTCAGAATTTTGGCCAAAAATTAGTGATAACAAAATTTCGCCCTTTTCCTTCTACGTGGCTTATTTAACGAGATATTTGTATTTTAAGTTTTGCTAAGGTAATTCAAAATTTTGGCCAAAAATAGTGATAACAAAATTTAGCCTTTTTCCTTCTGCGGAGCTTATTTAACGAGATATTTGCATTTTAAGTTTTGCTAAAGAAATTCAAAATTTTGGCCAAAAATTAGTGATAACTAAATTTAGCCCTTTTCCTTCTACGGAGCTTATTTAACGAGATATTTGCATTTCAAGTTTTGCTAAAGAAATTCAAAATTTTGGCCAAAAATTAGTGATAACAAAATTTCTCCCTTTTCCTTCTACGTGGCTTATTTAAAGAGATATTTGCATTATAAGTTTTGCAAAGCAAATTCAGAATTTCGGCCAAAAATTAGTGATAACAAAATTTAGCCTTTTTCCTTCTACGGAGCTTATTTAACGAGATATTTGCATTTTAAGTTTTGCTAAAGAAATTCAAAATTTTGGCCAAAAATAGTGATAACAAAATTTAGCCCTTTTCCTTCTACGGGGCTTATTTAACGAGATATTTGCATTTTAAGTTTTGCAAAGCAAATTCAGAATTTCGGCCAAAAATTAGTGATAACAAAATTTAGCCTTTTTCCTTCTACGGAGCTTATTTAACGAGATATTTGCATTTTAAGTTTTGCTAAAGAAATTCAAAATTTTGGCCAAAAATTAGTGATAACAAAATTTAGCCCTTTTCCTTCTACGGGGCTTATTTAACGAGATATTTGCATTTTAAGTTTTGCTAAAGAAATTCAAAATTTTGGCCAAAAATTAGTGATAACAAAATTTAGCCCTTTTCCTTCTACGGGGCTTATTTAACGAGATATTTGCATTTTAAGTTTTGCAAAGCAAATTCAGAATTTTGGCCAAAAATTAGTGATAACAAAATTTAGCCCTTTTCCTTTTCCTTCGTATACAACGAGATATTTGCATTTTCAGTTTTGCTAAATTTTGGCCAAAAATTAGTGATTACAAAATTTCGCCCTTTTCCTTCTACGTGGCTTATTTAAAGAGATATTTGCATTATAAGTTTTGCAAAGCAAATTCAGAATTTCGGCCAAAAATTAGTGATAACAAAATTTATCCTTTTTCCTTCTACGGAGCTTATTTAACGAGATATTTGCATTTTAAGTTTTGCTAAAGAAATTCAAAATTTTGGCCAAAAATTAGTGATAACAAAATTTAGCCCTTTTCCTTCTACGGGGCTTATTTAACGAGATATTTGCATTTTAAGTTTTGCAAAGCAAATTCAGAATTTTGGCCAAAAATTAGTGATAACAAAATTTCGCCCTTTTCCTTCTACGGAGCTTATTTAACGAGATATTTGCATTTTAAGTTTTGCTAAGGAAATTCAAAATGTTGGCTAAAAATTAGTTATAACAAAATTTCGCCCTTTTCTTTCTACGGGTCTTATTTAACGAGATATTAGCATTTTAAGTTTTGCTAAGGAAATTCAAAATTTTGGGCAAAAATTAGTGATAACAAAATTTCGCCCTTTTCCTTCTACGGGGCTTATTTAACGAGATATTTGCATTTTAAGTTTTGCTAAGGAAATTCAAAATTTTGGCCAAAAATAGTGATAACAAAATTTAGCCCTTTTCCTTCTACGGGGCTTATTTAACGAGATATTTGCATTTTAAGTTTTGCAAAGCAAATTCAGAATTTTGGCCAAAAATTAGTGATAACAAAATTTCGCCCTTTTCCTTCTACGGGGCTTATTTAACGAGATATTTGCATTTTAAGTTTTGCTAAGGAAATTCAAAATTTTGGGCAAAAATTAGTGATAACAAAATTTCGCCCTTTTCCTTCTACGGAGCTTATTTAACGAGATATTTGCATTTTAAGTTTTGCAAAGCAAATTCAGAATTTTGGCCAAAAATTAGTGATAACAAAATTTCGCCCTTTTCCTTCTACGTGGCTTATTTAACGAGATATTTGTATTTTAAGTTTTGCTAAGGTAATTCAAAATTTTGGCCAAAAATAGTGATAACAAAATTTAGCCTTTTTCCTTCTGCGGAGCTTATTTAACGAGATATTTGCATTTTAAGTTTTGCTAAAGAAATTCAAAATTTTGGCCAAAAATTAGTGATAACAAAATTTAGCCCTTTTCCTTCTACGGAGCTTATTTAACGAGATATTTGCATTTCAAGTTTTGCTAAAGAAATTCAAAATTTTGGCCAAAAATTAGTGATAACAAAATTTCTCCCTTTTCCTTCTACGTGGCTTATTTAACGAGATATTTGCATTATAAGTTTTGCAAAGCAAATTCAGAATTTCGGCCAAAAATTAGTGATAACAAAATTTAGCCTTTTTCCTTCTACGGAGCTTATTTAACGAGATATTTGCATTTTAAGTTTTGCTAAAGAAATTCAAAATTTTGGCCAAAAATAGTGATAACAAAATTTAGCCCTTTTCCTTCTACGGGGCTTATTTAACGAGATATTTGCATTTTAAGTTTTGCAAAGCAAATTCAGAATTTCGGCCAAAAATTAGTGATAACAAAATTTAGCCTTTTTCCTTCTACGGAGCTTATTTAACGAGATATTTGCATTTTAAGTTTTGCTAAAGAAATTCAAAATTTTGGCCAAAAATTAGTGATAACAAAATTTAGCCCTTTTCCTTCTACGGGGCTTATTTAACGAGATATTTGCATTTTAAGTTTTGCAAAGCAAATTCAGAATTTTGGCCAAAAATAGTGATAACAAAATTTCGCCCTTTTCCTTCTACGGGGCTTATTTAACGAGATATTTGCATTTTAAGTTTTGCAAAGGAAATTCAAAATGTTGGCTAAAAATTAGTTATAACAAAATTTCGCCCTTTTTTTCTACGGGTCTTATTTAACGAGATATTTGCATTTTAAGTTTTGCTAAGGAAATTCAAAATTTTGGGCAAAAATTAGTGATAACAAAATTTCGCCCTTTTCCTTCTACGGGGCTTATTTAACGAGATATTTGCATTTTAAGTTTTGCTAAGGAAATTCAAAATTTTGGCCAAAAATAGTGATAACAAAATTTAGCCCTTTTCCTTCTACGGGGCTTATTTAACGAGATATTTGCATTTTAAGTTTTGCAAAGCAAATTCAGAATTTTGGCCAAAAATTAGTGATAACAAAATTTAGCCCTTTTCCTTCTACGGGGCTTATTTAACGAGATATTTGCATTTTAAGTTTTGCTAAGTAAATTCAAAATGTTGGCTAAAAATTAGTTATAACAAAATTTCGCCCTTTTCTTTCTACGGGTCTTATTTAACGAGATATTAGCATTTTAAGTTTTGCTAAAGAAATTCAAAATTTTGGCCAAAAATTAGTGATAACAAAATTTAGCCCTTTTCCTTCTACGGGGCTTATTTAACGAGATATTTGCATTTTAAGTTTTGCTAAGGAAATTCAAAATTTTGGCCAAAAATAGTGATAACAAAATTTAGCCTTTTTCCTTCTACGGAGCTTATTTAACGAGATATTTGCATTTTAAGTTTTGCAAAGCAAATTCAGAATTTCGGCCAAAAATTAGTGATAACAAAATTTAGCCTTTTTCCTTCTACTGAGCTTATTTAACGAGATATTTGCATTTTAAGTTTTGCTAAAGAAATTCAAGATTTTGGCCAAAAATTAGTAATAACAAAATTTAGCCCTTTTCCTTCTACGGGGCGTATTTTACGAGATATTTGCATTTTAAGTTTAGCTAAATTTTGGCCAAAAAAATAGTGATAACAAAATTTCGCCCTTTTCCTTCTACGGGGCTTATTTAACGAGATATTTGCATTTTAAGTTTTGCAAAGCAAATTCAGAATTTCGGCCAAAAATTAGTGATAACAAAATTTCGCCCTTTTCCTCCTACGGGGCTTATTTAACGAGATATTTGCATTTTAAGTTTTGCTAAAGAAATTCAAATTTTTGGCCAAAAATTAGTAATAACAAAATATCGCCCTTTTCCTTCTACGGGGCTTATTTAACGAGATATTTGCATTTTAAGTTTTGCTAAGGAAATTCAAAATTTTGGCCAAAAATTAGTGATAACAAAATTTAACCCTTTTCCTTCTTCGGGGCTTATTTAACGAGATATTTGCATTTTAAGTTTTGCTAAGGAAATTCAAAATTTTGGCCAAAAATTAGTGATAACAAAATTTAGCCCTTTTCCTTCTTCGGGGCTTATTTAACGAGATATTTGCATTTTAAGTTTTGCTAAATTTTGGCCAAAAAAATAGTGATAACAAAATTTCGCCCTTTTCCTTCTACGGGGCTTATTTAACGAGATATTTGCATTTTAAGTTTTGCAAAGCAAATTCAGAATTTCGGCCAAAAATTAGTGATAACAAAATTTAGCCTTTTTCCTTCTACGGAGCTTATTTAACGAGATATTTGCATTTTAAGTTTTGCTAAAGAAATTCAAAATTTTGGCCAAAAATTAGTAATAATAAAATTTAGCCCTTTTCCTTCTGCGGGGCTTATTTAACGAGATATTTGCAAAAAAATTAGTAATAACAAAATTTCGCCCTTTTCCTTCTACGGGGCTTATTTAATGAGATATTTGCATTCTAAGTTTTGCTAAGGAAATTCAAAATTTTGGCCAAAAATTATTGGTAACAAAATTTTGCCCTTTTCCTTCTACGGGGCTTATTTAACGAGATATTTGCATTTTAAGTTTTGCAAAGCAAATTCAGAATTTTGGCCAAAAATTAGTGATAACAAAATTTAGCCTTTTTCCTTCTACGGAGCTTATTTAACGAGATATTTGCATTTTAAGTTTTGCTAAAGAAATTCAAAATTTTGGCCAAAAATTAGTAATAATAAAATTTAGCCCTTTTCCTTCTACGGGGCTTATTTAACGAGATATTTGCAAAAAAATTAGTAATAACAAAATTTCGCCCTTTTCCTTCTACGGGGCTTATTTAATGAGATATTTGCATTCTAAGTTTTGCTAAGGAAATTCAAAATTTTGGCCAAAAATTATTGGTAACAAAATTTTGCCCTTTTCCTTCTACGGGGCTTATTTAACGAGATATTTGCATTTTAAGTTTTGCAAAGCAAATTCAGAATTTTGGCCAAAAATTAGTGATAACAAAATTTAGCCTTTTTCCTTCTACGGAGCTTATTTAACGAGATATTTGCATTTTAAGTTTTGCTAAGGAAATTCAAAATTTTGGCCAAAAATAGTGATAACAAAATTTTGCCCTTTTCCTTCTACGGGGCTTATTTAACGAGATATTTGCATTTTAAGTTTTGCAAAGCAAATTCAGAATTTTGGCCAAAAATTAGTGATAACAAAATTTAGCCTTTTTCCTTCTACGGAGCTTATTTAACGAGATATTTGCATTTTAAGTTTTGCTAAGGAAATTCAAAATTTTGGCCAAAAATAGTGATAACAAAATTTCGCCCTTTTCCTTCTACGGGGCTTATTTAACGAGATATTTGCATTTTAAGTTTTGCAAAGCAAATTCAGAATTTTGGCCAAAAATTAGTGATAACAAAATTTCGCCCTTTTCCTTCTACGTGGCTTATTTAACGAGATATTTGCATTTTAAGTTTTGCTAAGGAAATTCAAAATTTTGGCCAAAAATAGTGATAACAAAATTTAGCCTTTTTCCTTCTGCGGAGCTTATTTAACGAGATATTTGCATTTTAAGTTTTGCTAAAGAAATTCAAAATTTTGGCCAAAAATTAGTGATAACAAAATTTTGCCCTTTTCCTTATACGGGGCTTATTTAACGAGATATTTGCATTTTAAGTTTAGCTAAATTTTGGCCAAAAATTAGTGATAACAAAATTTCGCCCTTTTCCTTATACGGGGCTTATTTAACGAGATATTTGCATTCTAAGTTTTGCTAAGGAAATTCAAAATTTTGGCCAAACATTATTGATAACAAAATTTCGCCCTTTTCCTTCTACGTGCTTATTTAACAGGATATTTGCATTTTAAGTTTAGCTAAATTTTGGCCAAAAAAATAGTGATAACAAAATTTCGCCCTTTTCCTTCTACGGGGCTTATTTTACGAGATATTTGCATTTTATGTTTTGCAAAGCAAATTCAGAATTTCGGCCAAAAATTAGTGATAACAAAATTTCGCCCTTTTCCTCCTACGGGGCTTATTTAACGAGATATTTGCATTTTAAGTTTTGCTAAAGAAATTCAAATTTTTGGCCAAAAATTAGTAATAACAAAATTTCGCCCTTTTCCTTCTACGGGGCTTATTTAACGAGATATTTGCATTTTAAGTTTTGCTAAGGAAATTCAAAATTTTGGCCAAAAATTAGTGATAACAAAATTTAGCCCTTTTCCTTCTTCGGGGCTTATTTAACGAGATATTTGCATTTTAAGTTTTGCTAAGGAAATTCAAAATTTTGGCCAAAAATTAGTGATAACAAAATTTAGCCCTTTTCCTTCTTCGGGGCTTATTTAACGAGATATTTGCATTTTAAGTTTTGCTAAATTTTGGCCAAAAAAATAGTGATAACAAAATTTCGCCCTTTTCCTTCTACGGGGCTTATTTAACGAGATATTTGCATTTTAAGTTTTGCAAAGCAAATTCAGAATTTCGGCCAAAAATTAGTGATAACAAAATTTAGCCTTTTTCCTTCTACGGAGTAAATAAGCTCCGAGATATTTGCATTTTAAGTTTTGCTAAAGAAATTCAAAATTTTGGCCAAAAATTAGTAATAACAAAATTTAGCCCTTTTCCTTCTACGGGGCTTATTTAACGAGATATTTGCAAAAAAATTAGTAATAACAAAATTTCGCCCTTTTCCTTCTACGGGGCTTATTTAATGAGATATTTGCATTCTAAGTTTTGCTAAGGAAATTCAAAATTTTGGCCAAAAATTATTGGTAACAAAATTTCGCCCTTTTCCTTCTACGGGGCTTATTTAACGAAATTTTTGCATTTTAAGTTTTGCTAAATTATGGCCAAAAAAATAGTGATAACAAAATTTCGCCCTTTTCCTTCTACGGGGCTTATTTAACGAGATATTTGCATTTTAAGTTTTGCAAAGCAAATTCAGAATTTCGCCAAAAATTAGTGATAACAAAATTTAGCCTTTTTCCTTCTACGTAGCTTATTTAACGAGATATTTGCATTTTAAGTTTTGCTAAAGAAATTCAAAATTTTGGCCAAAAATTAGTGATAACAAAATTTTGCCCTTTTCCTTCTACGGGGCTTATTTAACGAGATATTTGCATTTTAAGTTTTGCAAAGCAAATTCAGAATTTTGGCCAAAAATTAGTGATAACAAAATTTAGCCTTTTTCCTTCTACGGAGCTTATTTAACGAGATATTTGCATTTTAAGTTTTGCTAAGGAAATTCAAAATTTTGGCCAAAAATAGTGATAACAAAATTTCGCCCTTTTCCTTCTACGGGGCTTATTTAACGAGATATTTGCATTTTAAGTTTTGCAAAGCAAATTCAGAATTTTGGCCAAAAATTAGTGATAACAAAATTTCGCCCTTTTCCTTCTACGTGGCTTATTTAACGAGATATTTGCATTTTAAGTTTTGTTAAGGAAATTCAAAATTTTGGCCAAAAATAGTGATAACAAAATTTAGCCTTTTTCCTTCTGCGGAGCTTATTTAACGAGATATTTGCATTTTAAGTTTTGCTAAAGAAATTCAAAATTTTGGCCAAAAATTATTGATAACAAAATTTAGCCATTTTCCTTCTACGGAGCTTATTTAACGAGATATTTGCATTTTAAGTTTTGCTAAAGAAATTCAAAATTTTGGCCAAAAATTAGTGATAACAAAATTTAGCCCTTTTCCTTTTCCTTCTTATACAATTTTAAGTTTTGCAAAGCTAATTCAGAATTTCGGCCAAAAATTAGTGATAACAAAATTTAGCCTTTTTCCTTCTACGGAGCTTATTTAACGAGATATTTGCATTTTAAGTTTTGCTAAAGAAATTCAAAATTTTGGCCAAAAATTAGTGATAACAAAATTTAGCCCTTTTCCTTCTACGGGGCTTATTTAACGAGATATTTGCATTTTAAGTTTTGCAAAGCAAATTCAGAATTTTGGCCAAAAATTAGTGATAACAAAATTTAGCCCTTTTCCTTTTCCTTCGTATACAACGAGATATTTGCATTTTCAGTTTTGCTAAATTTTGGCCAAAAATTAGTGATTACAAAATTTCGCCCTTTTCCTTCTACGTGGCTTATTTAAAGAGATATTTGCATTATAAGTTTTGCAAAGCAAATTCAGAATTTCGGCCAAAAATTAGTGATAACAAAATTTATCCTTTTTCCTTCTACGGAGCTTATTTAACGAGATATTTGCATTTTAAGTTTTGCTAAAGAAATTCAAAATTTTGGCCAAAAATTAGTGATAACAAAATTTAGCCCTTTTCCTTCTACGGGGCTTATTTAACGAGATATTTGCATTTTAAGTTTTGCAAAGCAAATTCAGAATTTTGGCCAAAAATTAGTGATAACAAAATTTCGCCCTTTTCCTTCTACGGAGCTTATTTAACGAGATATTTGCATTTTAAGTTTTGCTAAGGAAATTCAAAATGTTGGCTAAAAATTAGTTATAACAAAATTTCGCCCTTTTCTTTCTACGGGTCTTATTTAACGAGATATTAGCATTTTAAGTTTTGCTAAGGAAATTCAAAATTTTGGGCAAAAATTAGTGATAACAAAATTTCGCCCTTTTCCTTCTACGGGGCTTATTTAACGAGATATTTGCATTTTAAGTTTTGCTAAGGAAATTCAAAATTTTGGCCAAAAATAGTGATAACAAAATTTAGCCCTTTTCCTTCTACGGGGCTTATTTAACGAGATATTTGCATTTTAAGTTTTGCAAAGCAAATTCAGAATTTTGGCCAAAAATTAGTGATAACAAAATTTCGCCCTTTTCCTTCTACGGGGCTTATTTAACGAGATATTTGCATTTTAAGTTTTGCTAAGGAAATTCAAAATTTTGGGCAAAAATTAGTGATAACAAAATTTCGCCCTTTTCCTTCTACGGAGCTTATTTAACGAGATATTTGCATTTTAAGTTTTGCAAAGCAAATTCAGAATTTTGGCCAAAAATTAGTGATAACAAAATTTCGCCCTTTTCCTTCTACGTGGCTTATTTAACGAGATATTTGTATTTTAAGTTTTGCTAAGGTAATTCAAAATTTTGGCCAAAAATAGTGATAACAAAATTTAGCCTTTTTCCTTCTGCGGAGCTTATTTAACGAGATATTTGCATTTTAAGTTTTGCTAAAGAAATTCAAAATTTTGGCCAAAAATTAGTGATAACAAAATTTAGCCCTTTTCCTTCTACGGAGCTTATTTAACGAGATATTTGCATTTCAAGTTTTGCTAAAGAAATTCAAAATTTTGGCCAAAAATTAGTGATAACAAAATTTCTCCCTTTTCCTTCTACGTGGCTTATTTAAAGAGATATTTGCATTATAAGTTTTGCAAAGCAAATTCAGAATTTCGGCCAAAAATTAGTGATAACAAAATTTAGCCTTTTTCCTTCTACGGAGCTTATTTAACGAGATATTTGCATTTTAAGTTTTGCTAAAGAAATTCAAAATTTTGGCCAAAAATAGTGATAACAAAATTTAGCCCTTTTCCTTCTACGGGGCTTATTTAACGAGATATTTGCATTTTAAGTTTTGCAAAGCAAATTCAGAATTTCGGCCAAAAATTAGTGATAACAAAATTTAGCCTTTTTCCTTCTACGGAGCTTATTTAACGAGATATTTGCATTTTAAGTTTTGCTAAAGAAATTCAAAATTTTGGCCAAAAATTAGTGATAACAAAATTTAGCCCTTTTCCTTCTACGGGGCTTATTTAACGAGATATTTGCATTTTAAGTTTTGCTAAAGAAATTCAAAATTTTGGCCAAAAATTAGTGATAACAAAATTTAGCCCTTTTCCTTCTACGGGGCTTATTTAACGAGATATTTGCATTTTAAGTTTTGCAAAGCAAATTCAGAATTTTGGCCAAAAATTAGTGATAACAAAATTTAGCCCTTTTCCTTTTCCTTCGTATACAACGAGATATTTGCATTTTCAGTTTTGCTAAATTTTGGCCAAAAATTAGTGATTACAAAATTTCGCCCTTTTCCTTCTACGTGGCTTATTTAAAGAGATATTTGCATTATAAGTTTTGCAAAGCAAATTCAGAATTTCGGCCAAAAATTAGTGATAACAAAATTTATCCTTTTTCCTTCTACGGAGCTTATTTAACGAGATATTTGCATTTTAAGTTTTGCTAAAGAAATTCAAAATTTTGGCCAAAAATTAGTGATAACAAAATTTAGCCCTTTTCCTTCTACGGGGCTTATTTAACGAGATATTTGCATTTTAAGTTTTGCAAAGCAAATTCAGAATTTTGGCCAAAAATTAGTGATAACAAAATTTCGCCCTTTTCCTTCTACGGAGCTTATTTAACGAGATATTTGCATTTTAAGTTTTGCTAAGGTAATTCAAAATTTTGGCCAAAAATAGTGATAACAAAATTTAGCCCTTTTCCTTCTACGGGGCTTATTTAACGAGATATTTGCATTTTAAGTTTTGCAAAGCAAATTCAGAATTTTGGCCAAAAATTAGTGATAACAAAATTTCGCCCTTTTCCTTCTACGGGGCTTATTTAACGAGATATTTGCATTTTAAGTTTTGCTAAGGAAATTCAAAATTTTGGGCAAAAATTAGTGATAACAAAATTTCTCCCTTTTCCTTCTACGTGGCTTATTTAACGAGATATTTGCATTATAAGTTTTGCAAAGCAAATTCAGAATTTCGGCCAAAAATTAGTGATAACAAAATTTAGCCTTTTTCCTTCTACGGAGCTTATTTAACGAGATATTTGCATTTTAAGTTTTGCTAAAGAAATTCAAAATTTTGGCCAAAAATAGTGATAACAAAATTTAGCCCTTTTCCTTCTACGGGGCTTATTTAACGAGATATTTGCATTTTAAGTTTTGCAAAGCAAATTCAGAATTTCGGCCAAAAATTAGTGATAACAAAATTTAGCCTTTTTCCTTCTACGGAGCTTATTTAACGAGATATTTGCATTTTAAGTTTTGCTAAAGAAATTCAAAATTTTGGCCAAAAATTAGTGATAACAAAATTTAGCCCTTTTCCTTCTACGGGGCTTATTTAACGAGATATTTGCATTTTAAGTTTTGCAAAGCAAATTCAGAATTTTGGCCAAAAATAGTGATAACAAAATTTCGCCCTTTTCCTTCTACGGGGCTTATTTAACGAGATATTTGCATTTTAAGTTTTGCAAAGGAAATTCAAAATGTTGGCTAAAAATTAGTTATAACAAAATTTCGCCCTTTTTTTCTACGGGTCTTATTTAACGAGATATTTGCATTTTAAGTTTTGCTAAGGAAATTCAAAATTTTGGGCAAAAATTAGTGATAACAAAATTTCGCCCTTTTCCTTCTACGGGGCTTATTTAACGAGATATTTGCATTTTAAGTTTTGCTAAGGAAATTCAAAATTTTGGCCAAAAATAGTGATAACAAAATTTAGCCCTTTTCCTTCTACGGGGCTTATTTAACGAGATATTTGCATTTTAAGTTTTGCAAAGCAAATTCAGAATTTTGGCCAAAAATTAGTGATAACAAAATTTAGCCCTTTTCCTTCTACGGGGCTTATTTAACGAGATATTTGCATTTTAAGTTTTGCTAAGTAAATTCAAAATGTTGGCTAAAAATTAGTTATAACAAAATTTCGCCCTTTTCTTTCTACGGGTCTTATTTAACGAGATATTAGCATTTTAAGTTTTGCTAAAGAAATTCAAAATTTTGGCCAAAAATTAGTGATAACAAAATTTAGCCCTTTTCCTTCTACGGGGCTTATTTAACGAGATATTTGCATTTTAAGTTTTGCTAAGGAAATTCAAAATTTTGGCCAAAAATAGTGATAACAAAATTTAGCCCTTTTCCTTCTACGGGGCTTATTTAACGAGATATTTGCATTTTAAGTTTTGCAAAGCAAATTCAGAATTTTGGCCAAAAAAAAGTGATAACAAAATTTCGCCCTTTTCCTTCTACGGGGCTTATTTAACGAGATATTTGCATTTTAAGTTTTGCAAAGCAAATTCAGAATTTTGGACAAAAATTAGTGATAACAAAATTTAGCCTTTTTCCTTCTACGGAGCTTATTTAACGAGATATTTGCATTTTAAGTTTTGCTAAGGAAATTCAAAATTTTGGGCAAAAATTAGTGATAACAAAATTTCGCCCTTTTCCTTCTACGGAGCTTATTTAACGAGATATTTGCATTTTAAGTTTTGCAAAGCAAATTCAGAATTTTGGCCAAAAATTAGTGATAACAAAATTTCGCCCTTTTCCTTCTACGTGGCTTATTTAACGAGATATTTGCATTTTAAGTTTTGCTAAGGAAATTCAAAATTTTGGCCAAAAATAGTGATAACAAAATTTAGCCTTTTTCCTTCTGCGGAGCTTATTTAACGAGATATTTGCATTTTAAGTTTTGCTAAAGAAATTCAAAATTTTGGCCAAAAATTAGTGATAACAAAATTTAGCCCTTTTCCTTCTACGGAGCTTATTTAACGAGATATTTGCATTTTAAGTTTTGCTAAAGAAATTCAAAATTTTGGCCAAAAATTAGTGATAACAAAATTTCGCCCTTTTCCTTCTACGTGGCTTATTTAAAGAGATATTTGCATTATAAGTTTTGCAAAGCAAATTCAGAATTTCGGCCAAAAATTAGTGATAACAAAATTTAGCCTTTTTCCTTCTACGGAGCTTATTTAACGAGATATTTGCATTTTAAGTTTTGCTAAAGAAATTCAAAATTTTGGCCAAAAATAGTGATAACAAAATTTAGCCCTTTTCCTTCTACGGGGCTTATTTAACGAGATATTTGCATTTTAAGTTTTGCAAAGCAAATTCAGAATTTCGGCCAAAAATTAGTGATAACAAAATTTAGCCTTTTTCCTTCTACGGAGCTTATTTAACGAGATATTTGCATTTTAAGTTTTGCTAAAGAAATTCAAAATTTTGGCCAAAAATTAGTGATAACAAAATTTAGCCCTTTTCCTTCTACGGGGCTTATTTAACGAGATATTTGCATTTTAAGTTTTGCAAAGCAAATTCAGAATTTTGGCCAAAAATAGTGATAACAAAATTTCGCCCTTTTCCTTCTACGGGGCTTATTTAACGAGATATTTGCATTTCAAGTTTTGCTAAGGAAATTCAAAATGTTGGCTAAAAATTAGTTATAACAAAATTTCGCCCTTTTTTTCTACGGGTCTTATTTAACGAGATATTTGCATTTTAAGTTTTGCTAAGGAAATTCAAAATTTTGGGCAAAAATTAGTGATAACAAAATTTCGCCCTTTTCCTTCTACGGGGCTTATTTAACGAGATATTTGCATTTTAAGTTTTGCTAAGGAAATTCAAAATTTTGGCCAAAAATAGTGATAACAAAATTTAGCCCTTTTCCTTCTACGGGGCTTATTTAACGAGATATTTGCATTTTAAGTTTTGCAAAGCAAATTCAGAATTTTGGCCAAAAATTAGTGATAACAAAATTTAGCCCTTTTCCTTCTACGGGGCTTATTTAACGAGATATTTGCATTTTAAGTTTTGCTAAGTAAATTCAAAATGTTGGCTAAAAATTAGTTATAACAAAATTTCGCCCTTTTCTTTCTACGGGTCTTATTTAACGAGATATTAGCATTTTAAGTTTTGCTAAAGAAATTCAAAATTTTGGCCAAAAATTAGTGATAACAAAATTTAGCCCTTTTCCTTCTACGGGGCTTATTTAACGAGATATTTGCATTTTAAATTTTGCTAAAGAAATTCAAAATTTTGGCCAAAAATTAGTGATAACAAAATTTAGCCCTTTTCCTTCTACGGGGCTTATTTAACGAGATATTTGCATTTTAAGTTTGCTAAAGAAATTGAAAATTTTGGCCAAAAATTAGGGATAACAAAATTTAGCCAAAATTTTGGCCAAAAATTAGTGATAACAAAATTTAGCCCTTTTCCTTCTACGGGGCTTATTTAACGAGATATTTGCATTTTAAGTTTTGCTAAAGAAATTCAAAAATAGTGATAACAAAATTTAGCCTTTTTCCTTCTGCGGAGCTTATTTAACGAGATATTTGCATTTTAAGTTTTGCTAAAGAAATTCAAAATTTTGGCCAAAAATTAGTGATAACAAAATTTAGCCCTTTTCCTTCTACGGAGCTTATTTAACGAGATATTTGCATTTTAAGTTTTGCTAAAGAAATTCAAAATTTTGGCCAAAAATTAGTGATAACAAAATTTCGCTCTTTTCCTTCTACGTGGCTTATTTAAAGAGATATTTGCATTATAAGTTTTGCAAAGCAAATTCAGAATTTCGGCCAAAAATTAGTGATAACAAAATTTAGCCTTTTTCCTTCTACGGAGCTTATTTAACGAGATATTTGCATTTTAAGTTTTGCTAAAGAAATTCAAAATTTTGGCCAAAAATTAGTGATAACAAAATTTAGCCCTTTTCCTTCTACGGGGCTTATTTAACGAGATATTTGCATTTTAAGTTTTGCAAAGCAAATTCAGAATTTTGGCCAAAAATAGTGATAACAAAATTTCGCCCTTTTCCTTCTACGGGGCTTATTTAACGAGATATTTGCATTTTAAGTTTTGCTAAGGAAATTCAAAATGTTGGCTAAAAATTAGTTATAACAAAATTTCGCCCTTTTCTTTCTACGGGTCTTATTTAACGAAATATTTGCATTTTAAGTTTTGCTAAGGAAATTCAAAATTTTGGGCAAAAATTAGTGAAAACAAAATTTCGGCCTTTTCCTTCTACGGGGCTTATTTAACGAGATATTTGCATTTTAAGTTTTGCTAAGGAAATTCAAAATTTTGGCCAAAAATAGTGATAACAAAATTTAGCCCTTTTCCTTCTACGGGGCTTATTTAACGAGATATTTGCATTTTAAGTTTTGCAAAGCAAATTCAGAATTTTGGCCAAAAATTAGTGATAACAAAATTTAGCCCTTTTCCTTCTACGGGGCTTATTTAACGAGATATTTGCATTTTAAGTTTTGCTAAATTTTGGCCAAAAATTAGTGATAACAAAATTTCGCCCTTTTCCTTCTACGGGGCTTATTTAACGAGATATTTGCATTTTAAGTTTTGCTAAGGAAATTCAAAATGTTGGCTAAAAATTAGTTATAACAAAATTTCGCCCTTTTCTTTCTACGGGTCTTATTTAACGAGATATTAGCATTTTAGGTTTTGCTAAAGAAATTCAAAATTTTGGCCAAAAATTAGTGATAACAAAATTTAGCCCTTTTCCTTCTACGGGGCTTATTTAACGAGATATTTGCATTTTAAGTTTTGCTAAAGAAATTCAAAATTTTGGCCAAAAATTAGTGATAACAAAATTTAGCCCTTTTCCTTCTACGGGGCTTATTTAACGAGATATTTGCATTTTAAGTTTGCTAAAGAAATTGAAAATTTTGGCCAAAAATTAGTGATAACAAAATTTAGCCAAAATTTTGGCCAAAAATTAGTGATAACAAAATTTAGCCCTTTTCCTTCTACGGGGCTTATTTAACGAGATATTTGCATTTTAAGTTTTGCTAAAGAAATTCAAAATTGTGGCCAAAAATTAGTGATAACAAAATTTAGCCCTTTTCCTTCTACGGGGCTTATTTAACGAGATATTTGCAAAAAAATTAGTAATAACAAAATTTCGCCCTTTTCCTTCTACGGGGCTTATTTAATGAGATATTTGCATTTTAAGTTTTGCTAAAGAAATTGAAAATTTTGGCCAAAAATTAGTGATAACAAAATTTAGCCAAAATTTTGGCCAAAAATTAGTGATAACAAAATTTAGCCCTTTTCCTTCTACGGGGCTTATTTAACGAGATATTTGCATTTTAAGTTTTGCTAAAGAAATTCAAAATTTTGGCCAAAAATTATTGGTAACAAAATTTAGCCCTTTTCCTTCTACGGGGCTTATTTAACGAGATATTTGCAAAAAAAAAAATAGTGAAAACAAAATTTCGCCCTTTTCCTCCTACGGGGCTTATTTAACGAGATATTTGCATTTTATGTTTTGCTAAAGAAATTCAAATTTTTGGCCAAAAATTAGTAATAACAAAATTTCGCCCTTTTCCTTCTAC
This sequence comes from Eudasyphora cyanicolor, assembly GCA_963930755.1. Lineage (NCBI taxonomy): Eukaryota > Metazoa > Arthropoda > Insecta > Diptera > Muscidae > Eudasyphora > Eudasyphora cyanicolor. The sequence continues at coordinate 133,657,245 of OZ005735.1, read as the reverse complement.
GGGGCTTATTTAATGAGATATTTGCATTCTAAGTTTTGCTAAGGAAATTCAAAATTTTGGCCAAAAATTATTGGTAACAAAATTTCGCCCTTTTCCTTCTACGGGGCTTATTTAACGAGATTTTTGCATTTTAAGTTTTGCTAAATTTTGGCCAAAAAAATAGTGATAACAAAATTTCGCCCTTTTCCTTCTACGGGGCTTATTTAACGAGATATTTGCATTTTAAGTTTTGCAAAGCAAATTCAGAATTTCGGCCAAAAATTAGTGATAACAAAATTTAGCCTTTTTCCTTCTACGGAGCTTATTTAACGAGATATTTGCATTTTAAGTTTTGCTAAAGAAACTCAAAATTTTGGCCAAAAATTAGTGATAACAAAATTTTGCCCTTTTCCTTCTACGGGGCTTATTTAACGAGATATTTGCATTTTAAGTTTTGCAAAGCAAATTCAGAATTTTGGCCAAAAATTAGTGATAACAAAATTTAGCCTTTTTCCTTCTACGGAGCTTATTTAACGAGATATTTGCATTTTAAGTTTTGCTAAGGAAATTCAAAATTTTGGCCAAAAATAGTGATAACAAAATTTCGCCCTTTTCCTTCTACGGGGCTTATTTAACGAGATATTTGCATTTTAAGTTTTGCTAAGGAAATTCATAATTTTGGCCAAAAATTAGTGATAACAAAATTTCGCCCTTTTCCTTATACGGGGCTTATTTAACGAGATATTTGCATTTTAAGTTTAGCTAAATTTTGGCCAAAAATTAGTGATAACAAAATTTCGCCCTTTTCCTTATACGGGGCTTATTTAACGAGATATTTGCATACTAAGTTTTGCTAAGGAAATTCAAAATTTTGGCCAAACATTATTGATAACAAAATTTCGCCCTTTTCCTTCTACGTGCTTATTTAACAGGATACTTGCATTTTAAGTTTTGCTAAATTTTGGCCACAAAAATAGTGATAACAAAATTTCTCCCTTTTCCTTCTACGGGACTTATTTAACGAGATATTTGCATTTTAAGTTTTGCAAAGCAAATTCAGAATTTCGGCCAAAAATTAGTGATAACAAAATTTAGCCTTTTTCCTTCTACTGAGCTTATTTAACGAGATATTTGCATTTTAAGTTTTGCTAAATTTTGGCCAAAAAAATAGTGATAACAAAATTTTGCCCTTTTCCTTATACGGGGCTTATTTAACGAGATATTTGCATTTTAAGTTTAGCTAAATTTTGGCCAAAAAAATAGTGATAACAAAATTTCGCCCTTTTCCTTCTACGGGGCTTATTTTACGAGATATTTGCATTTTAAGTTTTGCAAAGCAAATTCAGAATTTCGGCCAAAAATTAGTGATAACAAAATTTCGCCCGTTTCCTCCTACGGGGCTTATTTAACGAGATATTTGCATTTTAAGTTTTGCTAAAGAAATTCAAATTTTTGGCCAAAAATTAGTAATAACAAAATATCGCCCTTTTCCTTCTACGGGGCTTATTTAACGAGATATTTGCATTTTAAGTTTTGCTAAGGAAATTCAAAATTTTGGCCAAAAATTAGTGATAACAAAATTTAGCCCTTTTCCTTCTTCGGGGCTTATTTAACGAGATATTTGCATTTTAAGTTTTGCTAAGGAAATTCAAAATTTTGGCCAAAAATTAGTGATAACAAAATTTAGCCCTTTTCCTTCTACGGGGCGTATTTTACGAGATATTTGCATTTTAAGTTTAGCTAAATTTTGGCCAAAAAAATAGTGATAACAAAATTTCGCCCTTTTCCTTCTACGGGGCTTATTTTACGAGATATTTGCATTTTAAGTTTTGCAAAGCAAATTCAGAATTTCGGCCAAAAATTAGTGATAACAAAATTTCGCCCGTTTCCTCCTACGGGGCTTATTTAACGAGATATTTGCATTTTAAGTTTTGCTAAAGAAATTCAAATTTTTGGCCAAAAATTAGTAATAACAAAATATCGCCCTTTTCCTTCTACGGGGCTTATTTAACGAGATATTTGCATTTTAAGTTTTGCTAAGGAAATTCAAAATTTTGGCCAAAAATTAGTGATAACAAAATTTAGCCCTTTTCCTTCTTCGGGGCTTATTTAACGAGATATTTGCATTTTAAGTTTTGCTAAGGAAATTCAAAATTTTGGCCAAAAATTAGTGATAACAAAATTTAGCCCTTTTCCTTCTTCGGGGCTTATTTAACGAGATATTTGCATTTTAAGTTTTGCTACATTTTGGCCAAAAAAATAGTGATAACAAAATTTCGCCCTTTTCCTTCTACGGGGCTTATTTAACGAGATATTTGCATTTTAAGTTTTGCAAAGCAAATTCAGAATTTCGGCCAAAAATTAGTGATAACAAAATTTAGCCTTTTTCCTTCTACGGAGCTTATTTAACGAGATATTTGCATTTTAAGTTTTGCTAAAGAAATTCAAAATTTTGGCCAAAAATTAGTAATAATAAAATTTAGCCCTTTTCCTTCTACGGGGCTTATTTAACGAGATATTTGCAAAAAAATTAGCAATAACAAAATTTCGCCCTTTTCCTTCTACGGGGCTTATTTCATGAGATATTTGCATTCTAAGTTTTGCTAAGGAAATTCAAAATTTTGGCCAAAAATTATTGGTAACAAAATTTCGCCCTTTTCCTTCTACGGGGCTTATTTAACGAGATTTTTGCATTTTAAGTTTTGCTAAATTATGGCCAAAATAATAGTGATAACAAAATTTCGCCCTTTTCCTTCTACGGGGCTTATTTAACGAGATATTTGCATTTTAAGTTTTGCAAAGCAAATTCAGAATTTCGGCCAAAAATTAGTGATAACAAAATTTAGCCTTTTTCCTTCTACGGAGCTTATTTAACGAGATATTTGCATTTTAAATTTTGCTAAAGAAATTCAAAATTTTGGCCAAAAATTAGTGATAACAAAATTTTGCCCTTTTCCTTCTACGGGGCTTATTTAACGAGATATTTGCATTTTAAGTTTTGCAAAGCAAATTCAGAATTTTGGCCAAAAATTAGTGATAACAAAATTTAGCCTTTTTCCTTCTACGGAGCTTATTTAACGAGATATTTGCATTTTAAGTTTTGCTAAGGAAATTCAAAATTTTGGCCAAAAATAGTGATAACAAAATTTCGCCCTTTTCCTTCTACGGGGCTTATTTAACGAGATATTTGCATTTTAAGTTTTGCAAAGCAAATTCAGAATTTTGGCCAAAAATTAGTGATAACAAAATTTCGCCCTTTTCCTTCTACGTGGCTTATTTAACGAGATATTTGCATTTTAAGTTTTGCTAAGGAAATTCAAAATTTTGGCCAAAAATAGTGATAACAAAATTTAGCCTTTTTCCTTCTGCGGAGCTTATTTAACGAGATATTTGCATTTTAAGTTTTGCTAAAGAAATTCAAAATTTTGGCCAAAAATTAGTGATAACAAAATTTTGCCCTTTTCCTTATACGGGGCTTATTTAACGAGATATTTGCATTTTAAGTTTAGCTAAATTTTGGCCAAAAATTAGTGATAACAAAATTTCGCCCTTTTCCTTATACGGGGCTTATTTAACGAGATATTTGCATTCTAAGTTTTGCTAAGGAAATTCAAAATTTTGGCCAAACATTATTGATAACAAAATTTCGCCCTTTTCCTTCTACGTGCTTATTTAACAGGATATTTGCATTTTAAGTTTTGCTAAATTTTGGCCAAAAAAATAGTGATAACAAAATTTCGCCCTTTTCCTTCTACGGGACTTATTTAACGAGATATTTGCATTTTAAGTTTTGCAAAGCAAATTCAGAATTTCGGCCAAAAATTAGTGATAACAAAATTTAGCCTTTTTCCTTCTACTGAGCTTATTTAACGAGATATTTGCATTTTAAGTTTTGCTAAAGAAATTCAAAATTTTGGCCAAAAATTAGTAATAACAAAATTTCGCCCTTTTCCTTCTACGGGGCGTATTTTACGAGATATTTGCATTTTAAGTTTAGCTAAATTTTGGCCAAAAAAATAGTGATAACAAAATTTCGCCCTTTTCCTTCTACGGGGCTTATTTTACGAGATATTTGCATTTTAAGTTTTGCAAAGCAAATTCAGAATTTCGGCCAAAAATTAGTGATAACAAAATTTCGCCCTTTTCCTCCTACGGGGCTTATTTAACGAGATATTTGCATTTTAAGTTTTGCTAAAGAAATTCAAATTTTTGGCCAAAAATTAGTAATAACAAAATTTCGCCCTTTTCCTTCTACGGGGCTTATTTAACGAGATATTTGCATTTTAAGTTTTGCTAAGGAAATTCAAAATTTTGGCCAAAAATTATTGGTAACAAAATTTAGCCCTTTTCCTTCTACGGGGCTTATTTAACGAGATATTTGCAAAAAAAAAAATAGTGAAAACAAAATTTCGCCCTTTTCCTCCTACGGGGCTTATTTAACGAGATATTTGCATTTTATGTTTTGCTAAAGAAATTCAAATTTTTGGTCAAAAATTAGTAATAACAAAATTTCGCCCTTTTCCTTCTACGGGGCTTATTTAATGAGATATTTGCATTCTAAGTTTTGCTAAGGAAATTCAAAATTTTGGCCAAAAATTATTGGTAACAAAATTTAGCCCTTTTCCTTCTACGGGGCTTATTTAACGAGATATTTGCAAAAAAAAAAATAGTGAAAACAAAATTTCGCCCTTTTCCTCCTACGGGGCTTATTTAACGAGATATTTGCATTTTATGTTTTGCTAAAGAAATTCAAATTTTTGGCCAAAAATTAGTAATAACAAAATTTCGCCCTTTTCCTTCTACGGGGCTTATTTAATGAGATATTTGCATTCTAAGTTTTGCTAAGGAAATTCAAAATTTTGGCCAAAAATTATTGGTAACAAAATTTCGCCCTTTTCCTTCTACGGGGCTTATTTAACGAGATTTTTGCATTTTAAGTTTTGCTAAATTTTGGCCAAAAAAATAGTGATAACAAAATTTCGCCCTTTTCCTTCTACGGGGCTTATTTAACGAGATATTTGCATTTTAAGTTTTGCAAAGCAAATTCAGAATTTCGGCCAAAAATTAGTGATAACAAAATTTAGCCTTTTTCCTTCTACGGAGCTTATTTAACGAGATATTTGCATTTTAAATTTTGCTAAAGAAACTCAAAATTTTGGCCAAAAATTAGTGATAACAAAATTTTGCCCTTTTCCTTCTACGGGGCTTATTTAACGAGATATTTGCATTTTAAGTTTTGCAAAGCAAATTCAGAATTTTGGCCAAAAATTAGTGATAACAAAATTTAGCCTTTTTCCTTCTACGGAGCTTATTTAACGAGATATTTGCATTTTAAGTTTTGCTAAGGAAATTCAAAATTTTGGCCAAAAATAGTGATAACAAAATTTCGCCCTTTTCCTTCTACGGGGCTTATTTAACGAGATATTTGCATTTTAAGTTTTGCTAAGGAAATTCATAATTTTGGCCAAAAATTAGTGATAACAAAATTTCGTCCTTTTCCTTATACGGGGCTTATTTAACGAGATATTTGCAAGTTTAGCTAAATTTTGGCCAAAAATTAGTGATAACAAAATTTCGCCCTTTTCCTTATACGGGGCTTATTTAACGAGATATTTGCATTCTAAGTTTTGCTAAGGAAATTCAAAATTTTGGCCAAACATTATTGATAACAAAATTTCGCCCTTTTCCTTCTACGTGCTTATTTAACAGGATACTTGCATTTTAAGTTTTGCTAAATTTTGGCCACAAAAATAGTGATAACAAAATTTCTCCCTTTTCCTTCTACGGGACTTATTTAACGAGATATTTGCATTTTAAGTTTTGCAAAGCAAATTCAGAATTTCGGCCAAAAATTAGTGATAACAAAATTTAGCCTTTTTCCTTCTACTGAGCTTATTTAACGAGATATTTGCATTTTAAGTTTTGCTAAAGAAATTCAAGATTTTGGCCAAAAATTAGTAATAACAAAATTTCGCCCTTTTCCTTCTACGGGGCGTATTTTACGAGATATTTGCATTTTAAGTTTAGCTAAATTTTGGCCAAAAAAATAGTGATAACAAAATTTCGCCCTTTTCCTTCTACGGGGCTTATTTTACGAGATATTTGCATTTTAAGTTTTGCAAAGCAAATTCAGAATTTCGGCCAAAAATTAGTGATAACAAAATTTCGCCCTTTTCCTCCTACGGGGCTTATTTAACGAGATATTTGCATTTTAAGTTTTGCTAAAGAAATTCAAATTTTTGGCCAAAAATTAGTAATAACAAAATATCGCCCTTTTCCTTCTTCGGGGCTTATTTAACGAGATATTTGCATTTTAAGTTTTGCTAAGGAAATTCAAAATTTTGGCCAAAAATTAGTGATAACAAAATTTAGCCCTTTTCCTTCTTCGGGGCTTATTTAACGAGATATTTGCATTTTAAGTTTTGCTAAATTTTGGCCAAAAAAATAGTGATAACAAAATTTCGCCCTTTTCCTTCTACGGGGCTTATTTAACGAGATATTTGCATTTTAAGTTTTGCAAAGCAAATTCAGAATTTCGGCCAAAAATTAGTGTTAACAAAATTTAGCCTTTTTCCTTCTACGGAGCTTATTTAACGAGATATTTGCATTTTAAGTTTTGCTAAAGAAATTCAAAATTTTGGCCAAAAATTAGTAATAATAAAATTTAGCCCTTTTCCTTCTACGGGGCTTATTTAACGAGATATTTGCAAAAAAATTAGTAATAACAAAATTTCGCCCTTTCCCTTCTACGGGGCTTATTTAATGAGATATTTGCATTCTAAGTTTTGCTAAGGAAATTCAAAATTTTGGCCAAAAATTATTGGTAACAAAATTTCGCCCTTTTCCTTCTACGGGGCTTATTTAACGAGATTTTTGCATTTTAGGTTTTGCTAAATTATGGCCAAAAAAATAGTGATAACAAAATTTCGCCCTTTTCCTTCTACGGGGCTTATTTAACGAGATATTTGCATTTTAAGTTTTGCAAAGCAAATTCAGAATTTCGGCCAAAAATTAGTGATAACAAAATTTAGCCTTTTTCCTTCTACGGAGCTTATTTAACGAGATATTTGCATTTTAAATTTTGCTAAAGAAATTCAAAATTTTGGCCAAAAATTAGTGATAACAAAATTTTGCCCTTTTCCTTCTACGGGGCTTATTTAACGAGATATTTGCATTTTAAGTTTTGCAAAGCAAATTCAGAATTTTGGCCAAAAATTAGTGATAACAAAATTTAGCCTTTTTCCTTCTACGGAGCTTATTTAACGAGATATTTGCATTTTAAGTTTTGCTAAGGAAATTCAAAATTTTGGCCAAAAATAGTGATAACAAAATTTCGCCCTTTTCCTTCTACGGGGCTTATTTAACGAGATATTTGCATTTTAAGTTTTGCAAAGCAAATTCAGAATTTCGGCCAAAAATTAGTGATAACAAAATTTAGCCTTTTTCCTTCTACGGAGCTTATTTAACGAGATATTTGCATTTTAAATTTTGCTAAAGAAATTCAAAATTTTGGCCAAAAATTAGTGATAACAAAATTTTGCCCTTTTCCTTCTACGGGGCTTATTTAACGAGATATTTGCATTTTAAGTTTTGCAAAGCAAATTCAGAATTTTGGCCAAAAATTAGTGATAACAAAATTTAGCCTTTTTCCTTCTGCGGAGCTTATTTAACGAGATATTTGCATTTTAAGTTTTGCTAAAGAAATTCAAAATTTTGGCCAAAAATTAGTGATAACAAAATTTTGCCCTTTTCCTTATACGGGGCTTATTTAACGAGATATTTGCATTTTAAGTTTAGCTAAATTTTGGCCAAAAATTAGTGATAACAAAATTTCGCCCTTTTCCTTCTACGTGCTTATTTAACAGGATATTTGCATTTTAAGTTTTGCTAAATTTTGGCCAAAAAAATAGTGATAACAAAATTTCGCCCTTTTCCTTCTACGGGACTTATTTAACGAGATATTTGCATTTTAAGTTTTGCAAAGCAAATTCAGAATTTCGCCCAAAAATTAGTGATAACAAAATTTAGCCTTTTTCCTTCTACTGAGCTTATTTAACGAGATATTTGCATTTTAAGTTTTGCTAAAGAAATTCAAAATTTTGGCCAAAAATTAGTAATAACAAAATTTCGCCCTTTTCCTTCTACGGGGCGTATTTTACGAGATATTTGCATTTTAAGTTTAGCTAAATTTTGGCCAAAAAAATAGTGATAACAAAATTTCGCCCTTTTCCTTCTACGGGGCTTATTTTACGAGATATTTGCATTTTAAGTTTTGCAAAGCAAATTCAGAATTTCGGCCAAAAATTAGTGATAACAAAATTTCGCCCTTTTCCTCCTACGGGGCTTATTTAACGAGATATTTGCATTTTAAGTTTTGCTAAAGAAATTCAAATTTTTGGCCAAAAATTAGTAATAACAAAATTTCGCCCTTTTCCTTCTACGGGGCTTATTTAACGAGATATTTGCATTTTAAGTTTTGCTAAGGAAATTCAAAATTTTGGCCAAAAATTAGTGATAACAAAATTTAGCCCTTTTCCTTCTTCGGGGCTTATTTAACGAGATATTTGCATTTTAAGTTTTGCTAAGGAAATTCAAAATTTTGGCCAAAAATTAGTGATAACAAAATTTAGCCCTTTTCCTTCTTCGGGGCTTATTTAACGAGATATTTGCATTTTAAGTTTTGCAAAGCAAATTCAGAATTTCGGCCAAAAATTAGTGATAACAAAATTTAGCCTTTTTCCTTCTACGGAGCTTATTTAACGAGATATTTGCATTTTAAGTTTTGCTAAAGAAATTCAAAATTTTGGCCAAAAATTAGTAATAACAAAATTTAGCCCTTTTCCTTCTACGGGGCTTATTTAACGAGATATTTGCAAAAAAATTAGTAATAACAAAATTTCGCCCTTTTCCTTCTACGGGGCTTATTTAATGAGATATTTGCATTCTAAGTTTTGCTAAGGAAATTCAAAATTTTGGCCAAAAATTATTGGTAACAAAATTTCGCCCTTTTCCTTCTACGGGGCTTATTTAACGAAATTTTTGCATTTTAAGTTTTGCTAAATTATGGCCAAAAAAATAGTGATAACAAAATTTCGCCCTTTTCCTTCTACGGGGCTTATTTAACGAGATATTTGCATTTTAAGTTTTGCAAAGCAAATTCAGAATTTCGGCCAAAAATTAGTGATAACAAAATTTAGCCTTTTTCCTTCTACGTAGCTTATTTAACGAGATATTTGCATTTTAAGTTTTGCTAAAGAAATTCAAAATTTTGGCCAAAAATTAGTGATACAAAATTTTGCCCTTTTCCTTCTACGGGGCTTATTTAACGAGATATTTGCATTTTAAGTTTTGCAAAGCAAATTCAGAATTTTGGCCAAAAATTAGTGATAACAAAATTTAGCCTTTTTCCTTCTACGGAGCTTATTTAACGAGATATTTGCATTTTAAGTTTTGCTAAGGAAATTCAAAATTTTGGCCAAAAATAGTGATAACAAAATTTCGCCCTTTTCCTTCTACGGGGCTTATTTAACGAGATATTTGCATTTTAAGTTTTGCAAAGCAAATTCAGAATTTTGGCCAAAAATTAGTGATAACAAAATTTCGCCCTTTTCCTTCTACGTGGCTTATTTAACGAGATATTTGCATTTTAAGTTTTGTTAAGGAAATTCAAAATTTTGGCCAAAAATAGTGATAACAAAATTTAGCCTTTTTCCTTCTGCGGAGCTTATTTAACGAGATATTTGCATTTTAAGTTTTGCTAAAGAAATTCAAAATTTTGGCCAAAAATTAGTGATAACAAAATTTAGCCCTTTTCCTTCTACGGAGCTTATTTAACGAGATATTTGCATTTTAAGTTTTGCTAAAGAAATTCAAAATTTTGGCCAAAAATTAGTGATAACAAAATTTAGCCCTTTTCCTTTTCCTTCTTATACAATTTTAAGTTTTGCAAAGCTAATTCAGAATTTCGGCCAAAAATTAGTGATAACAAAATTTAGCCTTTTTCCTTCTACGGAGCTTATTTAACGAGATATTTGCATTTTAAGTTTTGCTAAAGAAATTCAAAATTTTGGCCAAAAATTAGTGATAACAAAATTTAGCCCTTTTCCTTTTCCTTCGTATACAACGAGATATTTGCATTTTCAGTTTTGCTAAATTTTGGCCAAAAATTAGTGATTACAAAATTTCGCCCTTTTCCTTCTACGTGGCTTATTTAAAGAGATATTTGCATTATAAGTTTTGCAAAGCAAATTCAGAATTTCGGCCAAAAATTAGTGATAACAAAATTTAGCCTTTTTCCTTCTACGGAGCTTATTTAACGAGATATTTGCATTTTAAGTTTTGCTAAAGAAATTCAAAATTTTGGCCAAAAATTAGTGATAGCAAAATTTAGCACTTTTCCTTCTACGGGGCTTATTTAACGAGATATTTGCATTTTAAGTTTTGCAAAGCAAATTCAGAATTTTGGCCAAAAATTAGTGATAACAAAATTTCGCCCTTTTCCTTCTACGGGGCTTATTTAACGAGATATTTGCATTTTAAGTTTTGCTAAGGAAATTCAAAATGTTGGCTAAAAATTAGTTATAACAAAATTTAGCCCTTTTCTTTCTACGGGTCTTATTTAACGAGATATTAGCATTTTAAGTTTTGCTAAGGAAATTCAAAATTTTGGACAAAAATTAGTGATAACAAAATTTCGCCCTTTTCCTTCTACGGGGCTTATTTAACGAGATATTTGCATTTTAAGTTTTGCTAAGGAAATTCAAAATTTTGGCCAAAAATAGTGATAACAAAATTTAGCCCTTTTCCTTCTACGGGGCTTATTTAACGAGATATTTGCATTTTAAGTTTTGCAAAGCAAATTCAGAATTTTGGCCAAAAATTAGTGATAACAAAATTTCGCCCTTTTCCTTCTACGGGGCTTATTTAACGAGATATTTGCATTTTAAGTTTTGCAAAGCAAATTCAGAATTTTGGCCAAAAATTAGTGATAACAAAATTTAGCCTTTTTCCTTCTACGGAGCTTATTTAACGAGATATTTGCATTTTAAGTTTTGCTAAGGAAATTCAAAATTTTGGGCAAAAATTAGTGATAACAAAATTTCGCCCTTTTCCTTCTACGGAGCTTATTTAACGAGATATTTGCATTTTAAGTTTTGCAAAGCAAATTCAGAATTTTGGCCAAAAATTAGTGGTAACAAAATTTCGCCCTTTTCCTTCTACGTGGCTTATTTAACGAGATATTTGCATTTTAAGTTTTGCTAAGGAAATTCAAAATTTTGGCCAAAAATAGTGATAACAAAATTTAGCCTTTTTCCTTCTGCGGAGCTTATTTAACGAGATATTTGCATTTTAAGTTTTGCTAAAGAAATTCAAAATTTTGGCCAAAAATTAGTGATAACAAAATTTAGCCGTTTTCCTTCTACGGAGCTTATTTAACGAGATATTTGCATTTTAAGTTTTGCTAAAGAAATTCAAAATTTTGGCCAAAAATTAGTGATAACAAAATTTCGCCCTTTTCCTTCTACGTGGCTTATTTAAAGAGATATTTGCATTATAATTTTTGCAAAGCAAATTCAGAATTTCGGCCAAAAATTAGTGATAACAAAATTTAGCCTTTTTCCTTCTACGGAGCTTATTTAACGAGATATTTGCATTTTAAGTTTTGCTAAAGAAATTCAAAATTTTGGCCAAAAATTAGTGATAACAAAATTTAGCCCTTTTCCTTCTACGGGGCTTATTTAACGAGATATTTGCATTTTAAGTTTTGCAAAGCAAATTCAGAATTTTGGCCAAAAATAGTGATAACAAAATTTCGCCCTTTTCCTTCTACGGGGCTTATTTAACGAGATATTTGCATTTTAAGTTTTGCTAAGGAAATTCAAAATGTTGGCTAAAAATTAGTTATAACAAAATTTCGCCCTTTTCTTTCTACGGGTCTTATTTAACGAGATATTTGCATTTTAAGTTTTGCTAAGGAAATTCAAAATTTTGGGCAAAAATTAGTGATAACAAAATTTCGCCCTTTTCCTTCTACGGGGCTTATTTAACGAGATATTTGCATTTTAAGTTTTGCTAAGGAAATTCAAAATTTTGGCCAAAAATAGTGATAACAAAATTTAGCCCTTTTCCTTTGGCCAAAAATTAGTGATAACAAAATTTAGCCTTTTTCCTTCTACGGAGCTTATTTAACGAGATATTTGCATTTTAAGTTTTGCTAAGGAAATTCAAAATTTTGGGCAAAAATTAGTGATAACAAAATTTCGCCCTTTTCCTTCTACGGAGCTTACTTAACGAGATATTTGCATTTTAAGTTTTGCAAAGCAAATTCAGAATTTTGGCCAAAAATTAGTGATAACAAAATTTCGCCCTTTTCCTTCTACGTGGCTTATTTAACGAGATATTTGCATTTTAAGTTTTGCTAAGGAAATTCAAAATTTTGGCCAAAAATAGTGATAACAAAATTTAGCCTTTTTCCTTCTGCGGAGCTTATTTAACGAGATATTTGCATTTTAAGTTTTGCTAAAGAAATTCAAAATTTTGGCCAAAAATTAGTGATAACAAAATTTAGCCCTTTTCCTTCTACGGAGCTTATTTAACGAGATATTTGCATTTTAAGTTTTGCTAAAGAAATTCAAAATTTTGGCCAAAAATTAGTGATAACAAAATTTCGCCCTTTTCCTTCTACGTGGCTTATTTAAAGAGATATTTGCATTATAAGTTTTGCAAAGCAAATTCAGAATTTCGGCCAAAAATTAGTGATAACAAAATTTAGCCTTTTTCCTTCTACGGAGCTTATTTAACGAGATATTTGCATTTTAAGTTTTGCTAAAGAAATTAAAAATTTTGGCCAAAAATTAGTGATAACAAAATTTAGCCCTTTTCCTTCTACGGGGCTTATTTAACGAGATATTTGCATTTTAAGTTTTGCAAAGCAAATTCAGAATTTTGGCCAAAAATAGTGATAACAAAATTTCGCCCTTTTCCTTCTACGGGGCTTATTTAACGAGATATTTGCATTTTAAGTTTTGCTAAGGAAATTCAAAATGTTGGCTAAAAATTAGTTATAACAAAATTTCGCCCTTTTCTTTCTACGGGTCTTATTTAACGAGATATTTGCATTTTAAGTTTTGCTAAGGAAATTCAAAATTTTGGGCAAAAATTAGTGATAACAAAATTTCGCCCTTTTCCTTCTACGGGGCTTATTTAACGAGATATTTGCATTTTAAGTTTTGCTAAGGAAATTCAAAATTTTGGCCAAAAATAGTGATAACAAAATTTAGCCCTTTTCCTTCTACGGGGCTTATTTAACGAGATATTTGCATTTTAAGTTTTGCAAAGCAAATTCAGAATTTTGGCCAAAAATTAGTGATAACAAAATTTAGCCCTTTTCCTTCTACGGGGCTTATTTAACGAGATATTTGCATTTTAAGTTTTGCTAAGGAAATTCAAAATGTTGGCTAAAAATTAGTTATAACAAAATTTCGCCCTTTTCTTTCTACGGGTCTTATTTAACGAGATATTTGCATTTTAAGTTTTGCTAAAGAAATTCAAAATTTTGGCCAAAAATTAGTGATAACAAAATTTAGCCCTTTTCCTTCTACGGGGCTTATTTAACGAGATATTTGCATTTTAAGTTTGCTAAAGAAATTGAAAATTTTGGCCAAAAATTAGGGATAACAAAATTTAGCCAAAATTTTGGCCAAAAATTAGTGATAACAAAATTTAGCCCTTTTCCTTCTACGGGGCTTATTTAACGAGATATTTGCATTTTAAGTTTTGCTAAAGAAATTCAAAAATAGTGATAACAAAATTTAGTCTTTTTCCTTCTGCGGAGCTTATTTAACGAGATATTTGCATTTTAAGTTTTGCTAAAGAAATTCAAAATTTTGGCCAAAAATTAGTGATAACAAAATTTAGCCCTTTTCCTTCTACGGAGCTTATTTAACGAGATATTTGCATTTTAAGTTTTGCTAAAGAAATTCAAAATTTTGGCCAAAAATTAGTGATAACAAAATTTCGCTCTTTTCCTTCTACGTGGCTTATTTAAAGAGATATTTGCATTATAAGTTTTGCAAAGCAAATTCAGAATTTCGGCCAAAAATTAGTGATAACAAAATTTAGCCTTTTCCTTCTACGGAGCTTATTTAACGAGATATTTGCATTTTAAGTTTTGCTAAAGAAATTCAACATTTTGGCCAAAAATTAGTGATAACAAAATTTAGCCCTTTTCCTTCTACGGGGCTTATTTAACGAGATATTTGCATTTTAAGTTTTGCAAAGCAAATTCAGAATTTTGGCCAAAAATAGTGATAACAAAATTTCGCCCTTTTCCTTCTACGGGGCTTATTTAACGAGATATTTGCATTTTAAGTTTTGCTAAGGAAATTCAATATGTTGGCTAAAAATTAGTTATAACAAAATTTCGCCCTTTTCTTTCTACGGGTCTTATTTAACGAGATATTTGCATTTTAAGTTTTGCTAAGGAAATTCAAAATTTTGGGCAAAAATTAGTGAAAACAAAATTTCGCCCTTTTCCTTCTACGGGGCTTATTTAACGAGATATTTGCATTTTAAGTTTTGCTAAGGAAATTCAAAATTTTGGCCAAAAATAGTGATAACAAAATTTAGCCCTTTTCCTTCTACGGGGCTTATTTAACGAGATATTTGCATTTTAAGTTTTGCAAAGCAAATTCAGAATTTTGGCCAAAAATTAGTGATAACAAAATTTAGCCCTTTTCCTTCTACGGGGCTTATTTAACGAGATATTTGCATTTTAAGTTTTGCTAAGGAAATTCAAAATGTTGGCTAAAAATTAGTTATAACAAAATTTCGCCCTTTTCTTTCTACGGGTCTTATTTAACGAGATATTAGCATTTTAAGTTTTGCTAAAGAAATTCAAAATTTTGGCCAAAAATTAGTGATAACAAAATTTAGCCCTTTTCCTTCTACGGGGCTTATTTAACGAGATATTTGCATTTTAAGTTTTGCTAAAGAAATTCAAAATTTTGGCCAAAAATTAGTGATAACAAAATTTAGCCCTTTTCCTTCTACGGGGCTTATTTAACGAGATATTTGCATTTTAAGTTTGCTAAAGAAATTGAAAATTTTGGCCAAAAATTAGTGATAACAAAATTTAGCCAAAATTTTGGCCAAAAATTAGTGATAACAAAATTTAGCCCTTTTCCTTCTACGGGGCTTATTTAACGAGATATTTGCATTTTAAGTTTTGCTAAAGAAATTCAAAATTGTGGCCAAAAATTAGTGATAACAAAATTTAGCCCTTTTCCTTCTACGGGGCTTATTTAACGAGATATTTGCATTTTAAGTTTTGCTAAAGAAATTCAAAATTTTGGCTAAAAATTAGTGATAACAAAATTTAGCCAAAATTTTGGCCAAAAATTAGTGATAACAAAATTTAGCCCTTTTCCTTCTACGGGGCTTATACAACGAGATATTTGCATTTTAAGTTTTGCTAAAGAAATTCAAAATTTTGGCCAAAAATTAGTGATAACAAAATTTAGCCAAAATTTTGCCCAAAAATTAGTGATAACAAAATTTAGCCCTTTTCCTTCTACGGGGCTTATTTAACGAGATATTTGCATTTTAAGTTTTGCTAAATTTTGGCCAAAAATTAGTGATAACAAAATTTCGCACTTTTCCTTCTACGGGGCTTATTTAACGAGATATTTGCATTTTAAGTTTTGCTACATTTTGGCCAAAAAAATAGTGATAACAAAATTTCGCCCTTTTCCTTCTACGGGGCTTATTTAACGAGATATTTGCATTTTAAGTTTTGCTAAATTTTGGCCAAAAATTAGTGATAACAAAATTTCGCACTTTTCCTTCTACGGGGCTTATTTAACGAGATATTTGCATTTTAAGTTTTGCTAAATTTTGGCCAAAAAAATAGTGATAACAAAATTTCGCCCTTTTCCTTCTACGGGGCTTATTTAACGAGATATTTGCATTTTAAGTTTTGCTAAGCAAATTCAAAATTTTGGCCAAAAATTAGTGATAACAAAATTTCGCCCTTTTCCTTTTACGGGGCTTATTTAACGAGATATTTGCATTTTAAGTTTTGCTAAATTTTGGCCAAAAAAATAGTGATAACAAAATTTCGCCCTTTTCCTTCTACGGGGCTTATTTAACGAGATATTTGCATTTTAAGTTTTGCTAAGCAAATTCAAAATTTTGGCCAAAAATTAGTGATAACAAAATTTCGCCCTTTTCCTTTTACGGGGCTTATTTAACGAGATATTTGCATTTTAAGTTTTGCTAATTTTGGCCAAAAAAATAGTGATAACAAAATTTCGCCCTTTTCCTTCTACGGGGCTTATACAACGAGATATTTGCATTTTAAGTTTTGCTAAAGAAATTCAAAATTTTGGCCAAAAATTAGTGATAACAAAATTTAGCCAAAATTTTGGCCAAAAATTAGTGATAACAAAATTTAGCCCTTTTCCTTCTACGGGGCTTATTTAACGAGATATTTGCATTTTAAGTTTTGCTAAAGAAATTCTAAATTTTGGCCAAAAATTAGTGATAACAAAATTTCGCCCTTTTCCTTCTACGTGGCTTATTTTAAGTTTTGCTAAAGAAATTCAAAATTTTGCCCAAAAATTAGTGATAACAAAATTTAGCCCTTTTCCTTCTACGGGGCTTATTTAACGAGATATTTGCATTTTAAGTTTTGCTAAATTTTTGCCAAAAATTAGTGATAACAAAATTTCGCACTTTTCCTTCTACGGGGCTTATTTAACGAGATATTTGCATTTTAAGTTTTGCTAAATTTTGGCCAAAAATTAGTGATAACAAAATTTCGCCCTTTTCCTTCTACGGGACTTATACAACGAGATATTTGCATTTTAAGTTTTGCTAAGCAAATTCAAAATTTTGGCCAAAAATTAGTGATAACAAAATTTCGCCCTTTTCCTTTTACGGGGCTTATTTAACGAGATATTTGCATTTTAAGTTTTGCTAATTTTGGCTAAAAAAATAGTGATAACAAAATTTCGCCCTTTTCCTTCTACGGGGCTTATACAACGAGATATTTGCATTTTAAGTTTCGCTAAAGAAATTCAAAATTTTGGCCAAAAATTAGTGATAACAAAATTTAGCCAAAATTTTGGCCAAAAATTAGTGATAACAAAATTTAGCCCTTTTCCTTCTACGGGGCTTATTTAACGAGATATTTGCATTTTAAGTTTTGCTAAAGAAATTCTAAATTTTGGCCAAAATTTAGTGATAACAAAATTTCGCCCTTTTCCTTCTACGGGGCTTATTTAACGAGATATTTGCATTTTAAGTTTTGCTAAAGAAATTCTAAATTTTGGCCAAAATTTAGTGATAACAAAATTTCGCCCTTTTCCTTCTACGTGGCTTATTTTAAGTTTTGCTAAAGAAATTTGGCCAAAAATTAGTGATAACAAAATTTCGCCCTTTTCCTTTTACGGGGCTTATTTAACGAGATATTTGCATTTTAAGTTTTGCTAATTTTGGCCAAAAAAATAGTGATAACAAAATTTCGCCCTTTTCCTTCTACGGGGCTTATACAACGAGATATTTGCATTTTAAGTTTCGCTAAAGAAATTCAAAATTTTGGCCACAAATTAGTGATAACAAAATTTAGCCAAAATTTTGGCCAAAAATTAGTGATAACAAAATTTAGCCCTTTTCCTTCTACGGGGCTTATTTAACGAGATATTTGCATTTTATGTTTTGCTAAAGAAATTCAAAATTTTGCCCAAAAATTAGTGATAACAAAATTTAGCCCTTTTCCTTCTACGGGGCTTATTTAACGAGATATTTGCATTTTAAGTTTTGCTAAATTTTGGCCAAAAATTAGTGATAACAAAATTTCGCACTTTTCCTTCTACGGGGCTTATTTAACGAGATATTTGCATTTTAAGTTTTGCTAAATTTTGGCCAAAAAAATAGTGATTACAAAATTTCGCCCTTTTCCTTCTACGGGGCTTATTTAACGAGATATTTGCATTTTAAGTTTTGCTAAATTTTGGCCAAAAATTAGTGATAACAAAATTTCGCACTTTTCCTTCTACGGGGCTTATTTAACGAGATATTTGCATTTTAAGTTTTGCTAAATTTTGGCCAAAAAATAGTGATAACAAAATTTCGCCCTTTTCCTTCTACGGGGCTTATTTAACGAGATATTTGCATTTTAAGTTTTGCTAAGCAAATTCAAAATTTTGGCCAAAAATTAGTGATAACAAAATTTCGCCCTTTTCCTTTTACGGGGCTTATTTAACGAGATATTTGCATTTTAAGTTTTGCTAATTTTGGCCAAAAAAATAGTGATAACAAAATTTCGCCCTTTTCCTTCTACGGGGCTTATTTAACGAGATATTTGCATTTTAAATTTTGCTAAGCAAATTCAAAATTTTGGCCAAACATTAGTGATAACAAAATTTCGCCCTTTTCCTTTTACGGGGCTTATTTAACGAGATATTTGCATTTTAAGTTTTGCTAATTTTGGCTAAAAAAATAGTGATAACAAAATTTCGCCCTTTTCCTTCTACGGGGCTTATACAACGAGATATTTGCATTTTAAGTTTTGCTAAAGAAATTCAAAATTTTGGCCAAAAATTAGTGATAACAAAATTTAGCCAAAATTTTGGCCAAAAATTAGTGATAACAAAATTTAGCCCTTTTCCTTCTACGGGGATTATTTAACGAGATATTTGCATTTTAAGTTTTGCTAAAGAAATTCTAAATTTTGGCCAAAAATTAGTGATAACAAAATTTCGCCCTTTTCCTTCTACGTGGCTTATTTTAAGTTTTGCTAAAGAAATTGAAAATTTTGCCCAAAAATTAGTGATAACAAAATTTAGCCCTTTTCCTTCTACGGGGCTTATTTAACGAGATATTTGCATTTTAAGTTTTGCTAAATTTTGGCCAAAAATTAGTGATAACAAAATTTCGCACTTTTCCTTCTACGGGGCTTATTTAACGAGATATTTGCATTTTAAGTTTTGCTAAGCAAATTCAAAATTTTGGCCAAAAATTAGTGATAACAAAATTTCGCCCTTTTCCTTTTACGGGGCTTATTTAACGAGATATTTGCATTTTAAGTTTTGCTAATTTTGGCCAAAAAAATAGTGATAACAAAATTTCGCCCTTTTCCTTCTACGGGGCTTATACAACGAGATATTTGCATTTTAAGTTTCGCTAAAGAAATTCAAAATTTTGGCCACAAATTAGTGATAACAAAATTTAGCCAAAATTTTGGCCAAAAATTAGTGATAACAACATTTAGCCCTTTTCCTTCTACGGGGCTTATTTAACGAGATATTTGCATTTTAAGTTTTGCTAAAGAAATTCTAAATTTTGGCCAAAAATTAGTGATAACAAAATTTCGCCCTTTTCCTTCTACGTGGCTTATTTTAAGTTTTGCTAAAGAAATTCAAAATTTTGCCCAAAAATTAGTGATAACAAAATTTAGCCCTTTTCCTTCTACGGGGCTTATTTAACGAGATATTTGCATTTTAAGTTTTGCTAAATTTTGGCCAAAAATTAGTGATAACAAAATTTCGCCTTTTTCCTTCTACGGAGCTTATTTAACGAGATATTTGCATTTTAAGTTTTGCTAAGCAGATTCAAAATTTTAGCCAAAAATTAGTGATAACAAAATTTCGCCCTTTTCCTTCTACGGGGCTTATGTAACGAGATATTTGCATTTTAAGTTTTGCTAAATTTTGGCCAAAAATATAGTGATAACAAAATTTCGCCCTTTTCCTTCTACGGGGCTTATTTAACGAGATATTTGCATTTTAAGTTTTGCTAAATTTTGGCCAAAAAATAGTGATAAAAAAATTTCGCCCTTTTCCTTCTACGGGGCTTATTTAACGAGATATTTGCATTTTAAGTTTTGCTAAATTTTGGCCAAAAAAATAGTGATAACAAAATTTCGCCCTTTTCCTTCTACGGGGCTTATTTAACGAGATATTTGCATTTTAAGTTTTGCTAAATTTTGGCCAAAAAATAGTGATAACAAAATTTCGCCCTTTTCCTTCTACGGGGCTTATTTAACGAGATATTTGCATTTTAAGTTTTGCTAAATTTTGGCCAAAAAAATAGTTATAACAAAATTTCGCCCTTTTCCTTCTACGGGGCTTATTTAACGAGATATTTGCATTTTAAGTTTTGCTAAATTTTGGCCAAAAAATAGTGATAACAAAATTTCGCCCTTTTCCTTCTACGGGGCTTATTTAACGAGATATTTGCATTTTAAGTTTTGCTAAATTTTGGCCAAAAAAATAGTGATAACAAAATTTAGCCCTTTTCCTTCTACGGGGCTTATTTAACGAGATATTTGCATTTTAAGTTTTGCTACATTTTAGCCAAAAAAATAGTGATAACAAAATTTCGTCTTTTTCCTTCTACGGGGCTTATTTAACGAGATATTTGCATTTTAAGTTTTGCTAAATTTTGGCCAAAAATTAGTGATAACAAAATTTATCCTTTTTCCTTCTACGGAGCTTATGTAACGAGATATTTGCATTTTAAGTTTTGCTAAGGAAATTCAAAATTTTGGCCAAAAATTAGTGATAACAAAATTTCGCCCTTTTCCTTCTACGGGGCTTATTTAACGAGATATTTGCATTTTAAGTTTTGCTAAATTTTGGCCAAAAAATAGTGATAACAAAATTTCGCCCTTTTCCTTCTACGGGGCTTATTTAACGAGATATTTGCATTTTAAGTTTTGCTAAATTTTGGCCAAAAAAATAGTGATAACAAAATTTCGCCCTTTTCCTTCTACGGGGCTTATTTAACGAGATATTTGCATTTTAATTTTGGCCAAAAAATAGTTATAACAAAATTTCGCCCTTTTCCTTCTACGGGGCTTATTTAACGAGATATTTGCATTTTAAGTTTTGCTAAATTTTGGCCAAAAAAATAGTGATAACAAAATTTAGCCCTTTTCCTTCTACGGGGCTTATTTAACAAGATATTTGCATTTTAAGTTTTGCTAAATTTTGGCCAAAGATTAGTCATAACAAAATTTCGCCCTTTTCCTTCTACGTTGCTTATTTAACGAGATATTTGCATTTTAAATTTTGCTAAGGAAATTCAAAATTTTGGCCAAAAATTAGTGATAACATAATTTCGCCCTTTTTCTTCTACGGGACTTATTTAACGATATATTTGCATTTTAAGTTTGCTAAGGAAATTCAAATTTTGGCCAAAAATTAGTGATAACAAAATTTCGTCCTTTTCCAACTACGGGGCTTATTTAACGAGATATTTGCATATTAAGCTTTGCTAAGGAAATTCAAAATTTTGGCCAAAAATTAGTGATAACAAAATTTAGCCTTTTTCCTTCTACGGAGCTTATTTAACGAGATATTTGCATTTTAAGTTTTGCTAAGCAAATTCAAAATTTTGGCCAAAAATTAGTGATAACAAAATTTAGCCCTTTTCCTTCTACGGGGCTTATTTAACGAGATATTTGCATTTTAAGTTTTACTAAAGAAATTCAAAATTTTGGCCAAAAATTAGTGATAACAAAATTTAGCCCTTTTCCTTCTACGGGGCTTATTTAACGAGATATTTGATTTTAAAGTTTTGCTAAGCAAATTCAAAATTTTGGCCAAAAATTAGTGATAACAAAATTTAGCCCTTTTCCTTCTACGGGGCTTATTTAACGAGATATTTGCATTTTAAGTTTTTCTAAAGAAATTCAAAATTTTGGCCAAAAATTAGCCCTTTTTCTTATACGGTCTTATTTAACGAGATATTTGCATTTTAAGTTTTGCTAAATTTTGGCCAAAAAAATAGTGATAACAAAATTTAGCCTTTTTCCTTCTACGGAGCTTATTTAACGAGATATTTGCATTCTAAATTTTGCTAAAGAAATTCAAAATTTTGGCCAAAAATTAGTGATAACAAAATTTAGCCCTTTTCCTTCTACGGGGCTTATTTAACGAGATATTTTCATTTTAAGTTTTGCTAAATTTTGGCCAAAATTTAGCCCTTTTCCTTATACGGGCTTATTTAACGAGATATTTGCATTTTAAGTTTTGCTAAATTTTGGCCAAAAAAATAGTGATAACAAAATTTAGCCCTTTTCCTTCTACGGGGCTTATTTAACGAGATATTTGCATTTTAAGTTTTGCTAAGCAAATTCAAAATTTTGGCCAAAAATTAGTGACAACAAAATTTAGCCCTTTTCCTTATACGGGGCTTATTTAACGAGATATTTGCATTTTAAGTTTTGCCAAATTTTGGCCAAAAAAATAGTGATAACAAAATTTCGCCCTTTTCCTTCTACGGGGCTTATTTAACGAGATATTTGCATTTTAAGTTTTGCTAAGCAAATTCAAAATTTTGGCCAAAAATTAGTGATAACAAAATTTAGACCTTTTCCTTCTACGGGGCTTATTTAACGAGATATTTGCATTTTAAGTTTTGCTAAGCAAATTCAAAATTTTGGCCAAAAATTAGTGATAACAAAATTTCGCCCGTTTCCTTCTACGGGGCTTATTTAACGAGATATTTTCATTTTAAGTTTTGCTAAATTTTGGCCAAAATTTAGCCCTTTTCCTTATACGGGCTTATTTAACGAGATATTTGCATTTTAAGTTTTGCTAAATTTTGGCCAAAAAAATAGTGATAACAAAATTTAGCCCTTTTCCTTCTACGGGGCTTATTTAACGAGATATTTGCATTTTAAGTTTTGCTAAGCAAATTCAAAATTTTGGCCAAAAATTAGTGACAACAAAATTTAGCCCTTTTCCTTATACGGGGCTTATTTAACGAGATATTTGCATTTTAAGTTTTGCCAAATTTTGGCCAAAAAAATAGTGATAACAAAATTTCGCCCTTTTCCTTCTACGGGGCTTATTTAACGAGATATTTGCATTTTAAGTTTTGCTAAGCAAATTCAAAATTTTGGCCAAAAATTAGTGATAACAAAATTTAGCCCTTTTCCTTCTACGGGGCTTATTTAACGAGATATTTTCATTTTAAGTTTTGCTAAATTTTGGCCAAAATTTAGCCCTTTTCCTTATACGGGCTTATTTAACGAGATATTTGCATTTTAAGTTTTGCTAAATTTTGGCCAAAAAAATAGTGATAACAAAATTTCGCCCTTTTCCTTCTACGGGGCTTATTTAACGAGATATTTGCACTTTAAGTTTTGCTAAGGAAATTCAAAATTTATAAATTTTGAATTTCCTTAACAAAATTTCGCACTTTTCCTTCTACGTGGCTTATTTAACGAGATATTTGCATTTTAATTTTTGCTAAATTTTGGCCAAAAATTAGTGATAACAAAATTTCGCCCTTTTCCTTCTACGGGGCTTATTTAACGAGATATTTGCATTTTGAGTTTTGCTAAATTTTGGCCAAAAATTAGTGATAACAAAATTTCGCCCTTTTCCTTCTAATGGGCTTATTTAACGAGATATTTTCATCTTAAGTTTTGCTAAATTTTGGCCAAAAAAATAGTGATAACAAAATTTCGCCCTTTTCCTTCTACGGGGCTTATTTAACGAGATATTTGCATTTTAAGTTTTGCTAAGCAAATTCAAAATTTTGGCCAAAAATTAGTGATAACAAAATTTAGCCCTTTTCCTTCTACGGGGCTTATTTAACGAGATATTTGCATTTTAAGTTGTTCTAAAGAAATTCAAAATTTTGGCCAAAAATTAGTGATAACAAAATTTAGCCCTTTTCCTTATACGGGGCTTATTTAACGAGATATTTGCATTTTAAGTTTTGCTAAATTTTGGCCAAAAAAATAGTGATAACAAAATTTCGCCCTTTTCCTTCTACGGGGCTTATTTAACGAGATATTTGGATTTTAAGTTTTGCTAAGGAAATTCAAAATTTTGGACAAAAATTAGTGATAACAAAATTTCGCCCTTTTACTCCTACGGGGCTTATTTAACGAGATATTTGCATTTTAAGTTTTGCTAAGGAAATTCAAAATTTTGACCAAAAATTAGTGATAACAAAATTTCGCCCTTTTCCTTAAAATGCAAATATCTCGTTAAATAAGCCCCGCATTTTAAATTTTGCTAAGGAAATTCAAAATTTTGACCAAAAATTAGTGATAACAAAATTTCGCCCTTTTCCTCCTACGGGGCTTATTTTTCGAGATATTTGCACTTTAAGTTTTGCTAAGGAAATTCAAAATTTTGACCAAAAATTAGTGATAACAAAATTTCGCCCTTTTCCTTAAAATGCAAATATCTCGTTAAATAAGCCCCCCATTTTAAGTTTTGCTAAGGAAATTCCAAATTTTGACCAAAAATTTGTGATAACAAAATTTCGCCCTTTTCCTTAAAATGCAAATATCTCGTTAAATAAGCCCCGCATTTTAAGTTTTGCTAAGGAAATTCAAAATTTTGACAAAAAATTATTGATACGGGGCTTATTTAACGAGATATTTGCATTTTAAGTTTTGCTAAATTTTGGACAAAAAAATAGTGATAACAAAATTTCGCCCTTTTCCTTCTACGGGGCTTATTTAACGAAATATTTGCATTTTAACTTTTGCTAAGGAAATTCAAAATTTTGGCCAAAAATTAGTGATAAGAAAATTTCGCCCTTTTCCTCCTACGGGGCTTATTTAACGAGATATTTGCATTTTAAGTTTTGCTAAGGAAATTCAAATTTTGGCCAAAAATTAGTGATAACAAAATTTCGACTTTTTCCTTCTACGGGGCTTATTTAACAAGATATTTGCATTTTAAGTTTTGCTAAGGAAATTCAAATTTTTTGCCACAAATTAGTGATAACAAAATTTCGCCCTTTTCCTCCTACGGGGCTTATTTAACGAGATATTTGCATTTTAAGTTTTGCTAAGGAAATTCAAAATTTTGGCCAAAAATTAGTGATAACAAAATTTCGCCCTTTTCTTTCTACGGGGCTTATTTAACGAGATATTTGCATTTTAAGTTTTGCTAAGGAAATTCAAATTTTTGGCCAAAAATTTGTGATAACAAAATTTCGTCCTTTTCCACCTACGGGGCTTATTTAACGAGATATTTGCATTTTAAGTTTTGCTAAGGAAATTCAAAATTTTGGCCAAAAATTAGTGATAACAAAATTTCGCCCTTTTCTTTCTACGGGGCTTATTTAACGAGATATTTGCATTTTAAGTTTTGCTAAGGATTCAAATTTTTGCCAAAAATTAGTGATAACAAAATTTCGCCCTTTTCCTTCTACGGGGCTTATTTAACGAGATATTTGCATTTTAAGTTTTGCTAAGGAAATTCAAATTTTGGCCAAAAATTAGTGATAACAAAATTTCGCCCTTTTCCTCCTACGGGGCTTATTTAACGAGATATTTGCATTTTAAGTTTTGCTAAGGAAATTCAAATTTTGGCCAAAAATTAGTGATAACAAAATTTCGCCCTTTTCCTCCTACGGGGCTTATTTAACGAGATATGTGCATTTTAAGTTTTGCTAAGGAAATTCAAAATTTTGGCCAAAAATTAGTGATAACAAAATTTAGCCCTTTTCCTTCTACGGGGCTTATTTAACGAGATATTTGCATTTTAAGTTTTGCTAAATTTTGGCCAAAAAAATAGTGATAACAAAATTTAGCCCTTTTCCTTCTACGGGGCTTATTTAACGAGATATTTGCAGTTTAAGTTTTGCTAAATTTTGGCCAAAAAAATAGTGATAACAAAATTTCGCCCTTTT
Organism: Eudasyphora cyanicolor; assembly: GCA_963930755.1. Taxonomy (NCBI): domain Eukaryota; kingdom Metazoa; phylum Arthropoda; class Insecta; order Diptera; family Muscidae; genus Eudasyphora; species Eudasyphora cyanicolor. The sequence continues at coordinate 133,631,595 of OZ005735.1, read as the reverse complement.
CCTTCTACGGGGCTTATTTAACGAGATATTTGCATTTTAAGTTTTGCTAAGCAAATTCAAAATTTTGGCCAAAAATTAGTGATAACAAAATTTAGCCCTTTTCCTTCTACGGGGCTTATTTAACGAGATATTTGCATTTTAAGTTTTGCTAAATTTTGGCCAAAAAAATAGTGATAACAAAATTTAGCCCTTTTCCTTCTACGGGGCTTATTTAACGAGATATTTGCATTTTAAGTTTTGCTAAATTTTGGCCAAAAAAATAGTGATAACAAAATTTCGCCCTTTTCCTTCTACGGGGCTTATTTAACGAGATATTTGCATTTTAACTTTTGCTAAGGAAATTCAAAATTTTGGCCAAAAATTAGTGATAACAAAATTTAGCTTTTTCCTTCTACGGGGCTTATTTAACGAGATATTTGCATTTTAAGTTTTGCTAAAGAAATTCAAAATTTTGGCCAAAAATTAGTGATAACAAAATTTCGCCCTTTTCCTTCTACGGGGCTTATTTAACGAGATATTTGCATTTTAACTTTTGCTAAAGAAATTCAAAATTTTGGCCAATAATTAGTGATAACAAAATTTAGCTTTTTCCTTCTACGGAGCTTATTTAACGAGATATTTGCATTTTAAGTTTTGCTAAAGAAATTCAAAATTTTGGCCAAAAATTAGTGATAACAAAATTTAGCCCTTTTCCTTCTACAGAGCTTATTTAACGAGATATTTGCATTTTAAGTTTACCTAAATTTTGGCCAAAAATTAGTGATAACAAAATTTCGCCCTTTTCCTTCTACGGGGCTTATTTAACGAGATATTTGCATTTTAACTTTTGCTAAAGAAATTCAAAATTTTGGCCAATAATTAGTGATAACAAAATTTAGCTTTTTCCTTCTACGGAGCTTATTTAACGAGATATTTGCATTTTAAGTTTTGCTAAAGAAATTCAAAATTTTGGCCAAAAATTAGTGATAACAAAATTTAGCCCTTTTCCTTCTACAGAGCTTATTTAACGAGATATTTGCATTTTAAGTTTACCTAAATTTTGGCCAAAAATTAGTGATAACAAAATTTCGCCCTTTTCCTTCTACGGGGCTTATTTAACGAGATATTTGCATTTTAACTTTTGCTAAAGAAATTCAAAATTTTGGCCAATAATTAGTGATAACAAAATTTAGCTTTTTCCTTCTACGGAGCTTATTTAACGAGATATTTGCATTTAAAGTTTTGCTAAGGAAATTCAAAATTTTGGCCAAAAATTAGTGATAAAAAAATTTCGTCCTTTTCCTTCTACGGGGCTTATTTAACGAGATATTTGCATTTTAAGTTTAGCTAAATTTTGGCCAAAAATTAGTGATAACAAAATTTCGCCCTTTTCCTTCTACGGGGCTTATTTAACGAGATATTTGCATTTAAAGATTTGCTAAGGAAATTCAAAACTTTGGCCAAAAATTAGTGATAACAAAATTTCGTCCTTTTCCTTCTGCGGGGCTTATTTAACGAGATATTTGCATTTTAAGTTTAGCAAAATTTTGACCAAAAATTAGTGATAACAAAATTTCACCCTTTTCCTTCTACGGGGCTTATTTAACGAGATATTTGCATTTAAAGTTTTGCTAAGGAAATTCAAAACTTTGGCCAAAAATTAGTGATAAAAAAATTTCGCCCTTTTCCTTCTACGGGGCTTATTTAACGAGATATTTGCATTTTAAGTTTAGCTAATTTTTGGCCAAAAATTAGTGATAACAAAATTTCGCCCTTTTCCTTCTACGGGGCTTATTTAACGAGATATTTGCATTTTCAGTTTTGCTAAGGAACTTCACAGTTTTGGCCAAAAATTAGTGACAACAAAATTTCGCCCTTTTCCCTCTACGGGGCTTATTTAACGAGATATTTGCATTTTAAGTTTTGCTAAATTTTGGCCAAAAATAAGTGATAACAAAATTTCGCCCTTTTACTTCTACGTGGCTTATTTAACGAGATATTTGGATTTTAAGTTTCGCTAAGGAAATTCAAAATTTTGACCATAAATTAGTGATAACAAAATTTCGTCCTTTTCCTTCTACGGGGCTTATTTAACGAGATATTTGCATTTTAAGTTTTGCTAAATTTTGGCCAAAAATTAGTGACAACAAAATTTCGCCCTTTTCCTTCTACGGGGCTTATTTAACGAGATATTTGCATTTTAAGTTTTGCTAAATTTTGGCCAAAAATTAGTGACAACAAAATTTCGCCCTTTTCCTTCTACGGGGCTTATTTAACGAGATATTTGCATTTTAAGTTTTGCTAAATTTTCGCCAAAAATTAGTGATAACAAAATTTCGCCCTTTTCCTTCTACGTGGCTTATTTAACGAGATATTTGCATTTTCAGTTTTGCTAAGGAACTTCACAGTTTTGGCCAAAAATTAGTGACAACAAAATTTCACCCTTTTCCCTCTACGGGGCTTATTTAACGAGATATTTGCATTTTAAGTTTTGCTAAATTTTGGCCAAAAATTAGTGATAACAAAATTTCGTCCTTTTCCTTCTACGGGGCTTATTTAACGAGATATTTGCATTTTAAGTTTTGCTAAGGAACTTCACAGTTTTGGCCAAAAATTAGACAACAAAATTTCACCCTTTTCCCTCTACGGGGCTTATTTAACGAGATATTTGCATTTTAAGTTTAGCTAATTTTTGGCCAAAAATTAGTGACAACAAAATTTCGCCCTTTTCCTTCTACGGGGCTTATTTAACGAGATATTTGCATTTTCAGTTTTGCTAAGGAACTTCACAGTTTTGGCCAAAAATTAGTGACAACAAAATTTCGCCCTTTTCCCTCTACGGGGCTTATTTAACGAGATATTTGCATTTTCAGTTTTGCATTTTAAGTTTTGCTAAATTTTGGCCAAAAATAAGTGATAACAAAATTTCGCCCTTTTACTTCTACGTGGCTTATTTAACGAGATATTTGCATTTTAAGTTTTGCTAAATTTTGGCCAAAAATTAGTGACAACAAAATTTCGCCCTTTTCCTTCTACGGGGCTTATTTAACGAGATATTTGCATTTTAAGTTTTGCTAAATTTTGGCCAAAAATTAGTGACAACAAAATTTCGCCCTTTTCCTTCTACGGGGCTTATTTAACGAGATATTTGCATTTTAAGTTTTGCTAAATTTTGGCCAAAAATTAGTGACAACAAAATTTCGCCCTTTTCCTTCTACGGGGCTTATTTAACAAGATATTTGCATTTTAAGTTTTGCTAAATTTTGGCCAAAAATTAGTGATAGCAAAATTTCGCCCTTTTCCTTCTACGTTGCTTATTTAACGAGATATTTGCATTTTCAGTTTTGCTAAGGAAATTCACAGTTTTGGCCAAAAATTAGTGACAACAAAATTTCACCCTTTTCCCTCTACGGGGCTTATTTAACGAGATATTTGCATTTTAATTTTGTTATCACTAAATTTTGGCCAAAAATTAGTGATAACAAAATTTCGTCCTTTTCCTTCTACGGGGCTTATTTAACGAGATATTTGCATTTTAAGTTTTGCTAAATTTTGGCCAAAAATTAGTGATAACAAAATTTCGCACTTTTCCTTCTACGTGGCTTATTTAACGAGATATTTGCATTTTCAGTTTTGCGCAGGAAATTCACAGTTTTGGCCAAAAATTAGTGACAACAAAATTTCGTCCTTTTCCCTCTACGGGGCTTATTTAACGAGATATTTGCATTTTACGTTTTGCTAAATTTTGGCCAAAAATTAGTGATAACAAAATTTCGTCCTTTTCCTTCTACGGGGCTTATTTAACGAGATATTTGCATTTTAAGTTTTGCTAAATTTTGGCCAAAAATTAGTGATAACAAAATTTCGCACTTTTCCTTCTACGTGGCTTATTTAAATTGGCCAAAAATTATTGATAACATAATTTCGCCCTTTTTCTTCTACGGGACTTATTTAACAAGATATTTGCATTTTAAGTTTTGCTAAAGAAATTCAAAATTTTGGTCAAAAATTAGTGATAACAAAATTTCGCCCTTTTTCTTCTACGGGACTTATTTAACAAGATATTTGCATTTTAAGTTTTGCTAAAGAAATTCAAAATTTTGGTCAAAAATTAGTGATAACAAAATTTCGCCCTTTTTCTTCTACGGGACTTATTTAACAAGATATTTGCATTTTAAGTTTTGCTAAAGAAATTCAAAATTTTGGTCAAAAATTAGTGATAACAAAATTTCGCCCTTTTTCTTCTACGGGACTTATTTAACAAGATATTTGCATTTTAAGTTTTGCTAAAGAAATTCAAAATTTTGGTCAAAAATTAGTGATAACAAAATTTCGTCCTTTTCCTTCTACGGGGCTTTTTTAACAAGATATTTGCATTTTAAGTTTTGCTAAATTTTGGCCAAAGATTAGTCATAACAAAATTTCGCCCTTTTCCTTCTACGTTGCTTATTTAACGAGATATTTGCATTTTAAATTTTGCTAAGGAAATTCAAAATTTTGGCCAAAAATTAGTGATAACATAATTTCGCCCTTTTTCTTCTACGGGACTTATTTAACGAGATATTTGCATTTTAAGTTTTGCTAAGGAAATTCAAATTTTGGCCAAAAATTAGTGATAACAAAATTTCGTCCTTTTCCACCTACGGGGCTTATTTAACGAGATATTTGCATTTTAAGTTTTGCTAAGGAAATTCAAAATTTTTGCCAAAAATTAGTGATAACAAAATTTAGCCTTTTTCCTTCTACGGAGCTTATTTAACGAGATATTTGCATTTTAAGTTTTGCTAAGCAAATTCAAAATTTTGGCCAAAAATTAGTCATAACAAAATTTAGCCCTTTTCCTTCTACGGGGCTTATTTAACGAGATATTTGCATTTTAAGTTTTACTAAAGAAATTCAAAATTTTGGCCAAAAATTAGTGATAACAAAATTTAGCCCTTTTCCTTCTACGGGGCTTATTTAACGAGATATTTGCATTTTAAGTTTTGCAAAATTTTGGCCAAAAAAATAGTGATAACAAAATTTCGCCCTTTTCCTTCTACGGGGCTTATTTAACGAGATATTTGCATTTTAAGTTTTGCTAAGGAAATTCAAAATTTTGGCCAAAAATTAGTGATAACAAAATTTAGCCTTTTTCCTTCTACGGAGCTTATTTAACGAGATATTTGCATTCTAAATTTTGCTAAAGAAATTCAAAATTTTGGCCAAAAATTAGTGATAACAAAATTTAGCCCTTTTCCTTCTACGGGGCTTATTTATCGAGATATTTGCATTTTAAGTTTTGCTAAGCAAATTCAAAATTTTGGCCAAAAATTAGTGATAACAAAATTTAGCCCTTTTCCTTATACGGGGCTTATTTAACGAGATATTTGCATTTTAAGTTTTGCCAAATTTTGGCCAAAAAAATAGTGATAACAAAATTTCGCCCTTTTCCTTCTACGGGGCTTATTTAACGAGATATTTGCATTTTAAGTTTTGCTAAGGAAATTCAAAATTTTGGCCAAAAATTAGTGATAACAAAATTTCGCCCGTTTCCTTCTACGGGGCTTATTTAACGAGATATTTGCATTTTAATTTTTGCTAAGGAAATTCAAAATTTTGGCCAAAAATTAGTGATAACAAAATTTCGCCCTTTTCCTTCTAATGGGCTTATTTAACGAGATATTTTCATCTTAAGTTTTGCTAAATTTTGGCGAAAAAAATAGTGATAACAAAATTTCGCCCTTTTCCTTCTACGGGGCTTATTTAACGAGATATTTGCATTTTAAGTTTTGCTAAGCAAATTCAAAATTTTGGCCAAAAATTAGTGATAACAAAATTTAGCCCTTTTCCTTCTACGGGGCTTATTTAACGAGATATTTGCATTTTAAGTTTTTCTAAAGAAATTCAAAATTTTGGCCAAAAATTAGTGATAACAAAATTTAGCCCTTTTCCTTATACGGGGCTTATTTAACGAGATATTTGCATTTTAAGTTTTGCTAAATTTTGGCCAAAAAAATAGTGATAACAAAATTTCGCCCTTCTCCTTCTACGGGGCTTATTTAACGAGATATTTGCATTTTAAGTTTTGCTAAGGAAATTCAAAATTTTGGACAAAAATTAGTGATAACAAAATTTCGCCCTTTTCCTCCTACGGGGCTTATTTAACGAGATATTTGCATTTTAAGTTTTGCTAAGGAAATTCAAAATTTTGACCAAAAATTAGTGATAACAAAATTTCGCCCTTTTCCTTAAAATGCAAATATCTCTTTAAATAAGCCCCGCATTTTAAATTTTGCTAAGGAAATTCAAAATTTTGACCAAAAATTTGTGATAACAAAATTTCGCCCTTTTTCTTCTACGGGACTTATTTAACGAGATATTTGCATTTTAAGTTTTGCTAAGGAAATTCAAATTTTGGCCAAAAATTAGTGATAACAAAATTTCGTCCTTTTCCACCTACGGGGCTTATTTAACAAGATATTTGCATTTTAAGTCTTGCTAAGGAAATTCAAATTTTTTGCCAAAAATTAGTGATAACAAAATTTCGCCTTTTTCCTCCTACGGGGCTTATTTAACGAGATATTTGCATTTTAAGTTTTGCTAAGGAAATTCAAAATTTTGGACAAAAATTAGTGATAACAAAATTTCGCCCTTTTCCTCCTACGGGGCTTATTTAACGAGATATTTGCATTTTAAGTTTTGCTAAGGAAATTCAAAATTTTGACCAAAAATTAGTGATAACAAAATTTCGCCCTTTTCCTTAAAATGCAAATATCTCTTTAAATAAGCCCCGCATTTTAAGTTTTGCTAAGGAAATTCAAAATTTTGGCCAAAAATTAGTGATAACATAATTTCGCCCTTTTTCTTCTACGGGACTTATTTAACGAGATATTTGCATTTTAAGTTTTGCTAAGGAAATTCAAATTTTGGCCAAAAATTAGTGATAACAAAATTTCGTCCTTTTCCACCTACGGGGCTTATTTAACAAGATATTTGCATTTTAAGTCTTGCTAAGGAAATTCAAATTTTTTGCCAAAAATTAGTGATAACAAAATTTCGCCTTTTTCCTCCTACGGGGCTTATTTAACGAGATATTTGCATTTTAAGTTTTGCTAAGGAAATTCAAAATTTTGGCCAAAAATTAGTGATAACAAAATTTCGCCCTTTTCTTTCTACGGGGCTTATTTAACGAAATATTTGCATTTTAAGTTTTGCTAAGGAAATTCAAATTTTTGGCCAAAAATTTGTGATAACAAAATTTCGTCCTTTTCCACCTACGGGGCTTATTTAACGAGATATTTGCATTTTAAGTTTTGCTAAGGAAATTCAAAATTTTGGCCAAAAATTTGTGATAACAAAATTTCGCCCTTTTCTTTCTACGGAGCTTATTTAACGAGATATTTGCATTTTAAGTTTTGCTAAGGATTCAAATTTTGGCCAAAAATTAGTGATAACAAAATTTCGCCCTTTTCCTTCTACGGGGCTTATTTAAAGAGATATTTGCATTTTAAGTTTTGATAAAGAAATTCAAATTTTGGCCAAAAATTAGTGATAACAAAATTTCGCCCTTTTCCTCCTACGGGGCTTATTTAACGAGATATTTGCATTTTAAGTTTTGCTAAGGAAATTCAAATTTTGGCCAAAAATTAGTGATAACAAAATTTCGCCCTAGTGATAAAAAGATTTCGTCCTTTTCCTTCTACGGGGCTTATTTAACGAGATATGTGCATTTTAAGTTTTGCTAAGGAAATTCAAAATTTTGGCCAAAAATTAGTGATAACAAAATTTAGCCCTTTTCCTTCTACGGGGCTTATTTAACGAGATATTTGCATTTTAAGTTTTGCTAAATTTTGGCCAAAAAAATAGTGATAACAAAATTTAGCCCTTTTCCTTCTACGGGGCTTATTTAACGAGATATTTGCAGTTTAAGTTTTGCTAAATTTTGGCCAAAAAAATAGTGATAACAAAATTTCGCCCTTTTCCTTCTACGGGGCTTATTTAACGAGATATTTGCATTTTAAGTTTTGCTAAGGAAATTCAAAATTTTGGCCAAAAATTAGTGATAACAAAATTTAGCCCTTTTCCTTCTACGGGGCTTATTTAACGAGATATTTGCATTTTAAATTTTGCTAAGGAAATTCAAAATTTTGGCCAAAAATTATTGATAACATAATTTCGCCCTTTTTCTTCTACGGGACTTATTTAACAAGATATTTGCATTTTAAGTTTTGCTAAAGAAATTCAAAATTTTGGCCAAAAATTATTGATAACATAATTTCGCCCTTTTTCTTCTACGGGACTTATTTAACAAGATATTTGCATTTTAAGTTTTGCTAAAGAAATTCAAAATTTTGGTCAAAAATTAGTGATAACAAAATTTCGTCCTTTTCCTTCTACGGGGCTTTTTTAACAAGATATTTGCATTTTAAGTTTTGCTAAATTTTGGCCAAAGATTAGTCATAACAAAATTTCGCCCTTTTCCTTCTACGTTGCTTATTTAACGAGATATTTGCATTTTAAATTTTGCTAAGGAAATTCAAAATTTTGGCCAAAAATTAGTGATAACATAATTGTAATGTTTTCTTGCAATCGTCTGAACTGTCAATTCACATTTGCCTAACAATCTGACATTGCCCGTATATTTGCATCACTTTAACAGGGTTGATAATGTTTGCCGATCTGGCAATCGTCTAAACTCAGCTTAAGGAAAAAATTTAGCCCTTTGCCTTCTACGGGGCTTATTTAACGAGATATTTGCATTTTAAGTTTTGCAAAATGTTGGCCAAAAATTAGTGATAACAAAATTTCGCCCTTTTCCTTCTACGGGGCTTATTTAACGAGATATTTGCATTTTAAGTTTAGCTACATTTTGGCCAAAAATTAGTGATAACAAAATTTCGCCCTTTTCCTTCTACGGCTTATTTAACGAGATATTTGCATTTTAAGTTTTGCTAAGCAAATTCAAAATGTTGGCCAAAAATTAGTGATAACAAATTTTAGCCCTTTTCCTTCTACGGGGCTTATACAACGAGATATTTGCATTTTAAGTTTTGCAAAATTTTGGCCAAAAATTAGTGATAACAAAATTTCGCCCTTTTCCTTCTACGGGGCTTATTTAACGAGATATTTGCATTTTAAGTTTTGCAAAGGAAATTGAAATTTTTGAATAAAAAATTAGTGATAACAAAATTTCGCCCTTTTTCTTCTACGGGGCTTATTTAACGAGATATTTGCATTTTAAGTTTTGCTAAAGAAATTCAAAATTTTGGCCAAAAATTAGTGATAACAAAATTAAGCCCTTTTCCTTCTACGGGGCTTATTTAACGAGATATTTGCAATTAAAAATTTTGACCAAAAATTAGTGATAACAATATTAAGCCATTTTCCTTCTACGGGGCTTATTTAACGAGATATTTGCATTTTAAGTTTTGCTAAGCAAATTCAAATTTTGGCCAAAAAATAGTGATAACAAAATTTCGCCCTTTTCCTTCTACGGGGCTTATTTAACGAGATATTTGCATTTTAAGTTTAGCTACATTTTGGCCAAAAATTAGTGATAACAAAATTCCGCCCTTTTCCTTCTACGGCTTATTTAACGAGATATTTGCATTTTAAGTTTTGCTAAGCAAATTCAAAATGTTGGCCAAAAATTAGTGATAACAAATTTTAGCCCTTTTCCTTCTACGGGGCTTATACAACGAGATATTTGCATTTTAAGTTTTGCAAAATTTTGGCCAAAAATTAGTGATAACAAATTTTAGCCCTTTTCCTTCTACGGGGCTTATACAACGAGATATTTGCATTTTAAGTTTTGCAAAGGAAATTGAAATTTTTGAATAAAAATTAGTGATAACAAAATTTCGCCCTTTTTCTTCTACGGGGCTTATTTAACGAGATATTTGCATTTAAAGTTTTGCTAAAGAAATTCAAAATTTTGGCCAAAAATTAGTGATAACAAAATTAAGTCCTTTTCCTTCTACGGGGCTAATTTAACGAGATATTTGCAATTAAAAATTTTTACCAAAAATTAGTGATAACAAAATTAAGCCCTTTTCCTTCTACGGGGCTTATTTAACGAGATATTTGCATTTTAAGTTTTGCTAAGCAAATTCAAAATTTTGGCCAAAAATTAGTGATAACAAAATTTCGCCCTTTTCCTTCTACGGGGCTTATTTAACGAGATATTTTCATTCTAAGTTTTGCTAAATTTTGGCCAAAAAAATAGTGATAACAAAATTTCGCCCTTTTCCTTCTACGGGGCTTATTTAACGAGATATTTGCATTTTAAGTTTTGCTAAGGAAATTCAAAATTTTGGCCAAAAATTAGTGATAACAAAATTTCGCCCTTTTCCTTCCACGGGGCTTATTTAACGAGATATTTGCATTTTAAGTTTTGCTAAAGAAATTCAAAATTTTGGCCAAAAATTAGTGATAACAAAATTTAGCCCTTTTCCTTCTACGGGGCTTATTTAACGAGTTATTTGCATTTTAAGTTTTGCGAAGGAAATTGAACTTTTGGCCAAAAATTAGTGATAACAAAATTTCGCCCTTTTCCTTCATTAACGATTATTTAACGAGATATTTGCATTTTAAGTTTTGCTAAAGAAATTCAAAATTTTGGCCAAAAATTAGTGATAACAAAATTTCGCCCTTTTCCTTCTACGGGGCTTATTTAACGAGATATTTGCATTTTAAGTTTTGCAAAATTTTGGCCAAAAAATAGTGATAACAAAATTTCGCCCTTTTCCTTCTACGGGGCTTATTTAACGAGATATTTGCATTTTAAGTTTTGCGAAGGAAATTCAAAATTTTGGCCAAAAATTAGTGATAACAAAATTTAGCCTTTTTCCTTCTACGGAGCTTCTTTAACGAGATATTTGCATTTTAAGTTTTGCTAAAGAAATTCAAAATTTTGGCCAAAAATTAGTGATAACAAAATTTCGCCCTTTTCCTTCTACGGGGCTTATTTAACGAGATATTTGCATTTAAAGATTTGCTAAGGAAATTCAAAACTTTGGCCAAAAATTAGTGATAAAAAAATTTCGTCCTTTTCCTTCTGCGGGGCTTATTGAACGAGATATTTGCATTTTAAGTTTAGCAAAATTTTGACCAAAAATTAGTGATAACAAAATTTCACCCTTTTCCTTCTACGAGGCTTATTTAACGAGATATTTGCATTTAAAGTTTTGCTAAGAAAATTCAAAACTTTGGCCAAAAATTAGTGATAAAAAAATTTCGTCCTTTTCCTTCTGCGGGGCTTATTTAACGAGATATTTGCATTTTAAGTTTAGCAAAATTTTGACCAAAAATTAGTGATAACAAAATTTCACCCTTTTCCTTCTACGGGGCTTATTTAACGAGATATTTGCATTTAAAGTTTTGCTAAGGAAATTCAAAACTTTGGCCAAAAATTAGTGATAACAAAATGTCGCCCTTTTCTTCTACGGGGCTTATTTAACGAGATATTTGCATTTTAAGTTTAGCTAATTTTTGGCCAAAAATTAGTGATAACAAAATTTCGCCCTTTTCCTTCTACGGGGCTTATTTAACGAGATATTTGCATTTTAAGTTTTGCTAAAGAAATTCAAAATTTTGGCCAAAAATTAGTGATAACAAAATTTCGCCCTTTTCCTTCTACGGGGCTTATTTAACGAGATATTTGCATTTTAAGTTTTGCTAAGGAAATTCAAAATTTTGGCCAAAAATTAGTGATAACAAAATTAAACCCTTTTCCTTCTACGGGGCTTATTTAACGAGATATTTGCATTTTAAGTTTTGCTAAGCAAATTCAAAATTTTGGCCAAAAATTAGTGATAACAAAATTTCGCCCTTTTTTTTCTACGGGGCTTATTTAACGAGATATTTTCATTCTAAGTTTTGCTAAATTTTGGCCAAAAAAATAGTGATAACAAAATTTCGCCCTTTTCCTTCTACGGGGCTTATTTAACGAGATATTTGCATTTTAAGTTTTGCTAAGGAAATTCAAAATTTTGGCCAAAAAATAGTGATAACAAAAGTTAGCCTTTTTCCTTCTACGGAGCTTATTTAACGATATATTTGCATTTTAAGTTTTGCTAAAGAAATTCAAAATTTTGGCCAAAAATTAGTGATAACAAAATTAAGCCCTTTTCCTTCTACGGGGCTTATTTAACGAGATATTTGCATTCAAAATTTTGACCAAAAATTAGTGATAACAAAATTAAGCCCTTTTCCTTCTACGGGGCTTATTTAACGAGATATTTGCATTTTAAGTTTTGCTAAGCAAATTCAAAATTTTGGCCAAAAATTAGTGATAACAAAATTTCGCCCTTTTCCTTCTATGGGGTTTATTTAACGAGATATTTGCATTTTAAGTTTTGCTAAGCAAATTCAAAATTTTGGCCAAAAATTAGTGATAACAAAATTTCACCCTTTTCCTTCTACGGGGCTTATTTAACGAGATATTTTCATTTTAAGTTTTGCTAAGGAAATTCAAAATTTTGGCCAAAAATTAGTGATAAAAAAATTTCGTCCTTTTCCTTCTACGGGGCTTATTTAACGAGATATTTGCATTTTAAGTTTAGCTAAATTTTGGCAAAAAATTAGTGATAACAAAATTTTGCCCTTTTCCTTCTACGGGGCTTATTTAACGAGATATTTGCATTTTAAGTTTTGCTAAGCAAATTCAAAATTTTGGCCAAAAATTAGTGATAACAAAATTTGCATTTTAAGTTTTGCTAAGGAAATTCAAAATTTTGGCCAAAAATTAGTGATAAAAAAATTTCGTCCTTTTCCTTCTACGGGGCTTATTTAACGAGATATTTGCATTTTAAGTTTAGCTAAATTTTGGCCAAAAATTAGTGATAACAAAATTTCGCCCTTTTCCTTCTACGGGGCTTATTTAACGAGATATTTGCATTTTAAGTTTTGCTAAGCAAATTCAAAATTTTGGCCAAAAATTAGTGATAACAAAATTTCGCCCTTTTCCTTCTACGGGGCTTATTTAACGAGATATTTTCATTCTAAGTTTTGCTAAATTGTGGCCATAGTGATAACAAAATTTCGCCCTTTTCCTTCTACGGGGCTTTTTTAACGAGATATTTGCATTTTAAGTTTTGCTAAGGAAATTCAAAATTTTTTCCAAAAATTAGTGATAACAAAATTTAGCCTTTTTCCTTCTACGAAGCTTATTTAACGAGATATTTGCATTTTAAGTTTTGCTAAAGAAATTAAAAATTTTGACCACAAATTAGTGATAACAAAATTTAGCCCTTTTCCTTCTACGGGGCTTATTTAACGAGATATTTGCATTTTAAGTTTTGCTAAGCAAATTCAAAATTTTGGCCAAAAATTAGTGATAACAAAATTTCGCCCTTTTCCTTCTACGGGGCTTATTTAACGAGATATTTTCATTCTAAGTTTTGCTAAATTTTGGCCAAAAAAATAGTGATAACAAAATTTCGCCCTTTTCCTTCTACGGGGCTTATTTAACGAGATATTTGCAGTTTAAGTTTTGCTAAGGAAATTCAAAATTTTGGCCAAAAATTAGTGATAACAAAAGTTAGCCTTTTTCCTTCTACGGAGCTTATTTAACGATATATTTGCATTTTAAGTTTTGCTAAAGAAATTCAAAATTTTGGCCAAAAATTAGTGATAACAAAATTAAGCCCTTTTCCTTCTACGGGGCTTATTTAACGAGATATTTGCATTCAAAATTTTGACCAAAAATTAGTGATAACAAAATTAAGCCCTTTTCCTTCTACGGGGCTTATTTAACGAGATATTTGCATTTTAAGTTTTGCTAAGCAAATTCAAAATTTTGGCCAAAAATTAGTGATAACAAAATTTCGCCCTTTTCCTTCTATGGGGTTTATTTAACGAGATATTTGCATTTTAAGTTTTGCTAAGCAAATTCAAAATTTTGGCCAAAAATTAGTGATAACAAAATTTCACCCTTTTCCTTCTACGGGGCTTATTTAACGAGATATTTTCATTTTAAGTTTAGCTAAATTTTGGCAAAAAATTAGTGATAACAAAATTTTGCCCTTTTCCTTCTACGGGGCTTATTTAACGAGATATTTGCATTTTAAGTTTTGCTAAGCAAATTCAAAATTTTGGCCAAAAATTAGTGATAACAAAATTTCGCCCTTTTCCTTCTACGGGGCTTATTTAACGAGATATTTTCATTCTAAGTTTTGCTAAATTTTGGCCATAGTGATAACAAAATTTCGCCCTTTTCCTTCTACGGGGCTTATTTAACGAGATATTTGCATTTTAAGTTTTGCTAAGGAAATTCAAAATTTTTTCCAAAAATTAGTGATAACAAAATTTAGCCTTTTTCCTCCTACGGAGCTTATTTAACGAGATATTTGCATTTTAAGTTTTGCTAAAGAAATTAAAAATTTTGGCCACAAATTAGTGATAACAAAATTTAGCCCTTTTCCTTCTACGGGGCTTATTTAACGAGATATTTGCATTTTAAGTTTTGCTAAGCAAATTCAAAATTTTGGCCAAAAATTAGTGATAACAAAATTTCGCCCTTTTCCTTCTACGGGGCTTATTTAACGAGATATTTTCATTCTAAGTTTTGCTAAATTTTGGCCAAAGAAATAGTGATAACAAAATTTCGCCCTTTTCCTTCTACGGAGCTTATTTAACGAGATATTTGCATTTTAAGTTTTGCTAAGGAAATTCAAAATTTTGGCCAAAAATTAGTGAAAACAAAATTTAGCCTTTTTCCTTCTACGGAGCTTATTTAACGAGATATTTGCATTTTAAGTTTTGCTAAAGAAATTCAAAATTTTGGCCAAAAATTAGTGATAACAAAATTTAGCCCTTTTCCTTCTACGGGGCTTATTTAACGAGATATTTGCAATTAAAAATTTTGACCAAAAATTAGTGATAACAAAATTAAGCCCTTTTCCTTCTACGGGGCTTATTTAAAGAGATATTTGCATTTTAAGTTTTGCTAAGCAAATTCAAAATTTTGGCCAAAAATTAGTGATAACAAAATTAAGCCCTTTTCCTTCTACGGGGCTTATTTAACGAGATATTTGCAATTAAAAATTTTGACCAAAAATTAGTGATAACAAAATTAAGCCCTTTTCCTTCTACGGGGCTTATTTAACGAGATATTTGCATTTTAAGTTTAGCTAAGCAAATTCAAAATTTTGGCCAAAAATTAGTGATAACAAAATTTCGCCCTTTTCCTTCTACGGGGCTTATTTAACGAGATATTTTCATTCTAAGTTTTGCTAAATTTTGGCCAAAAAAATAGTGATAACAAAATTTCGCCCTTTTCCTTCTACGGGGCTTATTTAACGAGATATTTGCATTTTAAGTTTTGCTAAGGAAATTCAAAATTTTGGCCAAAAATTAGTGATAACAAAAGTTAGCCTTTTTCCTTCTACGGAGCTTATTTAACGAGATATTTGCATTTTAAGTTTTGCTAAAGAAATTCAAAATTTTGGCCAAAAATTAGTGATAACTAAATTAAGCCCTTTTCCTTCTACGGGGCTTATTTAACGAGATATTTGCATTCAAAATTTTGACCAAAAATTAGTGATAACAAAATTAAGCCCTTTTCCTTCTACGGGGCTTATTTAACGAGATATTTGCATTTTAAGTTTTGCTAAGCAAATTCAAAATTTTGGCCAAAAATTAGTGATAACAAAATTTCGCCCTTTTCCTTCTATGGGGTTTATTTAACGAGATATTTGCATTTTAAGTTTTGCTAAGCAAATTCAAAATTTTGGCCAAAAATTAGTGATAACAAAATTTCACCCTTTTCCTTCTACGGGGCTTATTTAACGAGATATTTTCATTTTAAGTTTTGCTAAGGAAATTCAAAATTTTGGCCAAAAATTAGTGATAAAAAAATTTCGTCCTTTTCCGTCTACGGGGCTTATTTAACGAGATATTTGCATTTTAAGTTTAGCTAAATTTTGGCAAAAAATTAGTGATAACAAAATTTCGCCCTTTTCCTTCTACGGGGCTTATTTAACGAAATATTTGCATTTTAAGTTTTGCTAAGCAAATTCAAAATTTTGGCCAAAAATTAGTGATAACAAAATTTCGCCCTTTTCCTTCTACGGGGCTTATTTAACGAGATATTTTCATTCTAAGTTTTGCTAAATTTTGGCCATAGTGATAACAAAATTTCGCCCTTTTCCTTCTACGGGGCTTATTTAACGAGATATTTGCATTTTAAGTTTTGCTAAGGAAATTCAAAATTTTTTCCAAAAATTAGTGATAACAAAATTTAGCCTTTTTCCTTCTACGGAGCTTATTTAACGAGATATTTGCATTTTAAGTTTTGCTAAAGAAATTAAAAATTTTGGCCACAAATTAGTGATAACAAAATTTCGCCCTTTTCCTTATACGGGGCTTATTTAACGAGATATTTGCATTTTAAGTTTTGCTAAGCAAATTCAAAATTTTGGCCAAAAATTAGTGATAACAAAATTTCGCCCTTTTCCTTCTACGGGGCTTATTTAACGAGATATTTTCATTCTAAGTTTTGCTAAATTTTGGCCAAAAAAATAGTGATAACAAAATTTCGCCCTTTTCCTTCTACGGGGCTTATTTAACGAGATATTTGCATTTTAAGTTTTGCTAAGGAAATTCAAAATTTTGGCCAAAAATTAGTGAAAACAAAATTTAGCCTTTTTCCTTCTACGGAGCTTATTTAACGAGATATTTGCATTTTAAGTTTTGCTAAAGAAATTCAAAATTTTGGCCAAAAATTAGTGATAACAAAATTTAGCACTTTTCCTTCTACGGGGCTTATTTAACGAGATATTTGCAATTAAAAATTTTGACCAAAAATTAGTGATAACAAAATTAAGCCCTTTTCCTTCTACGGGGCTTATTTAACGAGATATTTGCATTTTAAGTTTTGCTAAGCAAATTCAAAATTTTGGCCAAAAATTAGTGATAACAAAATTTCGCCCTTTTCCTTCTACGGGGCTTATTTAACGAGATATTTTCATTCTAAGTTTTGCTAAATTTTGGCCAAAAAAATAGTGATAACAAAATTTCGCCCTTTTCCTTCTACGGGGCTTATTTAACGAGATATTTGCATTTTAAGTTTTGCTAAGGAAATTCAAAATTTTGGCCAAAAATTAGTGAAAACAAAATTTAGCCTTTTTCCTTCTACGGAGCTTATTTAACGAGATATTTGCATTTTAAGTTTTGCTAAAGAAATTCAAAATTTTGGCCAAAAATTAGTGATAACAAAATTTAGCCCTTTTCCTTCTACGGGGCTTATTTAACGAGATATTTGCATTTTAAGTTTCGCTAAGCAAATTCAAAATTTTGGCCAAAAATTAGTGATAACAAAATTTCGCCCTTTTTCTTCTACGGGGCTTATTTAACGAGATATTTGCATTTTAAGTTTTGCTAAGGAAATTCAAAATTTTGGCCAAAAATTAGTGAAAACAAAATTTAGCCTTTTTCCTTCTACGGAGCTTATTTAACGAGATATTTGCATTTTAAGTTTTGCTAAAGAAATTCAAAATTTTGGCCAAAAATTAGTGATAACAAAATTTAGCACTTTTCCTTCTACGGGGCTTATTTAACGAGATATTTGCAATTAAAAATTTTGACCAAAAATTAGTGATAACAAAATTAAGCCCTTTTCCTTCTACGGGGCTTATTTAACGAGATATTTGCATTTTAAGTTTTGCTAAGCAAATTCAAAATTTTGGCCAAAAATTAGTGATAACAAAATTTCGCCCTTTTCCTTCTACGGGGCTTATTTAACGAGATATTTTCATTCTAAGTTTTGCTAAATTTTGGCCAAAAAAATAGTGATAACAAAATTTCGCCCTTTTCCTTCTACGGGGCTTATTTAACGAGATATTTGCATTTTAAGTTTTGCTAAGGAAATTCAAAATTTTGGCCAAAAATTAGTGAAAACAAAATTTAGCCTTTTTCCTTCTACGGAGCTTATTTAACGAGATATTTGCATTTTAAGTTTTGCTAAGGAAATTCAAAATTTTGGCCAAAAATTTGTGATAACAAAATTTAGCCCTTTTCCTTCTACGGGGCTTATTTAACGAGATATTTGCATTTTAAGTTTCGCTAAGCAAATTCAAAATTTTGGCCAAAAATTAGTGATAACAAAATTTCGCCCTTTTTCTTCTACGGGGCTTATTTAACGAGATATTTTCATTCTAAGTTTTGCTAAATTTTGGCCAAAAAAATAGTGATAACAAAATTTCGCCCTTTTCCTTCTACGGGGCTTATTTAACGAGATATTTGCATTTTAAGTTTTGCTAAGGAAATTCAAAATTTTGGCCAAAAATTAGTAAAACAAAATTTAGCCTTTTTCCTTCTACGGAGCTTATTTAACGAGATATTTGCATTTTAAGTTTTGCTAAAGAAATTCAAAATTTTGGCCAAAAAAATAGTGATAAAAAAAATTTCGCCCTTTTCCTTCTACGGGGCTTATTTAACGAGATATTTGAATTTTAAGTTTAGCTAAATTTTGGCCAAAAAATAGTGATAACAAAATTTCGCCCTATTCCTTCTACGGGGCTTATACAACGAGATATTTGCATTTTAAGTTTTGCTAAATTTTGGCCAAAAATTAGTGATAACAAAATTTCGCCCTTTTCCTTCTACGGGGCTTATTTAACGAGATATTTGAATTTTAAGTTTAGCTAAATTTTGGCCAAAAAATAGTGATAACAAAATTTCGCCCTTTTCCTTCTACGGGGTTTATACAACAAGATATTTGCATTTTAAGTTTTGCAAAATTTTGGCCAAAAAAATAGTGATAACAAAATTTCGCCCTTTTCCTTCTACGGGCTTATTTAACGAGATATTTGCATTCTAAGTTTTGCTAAGGAAATTCAAAATTTTGGCCAAAAATTAGTGATAACAAAATTTCGCCCTTTTCCTTATACGGGGCTTATTTAACGAGACATTTGCATTTTAAGTTTTGCTAAATTTTGGCCAAAAAAATAGTGATAACAAAATTTCGCCCTTTTCCTTCTACGGGGCTTATTTAACGAGATATTTGCATTCTAATTTTTGCTATGGAAATTCAAAATTTTGGCCAAAAATTAGTGATAAAAAAATTTCGTCCTTTTCCTTCTACGGGGCATATTTAACCAGATATTTGCACTTTAAGTTTAGCTAAATTTTGGCCAAAAATTAGTGATAACAAAATTTCGCCCTTTTCCTTATACGGGGCTTATTTAACGAGATATTTGCATTTTAAGTTTTGCTAAATTTTGGCCAAAAAAAAAATGATAACAAAATTTCGTCCTTTTCCTTCTACGGGGCTTATTTAACGAGATATTTGCATTCTAAGTTTTGCTAAAGAAAATCAAAATTTTGGCCAAAAATTAGTGATAACAAAATTTAGTCCTTTTCCTTCTACGGGGCTCATTTAACGAGATATTTGCATTCTAAGTTTTGCTAAATTTTGGCCAAAAAAATAGTGATAACAAAATTTCGCCCTTTTCCTTCTACGGGGTTTATACAACAAGATATTTGCATTTTAAGTTTTGCAAAATTTTGGCCAAAAAAATAGTGATAACAAAATTTCGCCCTTTTCCTTCTACGGGCTTATTTAACGAGATATTTGCATTCTAAGTTTTGCTAAGGAAATTCAAAATTTTGGCCAAAAATTAGTGATAACAAAATTTCGCCCTTTTCCTTATACGGGGCTTATTTAACGAGACATTTGCATTTTAAGTTTTGCTAAATTTTGGCCAAAAAAATAGTGATAACAAAATTTCGCCCTTTTCCTTCTACGGGGCTTATTTAACGAGATATTTGCATTCTAATTTTTGCTATGGAAATTCAAAATTTTGGCCAAAAATTAGTGATAAAAAAATTTCGTCCTTTTCCTTCTACGGGGCATATTTAACCAGATATTTGCACTTTAAGTTTAGCTAAATTTTGGCCAAAAATTAGTGATAACAAAATTTCGCCCTTTTCCTTATACGGGGCTTATTTAACGAGATATTTGCATTTTAAGTTTTGCTAAATTTTGGCCAAAAAAAAAATGATAACAAAATTTCGCCCTTTTCCTTCTACGGGGCTTATTTAACGAGATATTTGCATTCTAAGTTTTGCTAAAGAAAATCAAAATTTTGGCCAAAAATTAGTGATAACAAAATTTAGTCCTTTTCCTTCTACGGGGCTCATTTAACGAGATATTTGCATTCTAAGTTTTGCTAAATTTTGGCCAAAAAAATAGTGATAACAAAATTTCGCCCTTTTCCTTCTACGGGGCTTATTTAACGAGATATTTGCATTCTAAGTTTTGCTAAATTTTGGCCAAAATTAGTGATAACAAAATTTCGCCCTTTTCCTAAAGAAAATCAAAATTTTGGCCAAAACTTGCATTCTAAGTTTTGCTAAATTTTGGCCAAAAATTAGTGATAACAAAATTTCGCCCTTTTCCTTCTACGGGGCTTATTTAACGAGATATTTGCATTCTAAGTTTTGCTAAATTTTGGCCAAAAAATAGTGATAAAAAAATTTCGCCCTTTTCCTTCTACGGGGCTTATTTAACGAGATATTTGCATTCTACGTTTTGCTAAGGAAATTCAAAATTTGGCCAAAAATTAGTGATAAAAAAATTTCGTCCTTTTCCTTCTACGGGGCTTATTTAACGAGATATTTGCATTTTAAGTTTTGCTAAATTTTGGCCAAAAATTAGTGATAACAAAATTTCGTCCTTTTCCTTCTACGGGGCTTATTTAACGAGATATTTGCATTTTAAGTTTTGCTAAGGAAATTCAAAATTTTGGCCAAAAAAATAGTGATAACAAAATTTCGCCCTTTTCCTTCTACGGGGCTTATTTAACGAGATATTTGCATTTTAGCTAAATTTTGGCCAAAAATTAGTGATAACAAAATTTAGCCCTTTTCCTTCTACGGGGCTTATTTAACGAGATATTTGCATTTTAAGTTTAGCTAAATTTTGGCCAAAAATTAGTGATAACAAAATTTCGCCCTTTTCCTTCTACGGGGCTTATTTAACGAGATATTTGCATTTTAAGTTTAGCTAAATTTTGGCCAAAAATTAGTGATAACAAAATTTCGCCCTTTTCCTTCTACGGGGCTTATTTAAGGAGATATTTGCATTTTAAGTTTTGCTAAATTTTGGCCAAAAATTAGTGATAACAAAATTTCGCCCTTTTCCTTCTACGGGGCTTATTTAACGAGATATTTGCATTCTAAGTTTTGCTAAATTTTGGCCAAAAATTAGTGATAACAAAATTTCGTCCTTTTCCTTCTACGGGGCTTATTTAACGAGATATTTGCATTTTAAGTTTTGCTAAGGAAATTCAAAATTTTGGCCAAAAAAATAGTGATAACAAAATTTCGTCCTTTTCCTTCTACGGGGCTTATTTAACGAGATGCACTTTAAGTTTAGCTAAATTTTGGCCAAAAATTAGTGATAACAAAATTTCGTCCTTTTCCTTCTACGGGGCTTATTTAACGAGATATTTGCATTTTAAGTTTTGCTAAGGAAATTCAAAATTTTGGCCAAAAAAATAGTGATAACAAAATTTCGCCCTTTTCCTTCTACGGGGCTTATTTAACGAGATATTTGCATTTTAAGTTTAGCTAAATTTTGGCCAAAAATTAGTGATAACAAAATTTAGCCCTTTTCCTTCTACGGGGCTTATTTAACGAGATATCTGCATTCTAAGTTTTGCTAAATTTTGGCCAAAAATTAGTGATAACAAAATTTCGCCCTTTTCCTTCTACGGGGCTTATTTAACGAGATATTTGCATTCTATGTTTTGCTAAATTTTGGCCAAAAAAAATAGTGATAACAAAATTTCGCCCTTTTCCTTCTACGGGGCTTATTTAACGAGATATTTGCATTCTAAGTTTTGCTAAATTTTGGCCAAAAATTAGTGATAACAAAATTTCGCCCTTTTCCTTCTACGGGGCTTATTTAACGAGATATTTGCATTCTAAGTTTTGCTAAATTTTGGCCAAAAATTAGTGATAACAAAATTTCGCCCTTTTCCTTCTACGGGGCTTATTTAACGAGATATTTGCATTCTAAGTTTTGCTAAATTTTGGCCAAAAAAATAGTGATAAACAAATTTCGCCCTTTTCCTTCTACGGGGCTTATTTAACGAGATATTTGCATTCTAAGTTTTGCTAAGGAAATTCAAAATTTTGGCCAAAAATTAGTGATAAAAAAATTTCGTCCTTTTCCTTCTACGGGGCTTATTTAACGAGATATTTGCACTTTAAGTTTAGCTAAATTTTGGCCAAAAATTAGTGATAACAAAATTTCGTCCTTTTCCTTCTACGGGGCTTATTTAACGAGATATTTGCATTTTAAGTTTTGCTAAGGAAATTCAAAATTTTGGCCAAAAAAATAGTGACAACAAAATTTCGCCCTTTTCCTTCTACGGGGCTTATTTAACGAGATATTTGCATTTTAAGTTTAGCTAAATTTTGGCCAAAAATTAGTGATAACAAAATTTAGCCCTTTTCCTTCTACGGGGCTTATTTAACGAGATATTTGCATTTTAAGTTTAGCTAAATTTTGGCCAAAAATTAGTGATAACAAAATTTCGCCCTTTTCCTTCTACGGAGTTATTTAACGAGATATTTGCATTTTACGTTTAGCTAAATTTTGGCCAAAAATTAGTGATAACAAAATTTCGCCCTTTTCCTTCTACGGGGCTTATTTAACGAGATATTTGCATTTTAAGTTTAGCTAAATTTTGGCCAAAAATTAGTGATAACAAAATTTCGCCCTTTTCCTTCTACGGGGCTTATTTAAGGAGATATTTGCATTTATTTGCATTTAAGTTTAGCTAAATTTTGGCCAAAAATTAGTGATAACAAAATTTCGCCCTTTTCCTTCTACGGGGCTTATTTAACGAGATATTTGCATTTTAAGTTTAGCTAAATTTTGGCCAAAAATTAGTGATAACAAAATTTCGCCCTTTTCCTTCTACGGGGCTTATTTAAGGAGATATTTGCATTTTAAGTTTTGCTAAATTTTGGCCAAAAATTAGTGATAACAAAATTTCGCCCTTTTCCTTCTACGGGGCTTATTTAACGAGATATTTGCATTCTAAGTTTTGCTAAATTTTGGCCAAAAATTAGTGATAACAAAATTTCGTCCTTTTCCTTCTACGGGGCTTATTTAACGAGATATTTGCATTTTAAGTTTTGCTAAGGAAATTCAAAATTTTGGCCAAAAAAATAGTGATAACAAAATTTCGTCCTTTTCCTTCTACGGGGCTTATTTAACGAGATGCACTTTAAGTTTAGCTAAATTTTGGCCAAAAATTAGTGATAACAAAATTTCGCCCTTTTCCTTCTACGGGGCTTATTTAACGAGATATTTGCATTTTAAGTTTTGCTAAGGAAATTCAAAATTTTGGCCAAAAAAATAGTGATAACAAAATTTCGCCCTTTTCCTTCTGCGGGGCTTATTTAACGAGATATTTGCATTTTAAGTTTATCTAAATTTTGGCCAAAAATTAGTGATAACAAAATTTCGCCCTTTTCCTTCTACGGGGCTTATTTAACGAGATATTTGCATTTTAAGTTTTGCTAAATTTTGGCCAAAAATTAGTGATAACAAAATTTCGTCCTTTTCCTTCTACGGGGCTTATTTAACAAGATATTTGCATTTTAAGTTTTGCTAAGGAAATTCAAAATTTTGGCCAAAAATTTGTGATAAAAAAATTTCGCCCTTTTCCTTATACGGGGCTTATTTAACGAGATATTTGCATTTTAAGTTTTGCTAAATTTTGGCCAAATATTAGTGATAACAAAATTTCGTCCTTTTCCTTCTACGGGGCTTATTTAACGAGATATTTGCATTTTAAGTTTTGCTAAGGAAATTCAAAATTTTGGCCAAAAATTTGTGATAAAAAAATTTCGCCCTTTTCCTTATACGGGGCTTATTTAACGAGATATTTGCATTTTAAGTTTTGCTAAATTTTGGTCAAAAATTAGTGATAACAAAATTTCGTCCTTTTCCTTCTACGGGGCTTATTTAACTAGATATTTGCATTTTAAGTTTTGCTAAGGAAATTCAAAATTTTGGCCAAAAATTAGTGATAACAAAATTTCGCCCTTTTCCCTCTACCGGGCTTATTTAACGAGATATTTGCATTCTAAGTTTTGCTAAAGAAATTCAAAATTTTGGCCAAAAATTAGTGATAACAAAATTTAGCCCTTTTCCCTCTACGGGGCTTTTGGCCAAAAATTAGTGATAACAAAATTTCGCCCTTTTCCTTCTACGGGGCGTTTTTAACGAGATATTTGCATTTAAAGTTTTGCTAAATTTTGGCCAAAAATTAGTGATAACAAAATTTAGCCCTTTTCCTTCTACGGGGCTTATTTCACGAGATATTTGCATTTTAAGTTTTGCTAAGCAAATTCAAAATTTTGGCCAAAAATTAGTGATAACAAAATTTCGCCCTTTTCCTTATACGGGGCTTATTTAACGAGATATTTGCATTTTAAGTTTTGCTAAGGAAATTCAAAATTTTGGCCAAAAATTAGTGATAACAAAATTTCGCCCTTTTCCTTCTACGGGGCGTATTTAACGAGATATTTGCATTTAAAGTTTTGCTAAATTTTGGCCAAAAATTAGTGATAACAAAATTTAGCCCTTTTCCTTCTACGGGGCTTATTTCACGAGATATTTGCATTTTAAGTTTTGCTAAATTTTGGCCAAAAATTAGTGATAACAAAATTTAGCCCTTTTCCTTCTACGGAGCTTATTTAACGAGATATTTGCATTTTAAGTTTTGCTAAAGAAATTCAAAATTTTGGCCAAAAATTAGTGATAACAAAATTTCGCCCTACGGGGCTTATTTAACGAGATATTTGCATTTTAAGTTTTGCTAAGGAAATTCAAAATTTTGGCCAAAAATTAGTGATAACAAAATTTCGCCCTTTTCCTTCTACGGGGCGTATTTAACGAGATATTTGCATTTAAAGTTTTGCTAAATTTTGGCCAAAAATTAGTGATAACAAAATTTAGCCCTTTTCCATCTACGGGGCTTATTTAACGAGATATTTGCATTTTAAGTTTTGCTAAGGAAATTCAAAATTTTGGCCAAAAATTAGTGATAACAAAATTTCGCCCTTTTCCTTCTACGGGCGTATTTAACGAGATATATGCATTTAAAGTTTTGCTAAATTTTGGCCAAAAATTAGTGATAACAAAATTTAGCCCTTTTCCTTCTACGGAGCTTATTTAACGAGATATTTGCATTTTAAGTTTTGCTAAAGAAATTCAAAATTTTGGCCAAAAATTAGTGATAACAAAATTTCGCCCTTTTCCTTATACGGGGCTTATTTAACGAGATATTTGCATTTTAAGTTTTGCTAAGGAAATTCAAAATTTTGGCCAAAAATTAGTAATAACAAAATTTCGCCCTTTTCCTTCTACGGGGCGTATTTAACGAGATATTTGCATTTTAAGTTTTGCTAAATTTTGGCCAAAAATTAGTGATAACAAAATTTAGCCCTTTTCCCTCTACGGGGCTTATTTAAAGAGATATTTGCATTTTAAGTTTTGCTAAGGAAATTCAAAATTTTGGCCAAAAATTAGTGATAACAAAATTTCGCCCTTTTCCTTCTACGGGGCGTATTTAACGAGATATTTGCATTTAAAGTTTTGCTAAATTTTGGCCAAAAATTAGTGATAACAAAATTTAGCCCTTTTCCCTCTACGGGGCTTATTTAACGAGATATTTGCATTTTAAGTTTTGCTAAGGAAATTCAAAATTTTGGCCAAAAATTAGTGATAACAAAATTTCGCCCTTTTCCTTCTACGGGGCGTATTTAACGAGATATTTGCATTTAAAGTTTTGCTAAATTTTGGCCAAAAATTAGTGATAACAAAATTTAGCCCTTTTCCTTCTACGGGGCTTATTTCACGAGATATTTGCATTTTAAGTTTTGCTAAGCAAATTCAAAATTTTGGCCAAAAATTAGTGATAACAAAATTTCGCCCTTTTCCTTCTACGGAGCTTATTTAACGAGATATTTGCATTTTGAGTTTTGCTAAAGAAATTCAAAATTTTGGCCAAAAATTAGTGATAACAAAATTTCGCCCTTTTCCTTCTACGGGGCTTATTTAACGAGATATTTGCATTCTAAGTTTTGCTAAATTTTGGCCAAAAATTAGTGATAACAAAATTTCGCCCTTTTCCTTCTACGGGGCTTATTTAACGAGATATTTGCATTCTAAGTTTTGCTAAATTTTGGCCAAAAATTAGTGATAACAAAATTTCGCCCATTTCCCTCTACCGGGCTTATTTAACGAGATATTTGCATTCTAAGTTTTGCTAAAGAAATTCAAAATTTTGGCCACAAATTAGTGATAACAAAATTTAGCCCTTTTCCCTCCACGGGGCTTTTGGCCAAAAATTAGTGATAACAAAATTTCGCCCTTTTCCTTCTACGGGGCGTATTTAACGAGATATTTGCATTTAAAGTTTTGCTAAATTTTGGCCAAAAATTAGTGATAACAAAATTTAGCCCTTTTCCTTCTACGGGGCTTATTTCACGAGATATTTGCATTTTAAGTTTTGCTAAGCAAATTCAAAATTTTGGCCAAAAATTAGTGATAACAAAATTTCGCCCTTTTCCTTCTACGGAGCTTATTTAACGAGATATTTGCATTTTAAGTTTTGCTAAAGAAATTCAAAATTTTGGCCAAAAATTAGTGATAACAAAATTTCGCCCTTTTCCTTATACGGGGCTTATTTAACGAGATATTTGCATTTTAAGTTTTGCTAAATTTTAGCCAAAAATTTCGCCCTTTTCCTTCTACGGAGCTTATACAACGAGATATTTGCATTTTAAGTTTTGCTAAATTTTGGCCAAAAATTAGTGATAACAAAATTTCGCCCTTTTCCTTCTACGGGGCTTATTTAACGAGATATTTGCATTTTAAGTTTTGCTAAGGAAATTCAATATTTTGGACAAAAATTAGTGATAACAAAATTTCGCCCTTTTCCTTCTACGGGGCGTATTTAACGAGATATTTGCATTTAAAGTTTTGCTAAATTTTGGCCAAAAATTAGTGATATAAAAATTTAGCCCTTTTCCCTCTACGGGGCTTATTTAACGAGATATTTGCATTTTAAGTTTTGCTAAGGAAATTCAAAATTTTGGCCAAAAATTAGTGATAACAAAATTTCGCCCTTTTCCTTCTACGGGGCGTATTTAACGAGATATTTGCATTTAAAGTTTTGCTAAATTTTGGCCAAAAATTAGTGATAACAAAATTTAGCCCTTTTCCTTCTACGGGGCTTATTTCACGAGATATTTGCATTTTAAGTTTTCCTAAGCAAATTCAAAATTTTGGCCAAAAATTAGTGATAACAAAATTTCGCCCTTTTCCTTCTACGGAGCTTATTTAACGAGATATTTGCATTTTAAGTTTTGCTAAAGAAATTCAAAATTTTGGCCAAAAATTAGTGATAACAAAATTTCGTCCTTTTCATTCTACGGGGATTATACAACGAGATAATTGCATTTTAAGTTTTGCTAAATTTTGGCCAAAAATTAGTGATAACAAAATTTCGTCCTTTTCCTTCTACGGGGCTTATTTAACGAGATATTTGCATTCTAAGTTTTGCTAAGGAAATTCAAAATTTTGGCAAAAAATTAGTGATAAAAAAATTTCGTCCTTTTCCTTCTACGGGGCATATTTAACCAGATATTTGCACTTTAAGTTTAGCTAAATTTTGGCCAAAAATTAGTTATAACAAAATTTCGCCCTTTTCCCTCTACCGGGCTTATTTAACGAGATATTTGCATTCTAAGTTTTGCTAAAGAAATTCAAAATTTTGGCCAAAAATTAGTGATAACAAAATTTAGCCCTTTTCCCTCTACGGGGCTTATTTAACGAGATATTTGCATTTTAAGTTTTGCTAAGGAAATTCAAAATTTTGGCCAAAAATTAGTGATAACAAAATTTCGCCCTTTTCCTTCTACGGGACTTATTTAACGAGATATTTGCATTTAAAGTTTTGCTAAATTTTGGCCAAAAATTAGTGATAACAAAATTTAGCCCTTTTCCTTCTACGGGGCTTATTTCACGAGATATTTGCATTTTAAGTTTTGCTAAGCAAATTCAAAACTTTGGCCAAAAATTAGTGATAACAAAATTTCGCCCTTTTCCTTCTACGGAGCTTATTTAACGAGATATTTGCATTCTAAGTTTTGCTAAGGAAATTCAAAATTTTGGCAAAAAATTAGTGATAAAAAAATTTCGTCCTTTTCCTTCTACGGGGCATATTTAACCAGATATTTGCACTTTAAGTTTAGCTAAATTTTGGCCAAAAATTAGTGATAACAAAATTTCGCCCTTTTCCCTCTACCGGGCTTATTTAACGAGATATTTGCATTTTAAGTTTTGCTAAGGAAATTCAAAATTTTGGCCAAAAATTAGTGATAACAAAATTTCGCCCTTTTCCTTATACGGAGCTTATTTAACGAGATATTTGCATTTTAAGTTTTGCTAAAGAAATTCAAAATTTTGGCCAAAAATTAGTGATAACAAAATTTCGTCCTTTTCATTCTACGGGGATTATACAACGAGATAATTGCATTTTAAGTTTTGCTAAATTTTGGCCAAAAATTAGTGATAACAAAATTTCGTCCTTTTCCTTCTACGGGGCTTATTTAACGAGATATTTGCATTCTAAGTTTTGCTAAGGAAATTCAAAATTTTGGCAAAAAATTAGTGATAAAAAAATTTCGTCCTTTTCCTTCTACGGGGCATATTTAACCAGATATTTGCACTTTAAGTTTAGCTAAATTTTGGCCAAAAATTAGTGATAACAAAATTTCGCCCTTTTCCCTCTACCGGGCTTATTTAACGAGATATTTGCATTCTAAGTTTTGCTAAAGAAATTCAAAATTTTGGCCAAAAATTAGTGATAACAAAATTTAGCCCTTTTCCCTCTACGGGGCTTATTTAACGAGATATTTGCATTTTAAGTTTTGCTAAGGAAATTCAAAATTTTGGCCAAAAATTAGTGATAACAAAATTTCGCCCTTTTCCTTCTACGGGACTTATTTAACGAGATATTTGCATTTAAAGTTTTGCTAAATTTTGGCCAAAAATTAGTGATAACAAAATTTAGCCCTTTTCCTTCTACGGGGCTTATTTCACGAGATATTTGCATTTTAAGTTTTGCTAAGCAAATTCAAAACTTTGGCCAAAAATTAGTGATAACAAAATTTCGCCCTTTTCCTTCTACGGAGCTTATTTAACGATATATTTGCATTTTAAGTTTTGCTAAAGAAATTCAAAATTTTGGCCAAAAATTAGTGATAACAAAATTTCGCCCTTTTCCTTATACGGGGCTTATTTAACGAGATATTTGCATTTTAAGTTTTGCTAAATTTTGGCCAAAAATTAGTGATAACAAAATTTCGCCCTTTTCCTTCTACGGAGCTTATTTAACGAGATATTTGCATTTTAAGTTTTGCTAAAGAAATTCAAAATTTTGGCCAAAAATTAGTGATAACAAAATTTCGTCCTTTTCCTTAACGAGATATTTGCATTTTAAGTTTTGCTAAATTTTGGCCAAAAATTTCGCCATTTTCCTTCTACGGGGCTTATTTAACGAGATATTTGCATTTAAAGTTTTGCTAAATTTTGGCCAAAAATTAGTGATAACAAAATTTCGCCCTTTTCCTTCTACGGGGCGTATTTAACGTGATATTTGCATTTTACATTTTGCTAAAATGTAAAATGCAAACGGGGCATATTTAACGAGATATTAGCATTTTAAGTTTTGCTAAAGAAATTCAAAATTTTGGCCAAAAATTAGTGATAACAAAATTTCGCCCTTTTCCTTCTACGGAGCTTATTTAACGAGATATTTGCATTTAAAGTTTTGCTAAATTTTGGCCAAAAATTAGTGATAACAAAATTTCGCCCTTTTCCTTCTACGGGGGGCCCTTTTCTATTTAACGAGATATTTGCATTTTACATTTTGCTAAATTTTGGCCAAAAATTAGTGACAACAAAATTTAGCCCTTTTCCTTCTACGGGGCTTATTTAACGAGATATTTGCATTTTAAGTTTTGCTAAGGAAATTCAAAATTTTGGCCAAAAATTAGTGATAACAAAATTTCGCCCTTTTCCTTCTACGGGGCTTATTTAACGAGATATTTGCATTTAAAGTTTTGCTAAATTTTGGCCAAAAATTAGTGATAACAAAATTTCGCCCTTTTCCTTCTACGGGGCGTATTTAACGAGATATTTGCATTTTACATTTTGCTAAATTTTGGCCAAAAATTAGTGACAACAAAATTTCGCCCTTTTCCTTCTACGGGGCTTATTTAACGAGATATTTGCATTTTAAGTTTTGCTAAAGAAATTCAAAATTTTGGCCAAAAATTAGTGATAACAAAATTTAGCCCTTTTCCTTCTGCGGGGCTTATTTAACGAGATATTTGCATTTTAAGTTTTGCTAAGCAAATTCAAAATTTTGGCCAAAAATTAGTGATAACAAAATTTCGCCCTTTTCCTTCTACGGGGCGTATTTAACGAGATATTTGCATTTAAAATTTTGCAAAATTTTGGCCAAAAATTAGTGACAACAAAATTTAGCCCTTTTCCTTCTACGGGGCTTATTTAACGAGATATTTGCATTTTAAGTTTTGCTAAGGAAATTCAAAATTTTGGCCAAAAATTAGTGATAACAAAATTTCGCCCTTTCCCTTCTACGGGGCTTATTTAACGAGATATTTGCATTTAAAGTTTTGCTAAATTTTGGCCAAAAATTAGTGATAACAAAATTTCGCCCTTTTCCTTCTACGGGGCGTATTTAACGAGATATTTGCATTTTAAGTTTTGCTAAAGAAATTCAAAATTTTGGCCAAAAATTAGTGATAACAAAATTTAGCCCTTTTCCTTCTGCGGGGCTTATTTAACGAGATATTTGCATTTTAAGTTTTGCTAAGCAAATTCAAAATTTTGGCCAAAAATTAGTGATAACAAAATTTCGCCCTTTTCCTTCTACGGGGCGTATTTAACGAGATATTTGCATTTTACATTTTGCTAAATTTTGGCCAAAAATTAGTGATAACAAAACTTCGCCCTTTTCCTTCTACGGGGCTTATTTAACGAGATATTTGCATTTTAAGTTTTGCTAAGGAAATTCAAAATTTTTGCCAAAAATTAGTGATAACAAAATTTCGACCTTTTCCTTCTACGGGGCTTATTTAACGAGATATTTGCATTTTAAGTTTTGCTAAATTTTGGCCAAAAATTAGTGATAACAAAATTTAGCCCTTTTCCTTCTACGGGGCTTATTTAACGAGATATTTGCATTTTAAGTTTTGCTAAGGAAATTCAAAATTGTGGCCAAAAATTAGTGATAACAAAATTTCGACCTTTTCCTCCTACGGGGCTTATTTAACGAGATATTTGCATTTTAAGTTTTGCTAAATTTTGGCCAAAAAAATAGTGATAACAAAATTTCACCCTTTTCCTTCTACGGGGCTTATTTAACGAGATATTTGCATTTTAAGTTTTGCTAAGGAAATTCAAAATTTTTGCCAAAAATTAGTGATAACAAAATTTAGCCCTTTTCCTTCTGCGGGGCTTATTTAACGAGATATTTGCATTTTAAGTTTTGCTAAACAAATTCAAAATTTTGGCCAAAAATTAGTGATAACAAAATTTCGCCCGTTTCCTTCTACGGGGCGTATTTAACGAGATATTTGCATTTTACATTTTGCTAAATTTTGGCCAAAAATTAGTGATAACAAAATTTAGCCCTTTTCCTTCTACGTGGCTTATTTAACGAGATATTTGGATTTTAAGTTTTGCTAAGGAAATTCAAATTTGTGGCCAAAAATTAGTGATAACAAAATTTCGACCTTTTCCTCCTACGGGGCTTATTTAACGAGATATTTGCATTTTAAGTTTTGCTAAATTTTGGCCAAAAAAATAGTGATAACAAAATTTCACCCTTTTCCTTCTACGGGGCTTATTTAACGAGATATTTGCATTTTAAGTTTTGCTAAGGAAATTCAAAATTTTTGCCAAAAATTAGTGATAACAAAATTTCGACCTTTTCCTTCTACGGGGCTTATTTAACGAGATATTTGCATTTTAAGTTTTGCTAAATTTTGGCCAAAAATTAGTGATAACAAAATTTCACCCTTTTCCTTCTACGTTGCTTATTTAACGAGATATTTGCATTTTAAGTTTTGCTAAGGAAATTCAAATTTGTGGCCAAAAATTAGTGATAACAAAATTTCGCCCTTTTCCTTCTACGGTGCTTATTTAACGAGATATTTGCATTTTAAGTTTTGCTAAGGAAATTCAAATTTGTGGCCAAAAATTAGTGATAACAAAATTTCGCCCTTTTCCTCCTACGGGGCTTATTTAACGAGATATTTGCATTTTAAGTTTTGCTTAGGAAATTCAAAATTTTGGGCAAAAATTAGTGATAACAAAAATTCGCCCTTTCTTCCTACGGGGCTTATTTAACGAGATATTTGCATTTTAAGTTTTGCTAAATTTTGGCCAAAAATTAGTGATAACAAAATTTCACCCTTTTCCTTCTACGGGGCTTATTTAACGAGATATTTGCATTTTAAGTTTTGCTAAATTTTGGACAAAAATTAGTGATAAAAAAGTTCGCCCTTTTCCTTATACGGGGTTTATTTAACGAGATATTTGCATATTAAGATTTGCTAAGGAAGTTCAAAATTTTTGCCAAAAATTAGTGATAACAAAATTTCGACCTTTTCCTTCTACGGGGCTTATTTAACGAGATATTTGCATTTTAAGTTTTGCTAAATTTTGGCCTTTATTTTGCATTTTAAGTTTTGCTAAGGAAATTCAAAATTTTGGCCAAAAATTAGTGATAACAAAATTTCGCCCTTTTAACGAGATATTTGCATTTTAAGTTTTGCTAAATTTTGGCCAAAAATTAGTGATAACAAAATTTTGCCCTTTTCCGTCCACGGGGCTTATTTGACGAGATATTTGCATTTTAAGTTTTGCTAAGGAAATTCAAAATTTTGGCCAAAAATTAGTGATAACAATATTTCGCCCTTTTCCTTCTACGGGACTTATTTAACGAGATATTTGCATTTTAAGTTTTGCTAAGGAAATTCAAAATTTTGGCCAAAAATTAGTGATAACAAAATTTCGCCCTTTTAACGAGATATTTGCATTTTAAGTTTTGCTAAATTTTGGCCAAAAATTAGTGATAACAAAATTTTGCCCTTTTCCGTCCACGGGGCTTATTTGACGAGATATTTGCATTTTAAGTTTTGCTAAGGAAATTCAAAATTTTGGCCAAAAATTAGTGATAACAATATTTCGCCCTTTTCCTTCTACGGGACTTATTTAACGAGATATTTGCATTTTAAGTTTTGCTAAGGCAATTCAAAATTTTGGCCAAAAATTAGTGATAACAAAATTTCGCCCCTTTTCCTCCTACGGGGCTTATTTAACGAGATATTTGCATTTTAAGTTTTGCTAAATTTTGGCCAAAAATTAGTAATAACAAAATTTCGCCCTTTTCCTTCTACGAGGCTTATTTAACGATATATTTGCATTTTAAGTTTTGCTAAGGAAATTCAAAATTTTGGCCAAAAATTAGTGATAACAAAATTTCGCCCTTTTCCTCCTACGGGGCTTATTTAACGAGATATTTGCATTTTAAGTTTTGCTAAATTTTGGCCAAAAATTAGTGATAACAAAATTTCGCCCTTTTCCTCCTACGGGGCTTATTTAACCAGATATTTGCATTTTAAATTTTGCTAAGGAAATTCAAATTTTTGGCCAAAAATTAGTGATAACAAAATTTTGTCCTTTTCCTTCTACGGGGCTTATTTAACGAGATATTTGCATTTTAAGTTTTGCTAAATTTTGGCCAAAAATTAGTAATAACAAAATTTCGCCCTTTTCCTTCTACGAGGCTTATTTAACGATATATTTGCATTTTAAGTTTTGCTAAATTTTGGCCAAAAATTAGTGATAACAAAATTTCGCCCTTTTCCTCGTACGGGGATTATTTAACGAGATATTTGCATTTTAAGTTTTGCTAAGGAAATTTAAAATTTTGGACAAAAATTAGTGATAACAAAATTTCGACATTTTCCTTCTACGGGGCTTATTTAACGAGATATTTGCATTTTAAGTTTTGCTAAATTTTGGCCAAAAATTAGTGATAACAAAATTTCGCCCTTTTCCTCCTACGGGGCTTATTTAACGAGAAATTTGCATATTAAGATTTGCTAAGGAAATTCAAAATGTTGGCCAAAAATTAGTGATAACAAAATTTCGCCCTTTTCCTTCTACGGGGATTATTTAACAAGATATTTGCATTTTAAGTTTTGCTAAGGAAATTCAAAATTTTGGCCAAAAATTAGTGATAACAAAATTTCGCCCATTTCCTTCTACGGGGCTTATTTAACGAGATATTTCCATTTTAAGCTCTGCTAAATTTTGGCCAAAAATTAGTGATAAAAAATTTCGCCCTTGTACTTCTACGGGGCTTATTTAACGAGATAGTTGCATTTTAAGTTTTGCTAAGGAAATTCAGAATTTTGGCCAAAAATTAGTGATAACAAAATTTTGCCC
This sequence comes from Eudasyphora cyanicolor, assembly GCA_963930755.1. Lineage (NCBI taxonomy): Eukaryota > Metazoa > Arthropoda > Insecta > Diptera > Muscidae > Eudasyphora > Eudasyphora cyanicolor. The sequence continues at coordinate 133,597,055 of OZ005735.1, read as the reverse complement.
TTTTCCTTCCACGGGGCTTATTTAACGAGATAGTTTCATGCATTTTAAGTTTTGCTAAGGAAATTCAAATTTTTGGCCAAAAATTAGTGATAAAAAATTTCGCCAGTTTTCCTTCTACGGGGCTTATTTAACGAGATATTTGCATTTTAAGTTTTGCTAAGGAAATTTGTTAGCGAGAGTACTGTAATTTCGTGCATATATATCTGGTGGCAGTCTACGTGATTTGTCCAAAAATGGCCGGGATCGATCAATGGGCGTGGCTCCGCCCATATAAGCAAAAATTTGAAATTCAGATATATTGCACAATTTGTCATTGAGAGCGCTGTAGTTTTTTGTATATTTATGTGGTGTCAGTTTTCTTGACTGATCCAAAAATGATCCAAAAAATCAGAGCAATAGGCGTGGCCCCGCCCATGTGAGCCAGGTTTTGAGATTGATATATCCTGAAGAAAGTAAGAAAGTTCAATCGGGTAAACCGACTTATGAATCCCCTCACCTTGAGTCCCAAAAAATATTCGTAAATTTATTTACTTTTTTGTTTTAATTTAATTATTATCATTTTAAATTGAAGTTAATAACTTATGTACTACTATCAAAGTAATAATCTGTTAACTTTTGGTGCAAAATGGTCCATTTGTGTGGGAGGTACAAAAACGGGCGTGCCAATAATGCCCACATCTCTCCAGACTCTAGGTACTACAAAAGCATTACACTGTACAAAATTTCAGGTAGTTGTATGTACTCGTAATAATTTTATAAGTAGTAAATTTTTGGTGCAAAATGGTCCATTTGTGTGGGAGGTACCAAAAGGGGCGTGCACACTTTTTCCTGGACTCTAGGTACTATAAAAGCACTACACTGTACAAAATTTCAAGTATTTTTATACACTGGTGTTAAAGATATAGCTGTTAACTTTTGGTGCAAAATGGTCCATTTGTGTGGAAGGTACCAAAAGGGGCGTCTCAATAAAGCCCACTTTTCTCTGGACTCTAGGTACTACAAAAGCATTACACTGTACAAAATTCAAGTAGTTGTATGTACTGGTAATAATGTTATAAGTAGTTAATTTTTGTTCCATTTGTGTGGGAGGTGCCAACTTCGACCATTTTTCTTGACGTGTTAGGGACTACTAAGCTAATACTATGTGTGGAATTTTAGAATATTGGAGTAAGGAGTATAGAAGTTATTAAAGAGTAAATAGTTCATGAAATGTTAACCCTTTGTGGGGGAGGTACTAGAAGGAGTGGACCAATATGGCCCATCTTGGAACTTAGCCGGAGATAGAGAAAAATATTACCGCATACCAAATTTGAAGTCAATCGGTTACTCCTTTCGAGAGTTATCGTGCGCACCAGCCAGCAGACAGACACACCGACAGACAGACGGACATTACTCAAATGTCTTAAAACAAGTAAGAAAGTTTCAGTCGGGTAAACCGACTAAGGTATACCCTCACTTTGTGAGTAATGTAATATTGAATATTACTCGAATTATTCTGTCCATTTGTGTGGGAGGTACCAGAAGGGGTTTATCAAATACACCTTCTTTTCGCTGAACATTAGATACTTTAAATTCATTGCACTGTGCCGACTTATAAGCATTTATGTGCACTGGTTTAAACGTTATGAGACATTAAATTGTGGTATGATTTGGGCATTTTGTGTGGGAGGTACAAAAAGGGGCGTGGCAATAACGCCCATTTTTCACAGGGTTAAAGACACTATAAAAATATTACACTGTACAAAATTTTAAGTATTTTTATACACTGGTTTTAATGTTATAAGCTGTTAACTTTTGGCGCAAAAAGATACCTTTGTGTGGGAGGTACCAAAAGGGGCGTGGCAACAACACCCATTTTTCCCTGGACTGTAGGCAATATAAAAGCATAATACTGTACAAAATTTCAAGTATTTTTATACACTGTTATTAATGTTATAAGCTGTTAACTTTTGGTGCAAAATGGTGCATTTGTGTGGGAGGTACCAAAAGGGAGTTGATAGCGACTAATAAGCTAATACTATGTGTGGAATTTCAAAAGATTCGAATAAGTATAGCAGTTATTAAAGAATCAATATTTCACAACATTTTAACCCTTTGTGGGGGAGGTACTAGAAGGAGTGGACCAATATGGCCCATCTTCGAACTTAGCCGGAGATAGAAAAAAATATTACCACGTACCAAATTTGAGGCCAATCGGTTACTCCTTTCGAGAGTTATCGTGCGCACCAGCCAGCAGACACACAGACAGACAGACAGACAGACGGACGGACATTGCTCATTCGACTTAAAATGACCCAAAACGGATTTCCTCCGAACATACTTGGGGTCTTAGGTCACTCCTTCAACGTGTTACACTTTTTTCCGTAGCAAATGATATATACCCTCGTCACACTAAAGTGAGGTTATAATGACCCAAAACAGATTTCCGCCGAACATACGTAGGGTCTTAGGTCACTCCTTCGATGTGTTACACTTTTGGGTCGTAGCAAATGATATATACCCTCCTATCTAAGGTGAGGGGATAAACATGTTCGCGGGAGTGCTGTAATTTTGAGCATATGTATTTGGTGACCGTCTACGTGACTGTTCCAAAAATGAACGGGCTCGGAAATCTTGGGCAACGAATAGGACCGCACCCAGCTAGTTAATCACCCTTATCGGGAATAAAATTCCGCACGGAATTTGTTCCCTGTTCCCTAAATTGCACATTGAAAAGGGAACAAATTCCGGGTGGAATTTTATTCCCGATAGGGGTGATTAATATATTTCCATTAAAGCGAAAATCCGTAAGATTTGTGAAAACTAGATTTTAGAAATTCAAGTCATGTATGTATGTTCATATTCACAATTTTTTCTGCAATATTTTTATGCAATTCTCTTTTGAAGTTGGATTTGCTTTCAGCCAACGTATTCAGTTTAAACAACTTTTTTTTCATCGTTCATTAAAATTCATTAAATTTCATTAAAATGTATGTCGCACAAATTTACATATCGTCATCAGAAACGAGAAAGGGCGTATCATCATGTTTGAAAATTTTACAGGAGAAGCAAAACAACTAAATAAAATGAAAAATGTTGTCGTTAGAAAAACGGGGTTTTCAGGATAATACCTGAACATAATGATGCATACATAAATTTATCTAAACATGATTTATAACTTGATTGTGAACATTGCGCGAAAAAGGAATTTTAAACTATGAAAAAATAAAAACAATTTTATTAGGTCCTTTGGAATTTCTTTAATAAATTCGCCATTTTTGATCGTAGGTCGCTAAAAAATTGTCAAGATGTGTATTTTGATGCAGTGTGCCGAAATCCATCAAAAACTGAATTTCAATTTTTCTCGTTGTTACACCCTTTTACGTTTCTGGTGACGATATGTTGAACCGAGCACAAAACTACGAATATTGCAAAAAAATTACAAGTGCGGATGATTTTTTCTCCGCCATTATCGACTGCGTCCCTCTCGAACAAACACTGCAATTCTGCGGGGGGAAATTGCGAGTGTGAATAAGGACTATCCATAATATTAGACGTGTTTTTGTTACACAATAGGTGCTTAATTTGTATGGGGAGCTAAGCACTTTTAACCCTCTGCTGCGCTGATCCGCCCCTAGACGGGCATCAGTTAAATTGCAAAAGCTCGAAAAGTAACTTTGTTGTTGTTGTGAAATGCAATTCTGCTTGAGACGATCTATCAGTCTTCATTTTCTGTTTGTCGTATATCTGTAGCACGCATAGTTTTTAGGCTGGGTTAGGCAAACGTAACCGTAACGCCCCCGTAGCGTAACGAATCAGCTGATTCAATCAGACATATGGAACTCAGTGTAAACGATTAGCCAACGAAAACGAAACGTAAACGTTTATGTGCATTTGCAAACAAAATCAGTAAAAAGAAAATAATTATGCGAAAATTTTGAAAAGTAATGATGAATAAGTAATAAAATGATAAATTAGTAGCAAATGAATATAAAATAAAATGAATTTGTAGCTTTTTTTGTTGTGAATGTCTGAGTCATATGACACGTTTTTGAAGTTTTGGGTAATTGCTCCAGCGGGAAACGTTACGGCGGCGCTAAAGTTAAATTACGGTTAAGTTTGCCTAACCCGGCCTTTTAAGTTACATCATATTGAATTGAAAAAACACACCAAAAAGTGAAATAAATTATTTTAGCGGCAACACAATTTTCCATATTTAATTCTAATAAGTTATCCTCGTCAGATTGAATCGAAAAATTATTCGGTAAGTAGACAAGAGTGTTTCCTATGAAATAGTTTAATTGGTTTTTGCTGGTGAGAAGTTTTAACATAAAATAATTAAATGTTATATTATTATATACAGTGTTTCGTGCACGTGTTTTCCGCGATTTTAACGTCATTTTTCATCTTAAGCCAGCAATGTTGCACCGCAAGACGTAGTATAATCTATCGAAGATGTCCGAAGATGAAGTCACCCAGTTAATGGACTTGATATCCAGCGCTGAGAACACCGGCGATGAATCAAATGATGAAGATTTTGATAGCGACGACGATGTTGCTGATCCCGATTTAATGTGTACGGAAGACGAATTGATGATCGCTCAATGTTATTAAGAATCAAGTGAACTATAGAATGGAAGTGATATTAATCTCAGTGGTTTGGATGATACCGTACAAAGTGTCTCTTTCTTTCATAAGTACCGATGCTGCAGCGCCTGTGCGTTGATGAAATGATGCGTTCGAGGTTTATTATGGCGCCGTCGACAACATTACGCCTGATAATGCACCTGATTAGGGCGCTTCGTCCAATGTTGTCATCCGTTTGTCCGCCAAAGTACCAAATCACATTAATCAGATATTGTACTTTGACAATTTCTATACGTCGTTGGTCTTGCTGGCGTACCTCAGAAGCCGTTGGATCTACAGGTTGGGGACTGTGCGGCCAAATCGCGTTCCAAATATACAATTATCGAAGAAGAAAGTTGAACGCGGATATTCTGTAGGCAATATAAAAGCATAATACTGTACAAAATTTCAAGTATTTTTATACACTGTTATTAATGTTATAAGCTGTTAACTTTTGGTGCAAAATGGTACATTTGTGTGGGAGGTACCAAAAGGGAGGTGGCGACTTCGCCCATTTTTCTCGAGTTGATAGCGACTAATAAGCTAATACTATGTGTGGAATTTCAAAAGATTCGAATAAGTATAGCAGTTATTAAAGAATCAATATTTCACAACATTTTAACCCTTTGTGGGGGAGGTACTAGAAGGAGTGGACCAATATGGCCCATCTTCGAACTTAGCCGGAGATAGAAAAAAATATTACCACGTACCAAATTTGAGGCCAATCGGTTACTCCTTTCGAGAGTTATCGTGCGCACCAGCCAGCAGACACACAGACAGACAGACAGACAGACGGACGGACATTGCTCATTCGACTTAAAATGACCCAAAACGGATTTCCTCCGAACATACTTGGGGTCTTAGGTCACTCCTTCAACGTGTTACACTTTTTTCCGTAGCAAATGATATATACCCTCGTCACACTAAAGTGAGGTTATAATGACCCAAAACAGATTTCCGCCGAACATACGTAGGGTCTTAGGTCACTCCTTCGATGTGTTACACTTTTGGGTCGTAGCAAATGATATATACCCTCCTATCTAAGGTGAGGGGATAAACATGTTCGCGGGAGTGCTGTAATTTTGAGCATATGTATTTGGTGACCGTCTACGTGACTGTTCCAAAAATGTCATCGACATAAGTAATGATTTATGGCAAGATAACAGGCCAGTTCGCTTGTTGTCCACATACATATGTCGGTGTATTGCCGTTTCTTTCCCGCCAAGCTGTGAATCAGTCATTCCAAAAATCAACACGCTGGGACCGAAAAAACAAAAAAACGTGGATATCGACTGTCCGTATATAATCAGGGAGTACAATCATCACATGAGCGACGTAGACTTAATGGATGGTTTGCTTGGCAGCTATCATATGTATATGTACATATGAAAACGAAGAAGTGGACCAACCGCATCTTTTATCACCTGTTGGATGTGGCGATGACGAACGCATATATCCTTTACCAACGATTGCACAAGACAAATACTTGCCAGCAGAACATCGATTTACCCACATTTCGCGCGGAAGTCGCCGATTGCTTGTGCCAAATAGATAATAAAAGATCGGTAGGTCGCCCATCTGGAACATTGCTCAACTCGCCACAAAGAGTTATTACCACAGTATACCGACCCCTGCCTGATGTTCGATATGACAATGTTGGTCACTGGTGCATTTTCCTCGATCGCAGCGGCAAAAAACAGTGCAAATTGACCGGATGCAAATCAGAGACGCAAGCCTATTGCACGAAATGCAAGCTGAATCTTTGCAACTCGATAGCCAAACAATGCTTTATAAATTTCCATAAGCAATAGGAGCTCTTACCATTTAATTTACATATATATTTCCCCAATTTCACTCAATAAAAATATTATTTCCGCGGACACCATGTTTTACCTGTGCCAGGTGAAAACGACTTTAAATCAAAAATCTGAGTATGATGTGTTTCTCAGCGAACGAATATTACAGCCTGTTCAGCTAAATGTAACAAAACGCAGACGTGCGATAGCTACCCAAGCAATAATTTTCTTCTTCTTATTCTCACCCAAGCGATCATGTTTTTAATTTGGTTCATTGTCACTTATCGTTCGGGTAAGAAAGCTCTTTTCTTCATCGTCTTCCTGTCAAATACCAATATTACCTACATGTTGTTATTGACATTTCTTAAAGCTTTTTCCACACGAAAATATCAGAACGGGGGCAACCCTATCCAACAGCTGTAAAAGTAGCAACAGCTGATTCTAGACAATGAGAAATAATCAAGCAACCGAAAATAAATACAATTGTTTGCTTGATTGATCATATATGTATATATAGGGGATATATCTAAATCGGAAACCTTCTGTACCCATTTCAGAGAGTTAAAAAGAAAGTTCTTGCTAAATTTGATAGTGATCTGAGCATAATTGTGACCTGTATTTGGTAACAAGAATACATTTAGAAACAGACGGACGGACAAAACCAGACCAATTCAGAAAGAGATTCTAGGTCGATAGGTATAATAAACGATTGTTTCTAAGGTATTATGAAACAATTTAAAAAGCAACAGTGTAGTTGTAGGATTTCAATACATTTTATGCACACTAATAAACAGAGGTTTTTTGAAATTATTATACAGGATACTTCAGCAAAAGATACATGTTAATGTTGTTTGGTTCATTTATCCATTTTTTATTCATTTTCCCAACAATTTTCACGTTATCTTTCAAAAGGACGGCAAACATAACCGACACGAATGAATTTTTCTGATCGTCTGATTTGACGTTTCATTTCGTTCGTTGTTGTCTTATAAGAACCAAAATGTTGGCGATAATTGAAAGCTTCTTTGTTTATATCCAACACAAAGTGTGCAAAAACCAAAAATTTCATTCGCTTGCCATTTGACGTGCGAAGTGGCAAAAAAGAAGTTACAAAAACAGGCCCTTAGTCTATTTTGAATTTTTTTAGCAAAATCAAAGGCTGGCGCAGCAGAGGATTAAGCATTACATATTAGTTCCCGATGAAGTTTGGTGCTTGTTTTCCTGTCTTAATCGAGTATGGTGTTGCCAGATTGGGCATCCTATATTACGCAGTATGGCATCTATTATTGTAAATTTAACGGGAAGAAGAACAAAAATGGAAAATTATTTTAACATTTGCAAAAATAGTGTAAACAATTGAACATAGAATAGTAAATTTATGTTTTATAAATACATTTCACGTTTTTATTGTCTGTTTCGCACTGTTCTTTCTTCGCAACTTATGAAACCATTGCTACCAGATAGTGGAAATCTGCTACTTACTAGACATGTTTTCGTTATAAGCTAGCGATTTTAGTTTAGCACTTTGCAACGAAAACAACTGACTTCCACTAACTGGCGCATAAGCAGTAAGTAGCGGATTTCCACTATCTGGTAGCAATGGTGTCATGAGTTGCGAAGAAATGACAGTACGAAACAGACAAAATATTTGTGAAATGTATTTATAAAACATAAATTTACTATTCTATCTTCAATTGTTTACATTCAATTTGCAAATATTAAAATCATTTTCCATTTTTGTTCTTCTTCTTCCCGTTAATTCACAATAATTGACAACAATCTCTACAAAAAATTAGATGCCCTACTGCGAAATATAGGATGCCCAATCTGGCAACACCATAATCGATTAAGACAGGAACACAAGCACCAAACTTCATCGGGAACTAATGATGCTTAAAAGTGCTTAGCACCCCATACAATTTAAGCACCTACGGTGTAACGAAAACACGCCTACTATTTACTTATGCGCCAGTAATCAGTTGTTTGTCCGCATTTACATGGTACTTTTTTTTAAGTAACTTATCGACTTATTCTCTTTTGAAAAAGTATTTACGTTCACACACGTACTTTTTTTCAATACCTATACTTATTTTCATTTGTTTTGTTTCGGTGTTTCCTGTGTGTATTGTTGTTGTTTCCAAGTGCGAACGAAAAACACAAAACGATAAGTACGAGTACGGCATACTTTTTTCCCCCGTTTCCGACTGCCTCTCTCGCCCACAAAACGCCGAAAAGTATACTTAATACTTAAAAAAAGTATCATGTAAATGCAGACTTCCCGTTGCAAAGTGCTAAATTAAAATCGCTAGCTTCTAACGAAAACATGCCTATTTGCCCCTATGCCAGTAACGTTACGATACGTTTATGCGACTACTCCGGTTCTTATGCCAGCACTGCCTTACCCCTTGTTTTCCAAGTGTCAAAAAAGGCTGAAAGCCTGTTCTGTCAAAAGAGCTGCAAGTTTTATTCTTCATTCACATCAGGCACGTAAGGAAAAAAAATTGTAAAGACAAAATATAAATAATTTCGCATTGTTTTTATATTTTAGTGCTGCAAAACTACACAAAATGTTGGCCAAACACATCGTGAAACAAGGTCTCCTCTTGAAAAATGGTAAGTTTTAGAAAGAAAACTAATGAGCTCTTGACAGGCGATTTCACACAACTTTTAACCTTAAAAATTACATAACTGTAAATGTATTCCACAAATCCAAAAATATTCCAGTTGCCCAACTGGAAGAATGTATCTCTCGAACATTTTTTCTATATGACCGTCATACTTCTACTTCTGGGTTTCCAAAATAAACATTTCCTTATTGGAGTTTCTCCATCATTAAGTGCACCGAAATCGAAGGATATGTCAACACACGCACACTTCATTCCCGAAATTTTTTTTTCACGAATAACCTTTTGTCAGCAAATTAAAATATATATTACAGTTTTGCTTCCTTTTACATTTCATAAGAGAATGACTAGAGGATGAAACAAAATCCTTTTTCCATTCAATGTAAATAACTCAAACTTTCGCTGTTCGTTGGTTGCATGAGCTCTTATGTAGGGGTCTGAAAAATCAATATTCCTATTTTTTTTTGATATGTTCCATCTAGTCGAAATATTTTACATACACAACATTTCCGTATATGGGCCCAGATTTTGCCAATACTGTTCAATATAATCGAAAACTAAGCGAAATGTATATTTGCACAAAACTCTTAAATCGACTTATCTTTTTCGGATATCGCGGACATGGGCTTTGAATAAATAGTAATTGACTGAGCAAGTAACAATGTTAATTTCCCTATTTTAGCTGGAGTTTTGTCCCGTGCTGCTTACCACGGCAGTGGCATTAAAACCACCATGAATGACTTGCCCGTTCCCCAAGGTGATTGGAAGGAAAATCACAGTCGCCAAAATACCAAGTACAATGCTGTATTGTTCACCGGCATCGCTGTTTTAGCCGGCACCATTGCTGTGGTAAGATTTGTTGATTTCACTGTAATTATCTTATACTGTCATTGATTTTACAACACATTTTTTATTGCAGGCCAAAACCACAGGTGTTATCTTCTTGAACTTCAGCCCCCCTCAATCCTTGGATTAATTTAGTTATTCCCTTGTAATTAATTGCGTGTGCTTAAGCTAATTTTTCTTTAAACGAAAAAAGTCCCATGTGGTCTAATAAAGTGATAACATAAATAGTACATTTTTAGCATTTAATTATTTCTTAATAATAATTTATAAAAAATATAATAATTCCTAATACACTGGCCCATCGTCCAGATTATCATCTTCTTCGTTATATGCTTCGCCATTGTCAAAATAGGCATTACCATAATCGTTTTCATCGTCCATTTCATCATCCACATCTTCGCCCACCTCCTCTTCCATTTCTTGCTCAGAATCGGAGTTTGCCTTATTTCCAACATCTGGGTCATCTTCCGTGCGTTCCTTCTCTTCCAGAACTTTCAAACGATCCTCAATATTGCCGGCTTTGGCCTTTTTTGATGTGGTTGATGACTTCACAATCACCTTACGTTTTTTGTTGGCCATTTGTAATTCCGCTGGCATTAGAGACCAGTTAAATTCAACTTTGGGCTTCATTTTAATAGCACTCTTCAAAAGAAAGCATATGTAAAATTTTTTTGTTTTGTGTGTTGTTTTGTTTACATATTTACCGAATCTTTTGGAGTATATCGTGTGGTTCTTGCCATGGACTTCTCCAATGGTTGCAAGAAATATGCAGAATCTCTCATGTGATTAAGAAAATCTTCTTTCCATAGAATCTGATAGCTTTGTGATGCTGTTGTCTGCAATATTGAACTATTATTATGCTATGTAAGCCTTCAAATATGAATATCTTGCCCACTTACCTCCAGCGTTACTGGTTTCGACATTAAAGGTGGGTAAGTAGGTGGAGGCGCCTGTGCCACCTGAGGCATATCTTTTCCTACACATCCCAACGTTTGTAATTGTTCCTGAGTTAAAGAACCCGTCTTTACACCCCTTCCTCTACCGGCCATTTCGTTAAGTGGTTTAAATTTAATTCATATAAAATTAAAACACTAAATCGCCAAAAATTTGTAAACAATCCAGTCCATGCTGTTTTTCTTTTTGAAGGGTTGCCATCACCCAAGAACCATCACAAAGTAACTGGCCATCTGTTGATCATGATATAATAAACCTGGTAGTGTAGAGCTTGCTGTCAGTTGGTGTGGAGTTTGACATCTGTAAGTCGTGCTACACACGAGGCAATTTTTTCAAAGCAAGTGTCAAAGTCTGTAGGAGAGTGAGGCAGAGAGTTCTTTCCGCCTGCCTCTCTTTCCTACAAACTTTGACACTTGCTTGGAAAAAATTGCCTCGTGTGTAGCACGAATTACGGATAGTTAGCGCAAATGGAAATTTGGGTAAGCTATGTGAAGACGATTGCCAGATGGGACAATATTGTCAGAAGAATGGCGGAAAAATGCAACGCTGTGAACGAACACCCGTTCGAACATACAATTTTTGTCTTGCAACGTGGGCAGAAAAGTCAATGTAAGATTATTTGCAGATTGTTAGATGTTCGAAGTTTATGCATGTGACAATAGCGCCATTGTCAGACTGGCAACACTCTCTATAAAAAAAAATATTGTAAATATATGAAATTGTATGGTTTTCTTGCAATCGTCTGAACTGTCAATTCACCTTTGCCTAACAATTTGTCATTGTCCGTACATTTGCAGCACTTCAACATGGTTGATAACGTTGTTCGATCTGACAATCGTCTGTACATAGCTTAAGGATATTTTAAACTTTGTTTATTTGAAACAAAGCGATGGAGAGTATGACAATCGAGACCGCGATTTTGTCATATATTTGTATAGAGCACCTTAAAATAGGAAGAAAAATCAAGGAACATGTTATGGATACATCTCTTCGTTACTGAACGTTAAAGTTTGTGAAAAAATCTATAACTTGTTTGCTGTCGATAACTGTCTTATGACTTAAGGTGGGTACTATGTTTTTTCAGCTTGAAAAATTCCACAAAATGTTATTTCAAGTTGAAAAATGGAACGCTTTTTTACTAATGTCGCAATACATTTTTGAAGTGTGTGTGTGTCGAAATGTCACTTTTATATGAATGTGTGTGTGTAAGAATGTGCCTTTTTTTCCTCTTTGCTTTTCTTGAAAACAAACACGAGTTTAAATTATAAACAATCAACAAATAATTAAATGAAATAATGCCGACTTAGAAAATATTTCATTTAAATTGCAGAAAGGAAATATTTTTGAAGATAATTGTGCTAATGTTATACATATGATGGCGATGCTTGTGAGGCATCAGAAGCCAGCGTAATACAATGTTGCTAATAACAAAATAATTTCCTACTGTTGTACGAATATAAATAAATTAAATGATGTTTTGATGAACCGAAAAAGATGTTTTATTATTATTTTTAAGGATTTGCATTATATTTGTTGACTTATACAAATTATACTTCCATCCATAAACGGAATTTCTTCTTCCAACTTCTATGGTTGGCAAGAACTCACTATGTTCTTTATAACCATTTAAAAACATGATCACAGGCACTACCCAATTCCATTGTCTTACTGGTTCGGCAGCGATAGACGTCCACAATATTTTTCCAGGCTTTTCGTCACGATTGTTCTAAACATACGAACGTAAATGTACATAATTACAAGACAAATTTCAAATTATTACATATAGTTACATGTCCGTCCAGTGTTTTGCACATGTTTTGCTTTGCTATCCAATCGGAATGTCGCTCTTCTCGTTTATTCCATATACACATAATTATTATCCGTTCCAAAGCTTTTCATTAGTCTTCATTGTTTCAAATAATTTAATTTAGTATTCTTTATTAGGAAATTTTATCTATATATATAAAATTGTTGCGTGACTGGCTGACTGACTGACTGATTGACTGACTGATCATCGCCCAGGCCAAACGGCTGAAGCTAGAATCATGAAATTTGGTGGGAGGGTAGTCCTTGGGACGTAGACGAGCAATAAGGCAGGATTCTTCGAAATTCGTACTATTAGCTGCACAATGGGGCAAAAAGGGATAAATATGGTACCACCGCCAAATCCAAACGAAATGAGCTAAAATCTTGAAATTTGGTATGAGGGTAGCCCTTAGGAGGTAGACTCAGAAATTAGCAGGATTTTTCGAAATTCGAACATTTACGTACACAGTGGGGTAAAAAGGGAAAACTTGGGATAAATGTAGTACAACAGGCAAATTCAAATGGCGAGAGCTAGAATCGTGAAATTTGGTGTGAGTGTAGCCCTTATGAAGTAGACTCTGAAATTGACAGGATTTTTCGAAATTCGAACATTTACGTACACAGTGGGGTAAAACGGGAAAAATGTGGTAAAACAGGTAAATCCAAATGGCAAGACCTAGAATCGTGAAATTTGGTGTGAGAGTAGCTCTTGCGACGTAAACAAGAACAAGGAGAGATTTTTAAAAATTTAGGGGCACAGTGGGACAGAAAGGTATAAATATGATACCACCGCCAAATCAAAGCCTAAAATTAGAATGGTGAAAATTGAAGCGAGGTATGTCTGTATGACAACGGATCGGGGTATTTTTTTTATTCGCAGTTTTCGGGGCACAGTGGGGCAAAAAGTGTAAAATATAGTACGGTGGCTTACAAATGTAAAACGTGGATCAATGGTTCCAGGGTAACTTTTGGAACATAAACTAGAGATTCGAAGAGATTTTTGTAATTCTAACTTTAAGAGGCACAGTGGGACAAGACGGGTAATTATGGACCATGGGGAAAAAAGGGAACAATCTGCCAAAATTGGAACTTAAACATGAGATATGAAGAGTTTATATGGTTTTAGGAGCACAGTGGAGAAAATATGATTAAATATGTTACAGTCCGGGAAAAAGGTTTAGGTATGCCAGCGTGGAGACACATTTTAAATACGGTACAGTAAGACAAAAAATTTTTAAATATGGTACAGTGGGACAAAAATAGTACAATAGGACAAAATGGGTTAAAAATCGTACAGTGGGGCAAAAAGGGTTAACTATGGATCAGTTGGACAAAAATGTATTTACTATGATACAGTGGGGCAAAAAAGGTTAAATATGGCACAGTGTGACAAGAATGGTCAAGTATGCAGTACAGTGGGCATAACTGTGTTGAATACAGTGGAGCAAAGATGGTTAAATATGGTACAGTGTGGAAAAAACTTTTAAATATGGTACAGTGAGACAAAGGCTTTAATATGACACAGTGGGGCAAAAAGGGTTAAATATGGTACAGTGTGGCACAATAAGTTGAATACGGTAACGTGGGACAAAAAAATACGGTACAGTGGGGCAAAAATCATTAACTATGGAACAGTGGGGGCACAAATGTGTTAACTACGGTACAGTGGGGCAAAAAGGGTTAAATATGGTACAGTGTGAAAAATGGTTAACTATACAGTACAGTGGGCATATCTGTGTTAAATATTGTACAGTGGAGCAAAGAGGGTTAAATATGGTACTGTGGGGCACAAATAGTTGGATATGGTAACGTGGGACAAAATGGGTTAAATATGGTTCATGACAAAAAGGGTTACAGTGGGCACAAATAGTAAAATATGGTAACGTGAAACAAAATGGGTTAAGTATGGTACAGTGGGGTAAAAAGCGTTAAATATAGAACAGTGGGGCAAAAATGTGTTAGCTACGGTACAGTGGGACAAAAATGGTTAAATATAGTGGACAAAATATAGTAGGACAAAAAGGTCTTAAATTTGATTCAGTGGAACCAAAACGGTACAGTGGGTCAAAATGCGTACATTCAGTACAGTGGGTAAAAATATGGATGCAGGGAGAGATGGTAAATTAAATATGAAATAATTTTTTTTTCTTTTAAAAAATGTATGCTTTTACTACCACTGTTGTGCAAAAAGGTTAAAATTATGATGCAGTTGGGGCAAGCACAAATTGTTCAATATGTTGTTGAAATACGGCATAAGCTTGCGAATTTTGATCTTTAAATATCAATTATCATTTTAAAATATTGTACAATAGTGCAAAATTGGTTAATTATGACACACAAACGGTTAAATGTGGTACAATGGAGCTATTCACTTTAGATGTTTTAAATTCGTACCTTTATAGAGACAGTGGGACAAACATGGTTTTGTACCAGGGTGTGAATGTAGCTATTGGAAAATAAACTGGGGGAAAGTTGCTAACGTATGAACCAAAAAAATAGTTTTTCAACGTTCAGAGGTACAATGGGAAAAGGGATAAATATTGTACCATGATGTCAGGGTAACTCTTGGAACACAAACTAGAAATGAAACGAGGGGTCGTATTTTATAAAATAAAATAAAATATAAAAGTAATCAAATCTTCTTCATTTTGTACCATATGTAATAAGTTATAACTATTTAACAGTACCCTTAACCGAAAATAAATAAAAGATGGGGGCTGCGAAGCGCAGCGGGTTAATGCTAGTTCATAATATTTACAACAGTTGAAGTTCTCGCGGACAAATATAAATATAAATAAATAGGAGTACAATGCTGGCGGCTTCAATTTGTTGCGGCGTTCAATTAATTTGCAGCAGCGCAAAATGTCAATTTCTCACGTTGAAATAAACACAGTACCACAAATGAAAAAATTTCACTCATTTTTTCACAACTTTGGTTTTTGTATGGGATTTCACCGTGAAACGGGAACATAGTACCGCTTAAGTAATCGATAGGCTTTGACCATTCCTATAACTTGGTAGTTACGAACGTTTTTACCAGGTAGGGACAAGGCCTTAAATTGTGGGGGCCCAAAAAAAGTCCTAATTTTTTATATGTAATCCAATGGAGTTGATCAATGCATAAATTAAACAATTGGAATTGATTTTTTAGGCCTTAGATATTTTAATTTATTAATTTTTATGCACACTTTATGTGGTTTCGGACCTCCGGATTTGTTTTTCCTTTTTGGAATTCTGACGAATTTCCCTTCATTTGAGTAACATATCGCTATCTGTGAGCGTTTTGGGGTCCTAGGGGCAATTTCAAATTCCATTTGGGGTTTTTGTTACTAGTGGGTTTTTGTACTAGTGGTATACAATCATATCCAATGATCTCATTCGGGAAAGATTTTCTTGGTGCAAAATTTCCATAACTCAGCTAGTTATTGATAAACTTTATTTTTTTTCATATTCAGCTCATTTAGCAAATAAAATGTCGTATCTTTTTCGATTTTTTCAAACCGATAGATAACACCATAACTAAAAGTTTGAGAAAAAAATCTTTTACTGTCCGTTTCGGTAAATTTTGATCATTTTTAACCGATTTTTTATTCAAATGAGCTCAAAATAATAAAAATGTTAAAAACAATAATTTTACAAAAAAAAAAGAAAGGCAATATATTTTTTGTATTGGATTTTATTGAATGTTTTAACATTCGAATTGTTCAAACTTTAGCATTTTTAACCTATTTTTCATTCAAATGAGCTCAAAATAAATAAGAATGTTAAAAAACTATTTTTAGAATATTTAATTTCGATAATTTTAATTTTCATATTGAGCTTATTTTACAAAAAAAAAATGACTATATTTTTTCATTTTTTAAACTTTAACATCGTATAACTCCTAACCTAAACGAAATATCAATAAATTTTTCTTTTTATCCGAATATATGTACAGATCGAGTTCTCTAATATCATCATACTCTCTTTTATCACGTTTTTAAATACCATGGAAAACTGGCAAATTAAATGGAATTCGAAAACGATGTGCCTACCTACGAAGAATTACATTACGGTGTCAAATCTCTCAATCACTCAATAGAATAAAATCCTCAGCATCATCGTCATCGACATCTCTATCGTTTGATGGTGGTTGGTATTTAGCAAAACTATTTTCCATAAGTTTCTCAAAAATGTCTTCATTCTCATTTTGGAAGCTATTATTGAAAAAGTAACTAACACCATCATTTGCATCCTCGCAACTCTCAAGGGCGGCATTACTGCTCGAATTAAAGTTCAGACTTATTCTCTGTTTCTGTTTGAAACGATCCACTAAATTTACAGGCTTACTTGGTACATCATCAACATTTTTCGTGGAGACTGCTAGTTTATCCATTTTATTGGATCCTATTTTTACAAGGACGTCGAAACTGTCATCCAGTGACATGCGTTTCGCTTCTGCATAGGTTGACTTGCGACTTGAGTTCGACAAAGAACGTTTTTCGCACAATACATCCAGATCGTCCAGACACTTTGTTGGTACGTTGTGGTTCTCCGCTGTTATTGAATCGTTGAGATCATTTAGTAACAGACTAATATCTTGAGGCATTGATTCATAGCACAATTTCTGTCCTTTGTGTGTAGTCAGCGCAAAGTCATCGCCATGACATTTCCCTACAATGGCATTAACAATATCGGACATATCGAAGACATTGCTGTCATCATCACTTAAGTCGGAAGGAATATTTTTAGTAAGAGGAGTAGAGGACTGATCTCTTGTAACAGCTTTGGCAGGTGTGTGCATTTGTTCATTAATATTTTGTTTAAAAAATTTATCGATCATTTGTAAACCGCTGCCTTGTTTGGGAGCAGCTTTCGTTTTAGTTTGTCTCTTGGGTTTTATCGACTTTGCGACTTCGTTTGTAGCTTTTATTAAATCATCAAAATTTTCCAGGGAACCTAAGGGTTGGTTTTCAGTTAATTTCCCCTTACCTTTCGATTGTTTTTTACTGGTCTTTTTAGGTTTTTCTTTTGATTTGAGAAATTCTTCAACAAGGCTGGGGAAGGCTTGCTCCATCATATTCAATGGTTCTACGGTAGTCCAGATATCGTTAATACCTTTCGGATTGTCGGCTTCAAAATCTCGTAATTGAGCTTCGGGTACAAGACCATTGAAGAAACCCCTCGCATCTTGCCAAATCAGCTCTAAACTGGGAATACCTTTAACAACACGCTTCTTTATAATTTCTTTGGGTGTTACATAGGCAATTGCTGATATCTCCTTCAATCTGGTGGAATTTAATACCTGCCATCTTGTTAGTACAGGGAAGAATTTTTGAAAACAATAAATTTCGGACCACTGCAGAAGATGGCCGACTTGTTTAATAAATTTCACCATATTCGGTTGACGCCAACTTAGTTCAAGCTTTGGGACTTCCGTGGGCTGTTTTAGAAATTCTTCGATTATTTCCTCCGAAGGGAAATTGGAATCAGCCAAAGCTTTTTTACGCAACGTTATTTCCGCTTTTAAGGATAAACGTTCTTCTCTGAAAACAGAAATTTCTAGTAAAAAATCGAGATAATTCCCTACGTACATACTTCCACAGATTTTCATTGCAGCCTCGATTGGTACGACAAATTCCGCATCCGCTTTTTGAGTGGCTTTGTGTACGTCCCAAGTGGCCACAGTTAGTACAAACTGTCTTATCGTCAACACGCATTTCCAACGCGGTGTATTTGGCATCATCGTTGCGCCACCCACGTATTCTAAGCAAAATCTCATCATTTTTGTATTTGTTGAACAATTTTAAAACACTGTCTCGCCCTATACCTCCTATACCATCAGGGCAATAGTCACAACCACATAATAATGCCATAACTATCACTTTATTTTGTCCAAAGTCTATTAAAAAAGGATAATTGGCAGTCAGTTCGAATGTTTTCAACTTAATTCTTACCCATTTTGCTGCATATTTGTCTCATGTCATATATGTCCACTGCCCCTCCCTGTGCCGCTAATGCACCTTGGGAAGAAACCGAGAAATTGCGATAGACTCGGAGTGCGCCATAAGCAAAGCAATCCGAATCTTGACTGATAACACCGTCCACTAACTGGAAGAACGAAATGCAAACCATAAATGTTCAATCATTGCTATTCCCTCGGCGTATACATACTCCTTTAAGATTGAGAAAAGCACAATACGCCTCGGCTTCGCCAGGTCCCTGGACACATTGTATGCCCATGGATGTAAGAAGATTTTCACATTGTTTAAGGACCTGATTGAAACGTGATCTACCCTTTTCTCCACCTTTAGATGATTGCGAATTAGAATTGATTGGCGCCTGCTGTTTCTGGGCTGATGGTTTCTCCTTTGGTTTGACTCCTCGAAATTGTACTTCATTACGCTTCTCCATCACCTGGCTCTTTAATTTGGGAGCAGTACCCTCCAAAACAAAAACTGGTGTTACTTCTTCCCATATCAAATAGCAAGTACGAAAAAACAAGTTCCTGTAATTAAATTAAACACTAACTGAAGGCGCGCAATGCTTTCTGTATATATACCGACTTCAAATGATGTCTGGGATGGACGAAATAATCAACCACATTAAGACTTTCGCAAACCCAGCCAGCCAAGTCAATAGCCACAGTTTTGCCGCGCAGCTCGCAAATCGGTTTGCGGTCAGCATGTGGTGTGAGAACACTCCATAAATCTTTAACACCCATAAATAATAGTAAAAAAGAAAATAATTTAAATCGTTCAGATGGTGTTGTTGTTGTAGAAGTGCCACCTGATCAAAAAGCGTTTCTTTATATAGTTTGTCAAATGTGACAGACTTGGATTTAGGACGGAATTATGACTAATTAGTGGCACAAACTTATCGTGACGTGTAAGAGAAGATTAGGTTACGCAAACGTAACCATAACTTCGGCGTATCGTAACAAATCAATAGATCCAATCTACTATATGGAAATCAGGGTAAACAGTTATCCGAACAGAATGGAAGGACATGCTGAATTTTTTTTTGTACGTACATTTGCAAACAACTGAGTAAATAATAAAGGAATGAAAAAAATAAATTAATGTGAATCAAAAAAATTGTTCATGTAACGTAGGCGTCCAGACAATAGGCGTGTTTTCGTTACACCATAAGTGCTTAATTTTTAAGCACTATTAGTTCCCGATGAAGTTTGGTGCTTGTGTTCCTGTCTTAGGGTATCTCTTAAATACCAGTGAATGCGTCCGGCGTCTGTCAAACTCAAATTTCATCCTATTGTTTTCTGTGCATACAACAACACTTTGACAGACGCAGGACGCAATTCACCGGTATTTAAGAGATGCCCTCAAACGAGTATGATGTTGCCAGATTGGGCACCCTATATTTAGCAATATGGCATCCCATTTTTGGAGAGATTTTATCAATTATTGTGAATTAACGAGAAGAAGAACAAAAATGGGAAATTTTTTTAATATATGCAAAAAGAGTGTAAACAATTGAACATAGAATAGTAAATATATGTTTTATAAATACTTTTCACGATTTTTTTGTCTGTTTCGCACTGTTCTTTCTTCGCAACTCATGACACCATTGCTACCAGATAGTGAAAATACACACTTATTGCTTATGTGTCAGTTGGAAGTCAGTTGTTTTCGTTGCAAAGTGCTAAACTAAAATTGCTAGCTTGTAACGAAAACATGCCTAATAATGAAGAAAATACACTTAAAGCAACCCTCGTTACTTTCGCTTCGCGCTCTGATTGGCTACTTACATCAAAATGGCTACCTTTGTTAAGGCAATTGCGGAATTTACTGTCTTCAAAAAATCAAAGACAGTACGATGACAATGAGATATGTGTAAGGGCCATTAACAATAAGAAAATAAACTACGTTTTAGAGCTAACTATGGGTTATAGCTGTCAAATTCCATACAATTTAACTTTCGTTAGCTCTAACGCTCGGTTATTTTGTTTTGTGTTAATAGGGGTAAGTGTATTAGTAAAAAAGTGTAAATGTATTGATATTGTCTTCGCAAAACTGCCTCGTGTATAGCCCGGGTATGGTGGGTTATGTCAGCAATTGTCGGAGATGGTGGATGATGATTCGTTCACCGGAATCAGCTAGGAGAGCGTGCCAGCGGACATGATGGAAGATCTTACTCTGTCGAATAGTGAATGTGAGATCACGATTGTCTCCGTCCCGACTACCGAGAAGGTTAAATCCATCGAGACAAAGCCGGCAACTAACCTTGCCGTGGACGTGACGGAAACCGACATGACAACTCCACCACCTCAACCTGAGTCGGTACCCGACTCCATGTCTAGCTAGTCCTCCAACGAACGGCAGAATGCCTGGCACTCCTGGTGATAACCCTTCGACGAGCGGTAGGAAAAGTCGAGGCGAAAGTGCAGTGCTACAAAATGCACTCTCAGACTCCGAGAAGCTCGTGCGTGGCGTAACGCGGATTGTGACCACTCGGCTATTCTCATTGAGGCATCAAGAATGCCTGACGAAGGGCTCTGGCAGGAAGGACAGACTATTTTTCACCAGTTCCGAAATTCTCCTCAAATCTCGACATAATGATCCCTTCCATAACAGACTGGTCATGCGGCAGCCTTCCTTTGGAGGGCCATGCAATATAAACTGACGGTTCAAAGATGGATGTAGGCACAGGGTGCAGCATCACTATATCCCCCCCTTATTCGAATTCTTCAGTAACATAGAGTTTCTACAAAGACCTGGTAAACCAGAAATGGTCGAGCAAGTCTGACTGTAAACTCACTAAATCTCTATGGCCAGATCTTTGGTCCTAGACCAGGAGGAGGAACTGGAGACAATCGAACACCTCTGTCAAAGTCCTACTCTATCATCTCACGTTAGGTGTGCATCGTCGAAATTGAGGAGAGCTAGTGCGCCCTAATACTAGTAAGGCAAGAGCAGGTCCCCCTTTGCCACTGGTGCCTCCGAGGCGTACAGTTGCAGCAGGCGGCACTGCTGAGAGTACTATTGCGAGAATTAAATTAATAACAGGCAGGGTGATGACTACGCTCATCGATGTCTATAATGTTGAGGGCTCTCTTGTGAAAGAGATGATGAGTTCGTCAGGAGAGTACGAGGCGTTAATGATGGGTTTAGTCTCTGAGAATGAGCGTCTGAGAGGTTGGCTGGATGTTTACTTCACTAGGGGAAAGCCTCACACGGTGATGCCCCCAGTGGCCGTGGCTCCCGTGAGCGCAATTCCCGCAGGAGTAGGCCCAGTGCCTATGGTGTCGGCGCCGGCTCTCCCTGAACCGGTTATGGAAACTTGGGCATGCAATGTTAAGAGTACCGATGGAAATGTAACTAGTAAGCAAGTTGTAGAGAGAGTGGCGAGAGACGTTGGACCCCATCTAAACGTTAGGGTTCATGAGGTGAGGGCTTTGCGAGGAGGGGTGCGATCATCCGCACACCTTCACAGGCTGAACGTGAGAAGATTGCAAAGAATGATAAATTCAAGGAAGCTGGGTTGGAAGTCAGCGTGGATGACAAGCTCGGACCAAGGGTGGTAGTCCAGGGAGTTGACACACAGCTCTCTCCTGACGAGTTCATGGGAGAACTGTATGACAAGAACCTGAAGGACAAGCTCTGAAGGGAAGAGTTTGTCAAAAGCGTAAAGATAGTGAGCAAGCCATGGACAGTGTCCCCTGTTGGCCTGGTCACTGTTGTACTAGAAGGTTGTGTGGCTGCGATGGAACAGCTTTTGCAGCAGGGTAGATGCTACATAAGGTGGATTAGTTTCCGAGTCCGTCCGTTTGAACTGGTCATGGCATGTAGGAGGTGTTTTGGACTTGACCATATGATCAAGGTCTGTCGAATGACCCCGAGTGTTTGTATCCACTGTGGCCAGTCTGGCCACAATGGAAGAGATTGTGTTTATCCGTTAAATTGTAGGAATGTCCGTCCGTGTCCTTCAATTGAATTGCCAAGGTAGCAGATCGGTAATGTATGATCTTGCCCAGTGTCTTTGTGAATTGGAATGTATTGTTGCACTAGTGCAGGAGCCATACGTGGCCATGGATGAAGTTAGGGGTCTCCCACTAGATTTTCGTGTAATTAGTGATTTGCGTTGTAATGCTGCCATTCGGAACACGGTTTTGTGTTAGACTGGAAGGTGTTTTCGGTGTTGTATTTGTAGTCAGTGTTTATTGTAAGTTTGAGGAGGTACTTGATCCTTACTTGTGTTATTTGGAACGAATCGTGGAGTTGGTTGGTAGGGAGCCGCTCCTTGTTGGTATGGACGCCAATGCTGCTTCTCCTATGTGGTATAGCAAGATGTCCAGGCATGCACCTGGCTACCTTAGCTTCCACAGAGAACAGCTAAGTGAATGGCTCCTGAATTGGAATCTTCACGCGGTGAACATACCAACAATGGAGTACTCCCTCCAGGGACCGAACGGTTCCAGTGACATAGATGTTACCCTGGTCAATGATGAGGCGGCTAGGATGTTCAGATCAGGGAAGCTTTCCGGCCATACCCTTTAGAACACTTTGCCCAATTGACAATAGATGAAAGAATCTACCTGTTGAATAGACTGGTTATGGAGGTCAATGATAGGGTCTTGCTTATACGCCGCAATAGACCCCTTCAGGAATTGAGGTGGTGGAAGGAGGAGCTTCAAATGAAGCGTGTTGTTCTCCGGCGGTTAAGGCGGCGTCTGCAGCGATCTCGCAGCAGCTAGTCGGAAGATAGGATGACCCTGGAATTGGAGTATAGACAATCTCTAAGGGAATACAAGAATATGCTTAGAGATGCGAAGGAGCGCCAGTGGAGGGACTTTGTCTCTAGAAATTGTAGTGACCCTTGGGGTCGCGCCTACAGGATATGCCGGAGGGGAAGGCGGAGGGTTGACCTTGCAGCGCTGAGAGTGGGCGCTGAAACGCTCACTTCTTGGACAGATTGTGTGACTGCTTTAATGGGCTCGTTTTTCCCTAGGTCAGGTGAGGAACCTTATTTGCTTTCTGAACATATTCCCAATGTTCCACCTTTGGAGCGTGGCGAGTTAGATCTATCGATGGCAAAGCTGCGAGCGAAGAAGTCCCCTGGTATGGTTTGACAGGGGAAATGTGGAAGCACGTTTTCCGGGTCATACCAAACATACTAGAGGATAAGCTACTAGGCCGGTCATGTCGCTATCAGTTTGGTTTCAAGGAAGGGAAATCGACTGAGGATGCGTGGCTACACGTCAGGAAGAAGGTGGAAGATTCAACAAATAAGTATGTGCTGGGAATCTTTGTAGATTTTAGAGGTGCTTTTGATCACATACAATGGTCTGCTATTTTGAACAGGCTACGTGAGTTGGGATGTGAAGAGCTAGCCTTGTGGAAAAGCTATTTTTGTGACCGCCTTGCTACCGTTATAGGGGTAGGCGAATCGGTTACCCTGCAAGTTGAGAGAGGGTGTCCTCAATAGGTGGACCGATTCTATGGAACCTCATGATGGACTCACTGCTTTTCCAATTGGACCAGACATACAACTTCTGCGCTTTCGCAGATGATCTGCTGTTGTTGATCGAGGCGGACTCCAGATTACAGTTGGAGAGGGAAGGCGCTAGAATGATGCGATTGGTTAAGGATTGGGGAGACGGTGTGGGAGTCCAGGTAAATCTCCAGAAGACATGCGTTATGTTATTAAAACAAATCGCGTATCCTCAAATAGGCACCCTATAGTTAAGCTTGGGGAGGATTCCCTTTCCTACGAAGACAGGGTTAAATATCTAGGTATCGTTTTTGGTGAACGAATGAACTTCTTGCCGCATGTGGAATACCTGCGTGATAGGCTGACCACCCTTGTTAGTCAGGTCCGGAGGGTGATTAGATGTGATTGGGGCCTGAGTAGGATGGCGGTTCGCCGATTGTACAAGGGTCTCTTCCTGGCTTGCGCGACCTATGGGTCTTCTGTGTGGTGTGATGTGGTAAGAGGAGTAGTTGGCAGGAAGAAAATATTGTCTTGTCAAAGGGTGGTCCTGTTGGCATGTATTAGAGTTTGCCGTCCTGATGGGGGTAACTCCGTTAGACCTTGAGGTCATCAGGAGAGGTCTATTGTCCAGAGTCAGACGAGGTCAGATCTCGCAACGGGACGAATGGTTAGTACCGGATGTGGGAAATATGACTGCTATTGAGCTGGCGGCGCACCTGTCGCACTATTCTCTCAGCACCTGGCAGAATAGATGGGATTCTTCCCCTAGTGGTAGGGTCACTTATCGTTTCCTACCGGACGTTTTGTTCGTTTCTCCAAGTGAGCACTTTGTTTTCAGTATGGAATTAGGGTTCCTACTGACAGGACATGGCTCATTGAACGACTTTTTGTATAGGCGAGCGTTGAGTCCTGTTCCGAATTGTCTCTGTGGTGCCCCGAGTGGGGATGTGGAGCATATCCTTTGTTACTGTAATTTATACGCAGAATTTAGAGATCTCCCCAGTATGGGTATATCCTTTGATGGCCATGAATGGTATTTCCAGAGCATGGTTGTATCCCCTGAGACGTTGGCGTGCGCTGAAGCATATGCTCATCGGGTGTTCGCATCTCGACGAACACTCATGAACACCAGGTAACAATGTGATGTCCTATGTGTTGTATTTGTTGCTGTTTTTGGGTCACCAGTCCCGGTGCTGCGTAGAGCCAAAACTGGAAGTAGCGTCAGCTACGGTACCTTACCAGAGGTTTCTGGTACCACGGGCACATGAGGTTGAGCCTTTGGCTCCCGAAGTGCTATACGACCTAGGTCTTGTTGGGGGCTCGGTCGGGCTATTGCCTTATAAAAATTGGGTGCCGTTCACCGATTCCGAACGGAAGAGGTGGGGATGGACCTCGACTCCTCACGTTGAAAGTCACACGTCCACCTGCGTGTTTACGCTAACCATCCCACGGCCGCAGCTTTATATACCAAAGGGTGACCAGTCACGGCATTGTATGGGATGCAACTGGTAGTAGTTTCATCTACAAAGTCTGACCAGAGGCTTTTTCTGGTACCAAGGGAGTCAGGAGCCCCTGGAGCTTGTCTCCAGCCTGACTTTTGGTGTGGCCCCTGTTGGGAGCTTCGTGGTGGCTGTGGTTAAAACTCAAATCGCGGGAAGAGTTCTTGAACTCGGTGTGGAGTTGAACTTAATCAACCGGGTGCTATGACCCATAGAATAGCGGAGGTATTAAGATAGGCCTCAACCTCTAACCAAGAGGGAAGTTCATACCCATATGTATGCCTTCAAATTGGTACCTGCGTATTAGTGATGTTCCTGTGGAGGATCACCACCCTCTACGGATCTGTCACTAATACAAAGGTGCGCTGGCCGTCGCATTGTAGCGTGCTGTGGTGAGCGTTTGTTCGCCGTAAGTGAAGCCACAAGGTATATACTTACGTTAAACAAATTCCTCTCTATCATCTCACGATATTGATAGAATCATGGGCTTCATAGGTTGCTTGAGATGGATGGTTTGACATCAACTCATCTAAACCTCTCCTAATAAGCCATCTCTCTTATCTGTCTTTTTATCTTATCTTCTTTTACTCATCTTCTCAGGACGAACACAATGGACCAAATGGTCTCCGAGTGAAGTGGGGCACGCCAGCAGAGGTTGTGTGCCAAGCGTCCTTAACCTAACCTATCCATACAAATTATTCTGTAGCATTGTAACATGTAACATTGCTCCCAAGAATGACACTCGTTTTTTATTTTGTATTCAGACACACAAGCCTATTTTGAAGCCGCCACCGCCAACCATTTTGAAAAGAAGCTGGCTAACCAGGGAGAATCTTACCGCCCTATCTCCATCACCAACAGCCAAGGTTTTAGAAGCACTCCTTCTCTCCTCTCTTACTGAGCACTTCCTCACAGCACATCAACGGCGTTAAATATAATCTAATCACCACAAACATCGCGAACGGCCGTAATCAACATTGACCGCCCGATCTAACAAGAGTTGCAGCCTTGTATTTATCTAAGGCCTTTGACACGGTCGATCACGGTCTATTGTGATCGGATGGTCCAGCACTACCAAACGTTGGTTAGGTAACTACCTTAATGGTAGACAAGTGTTTGTCGAGTTCAGAGGCAGTAAAACTCGAGTTGGGAAGGCCTACATCGTAGTACCTATTACGGGCTTATACAGACAAAAAAATAAATAAATTCGCTTGACGGGGATGCCTTCATGTTCCGATGGAGCGGGGTTCCCCAATCGTCTGACTGCCCGTTGGTCTTAGCCAAAGCTGACCACACCAAAAGTGGTGAAAACTTCCCCCCAGTACTCACAACAGGTGGTGCGATGAGGGGAAAACGTCATGCCCGACCGTCAAAACGAAAGCACAATGAGCACCGGATAGCGCTCAGAGTTTTGACGAAGTTGGAGGCTGTTGAGGTTTCGGCTCTTACCGAAAAACAAAAAGAGTCACTTACCTGGGCTAAGGGCGCCATAGATGTTTCTAAAGCCAATGTGTCGGCTGAAAGAGCCTGTGTTAACGGCTAATAAAGTAAAACGAATCAGATCACCTGATGAACCCCTGCCTTCGAAAAAGGCAAGAGGCCCTAATGTCACCATCAACAGGACACTCACCAAGCCCTTCAATGAAGTGGCGAAGGAGAGTCTAGTGATGGCCGTTATAGACAGAAGTAGTGAGGATGGATCCATCCTCAAGGACAAATGGAGCCATGTGCAATTAGCCATTATGGCTCATTACCTCGATGTCCGTAGAGAAATACCGGGCACACCACCAATCTGCAACGATGCAGGATGGCATCAGGGGAGAGTAAAGCTCTTATATTTCGGTGATGCCAAATCAGTAGACCTGTATAAGGCTGCTCTGAGTCGAGCGGGTGAGGTGTGGCCGGGTGCCCAGTTGGATGTTGTCGACAAAACAACATCCCTAGTCACCCTAGAGCCATCACCTAGGTTACAGAAGAGCCCTGACATATTATAAATAATAAAAGATTCCAATCCTGGTCTGCCCGCCAATAATTGGAGAATCAGCAAGGTGGGTGAGGCGGATGGTAAAAAGCGGCAGGTCAATTTGATCCTTAACGCTGAATCCACCTCCCATATACAACGTGCAAAAGCAACCCTGCAATATGGTTTCGAGACTGTAGTCTTGAAGGTATACAAGCAGGATATAGCTCCCACTGCGGAAGGCGAGTCGTCCACCGTGGTTGATACACGGCTTTCTGGAACTGCGGTCTTAGCCGCGCCCATTATTTCTGGTGACTCAAACTCTAACAGATCTGTAACGTCCTTCACTTACGACGAAAGCACTACTTCGGACACTGAGGGGCTAAGGAGAGTCTCCGGATTCTTTGACGCATCTGGCGGGGACATGCTCCTTAGAGGTCAATAACACCCTTGTCGGGGTGCATATTAATCTGTCAATTACCAATGATGGTGAGAATTTTACAGATTAACCTCCATCACGCTAAAGCAGCTTCAGCGGCTCTATTGCTGCGACTGTCCACAGGTGAAGGAGCCTTACGTTGTAGGAGGAAGGGTGTGCGGTATCAGGACACCCTACTTTAAACTGTTTGTGCAAAAAAAAATTAAATTTGTTCTACACTTTACACTAAAACCGCATTTATAGGTTCGTTTGTAAAAATGGTGCAGCAATTATTACTCCGCAAATGCGAAAATATCGCATTTTCCACACTCAGCCCAGTCCACGTTGTGGAGTTTTGCACCATCATAAAGCAAACTTCAAAACCAAACCTAATTGAAAGTTTACATTCTTAATGCACTATCAAATGGTTGCGCCATAATGGGTTTTACTAACCGCATGACTTTTGTTCGATTCTTCGCATGCAAAATGCGAAATAAGCAGTGCAGGGGGAATTTTTAAAATGTCGCAACATGATGTGGTGATATTCTTTTTTAGAAACGAAATCACCATAAGTTTATTTAAATGGTAAAGACCAAACAGCTGCTAGTCTGGAGATCGGTAATCGCATATATTGGTCCGGTCTCCAGTTACTTCCCTTATGAATTATTGGCGCAGACACGAATGATCATCATACTATCTGGGGTAGTACGGATATTAACAAAAGGGTTGATTCGCTTCTTGACTTTATTTTGACTACCAACCTAACTATTTGTAACATAGGAAATAAACCGACCTTTACAATTAAAGACAGACAAGAAGTACTCAAAGTAACGTTTGCTACTGACCGGCTGTCAGACAAAATTATTGGGTGGAATGTACTGGACGACCACACATTCTCAGATCACCATTATATTGAGTTCAAACTCGCTGAAAAAGCGCCTAAACCTGCTGTCCACAGAAATATGAGGAAGACAAAGTGGCACCTGTATGAGAAGAATTTCAAAAAGTCCTCAACTCTAAACTTCTGTATGAACCGAATGACAAAGCCACTCTGGATAATCTGGTCGAGCATGTCACCACATCATTCAATAGTTCCCTTGAAGAAACCTTCCAAAAACAAGGTACAAGGGTAAAACTAAACCACAATGGTGGACTTCGGAGCTAACGACTAGGAAAAAGACCTGCAACAAGCTATTCAACAGGGTGAAATCTACTGGGGTCGCTGTTGATTGGGATGCCTATAAACATCAGCTCAAGATATACATATAGGAAGGAGCTTAGGAATGCGCAAAGACGCTCTTGGTATACCTTCTGTGGCGAAATAGAAAAGGTCTCCGACGCCGCAAGGCTGAGGAAGATACTATCAGCTTCACTCTGTACAGTGGGTTACTTGAAGTATGAGGCAAATAACTGGACAAAAAACAGTGGTGTTCATGCCAAAAGCGGGAAAGATATCGCATACTAGGCCAGAAGACTTCAGACCAATTAGCCTATCCTCCTTTCTATTGAAAGGTCTGGAAAGACTTAAGTCATTTCATTAGGGAAACCCTGGATACAAAACTCCTGTCGGCGAACCAACATGCTTACAGTAAGGGGAAGTCTACAGAATCAGCACCTGTGAGCGCTATCGAATCGTCCCTACATTTCAAGGAATTCACCATGGTGGCATTTCTTGACATTGAAGGCGGTTTTAACAACATTCACTCAAATGCGGTAATTGCGGCACTGTCACATGTAAAGGTGAACTCTAGCTTGATTAGACTAATACAAGCCTGCTTAACAGAAGACGCATAACCTAGTCCACAACTCTAACAAGGTTTGTAAACAGAGGGACCCTACAAGGAGGACTACAGTCCCCTAACTTGGAACCTAGCGGTGAATGAAATTTTGCTAGATCTAGAACGTTGTTGCTGCAAGTTCCTGGCATATGCGGACGACGTGGCAATCGCAGATGGGCCAGAAGCAGCGGTTTGGGAGTTAACCCAAACAAGACAGAATTGGTTCAATTTACTAGGACGAATAATGTCCCACATGTGGATCCTCCTCCTCGGATAAATGGAACAGATCTAGTCTTTCCTGAAAGTGCAGAATTTGTAGGAATAATTCTAGATAGGAAACTGTTATTCAGACTCTACGGACTGGAACGTGTAAGGAAGGCCAACGTCGCCTTATATTCCTGCAGGAAGGCTGTAGGGTCGCGGTGGGGCCTCTGTCCTAAAATCGTCCATTGGATATATAAAGCAGTTGTTCGTCCAATACTGTTATACGGCATTGTGGTATGGTGGACGGCAACTGACAAACTAACCATCACCAACCTACTATCAAAGGTTCAGAGTAGTATAAGAATGTTCCTTCTGGATCACAGTAGGCGTGTTTTATATAGGAACAGGTTTAACAAATTCAAATTGATGATCGACAGTAGTTTTGTAGGTATGTGTGTATAAATGTTGGTTTTTGAAGTGTAAAATACTAAATTTTTCGTTGTGAAGTGTATTTTTAGTAGAATTTATATAAATTTTTTCACATTTTTAATAAAACCGATCTAATGTAACCTATATTAAAACTATCATATTTCAAAACGCCAGATCGTAAAAATTAATTACGTTATGTTTCTGTATTATACATTAGAGTGGTTCGTATTATTTTGCGATAAAAAATGATGCGGTTTAAATAATGTAACGAAAATAATTTGTGGTTTTAGAGTTTTGATGAATAAATAAGGTTACTGTGTTATAGTTGTAGTTTATAGTGAATGAAATGTAAAAAGATGTATAAAAAATAGCGTTGTTTGAAGTATAAAATATCATATCATACAAAATACAACCCAACCTAATGTACCGATCGTGGAGTTTGCGTTTAAGGATCGATTGTTTATTTTATATTTTTTTTTCGGGTCCGACACAAGCTCGTAAAAATTAACGTTCATATGTTTTGAGCTCTGGTACTGCGCAACAAGTACAAGGTACAAATGTACACATTGTCTTGTATGTGGAAAACTATTCAAAAACATGTATGTAATGAAACATCATGAAAAGGTGTTTCATAGTAATGCAAATTTAAGTGAATCGATGTTGATTAATAACCACGTATCTAAAATGAACCTGTTAACTCTGGGGGATGACATTAGTAATCTGTTTGATGACCACACTGATGCCGTCATGAACAAGATGTTTGAATTTCAAGAGCGGGATTCAGGGTGGGCATTGCAGGAAATTCTAAAACTAGACATTATAACAGCCTGTTCAGCTAAATGTAACAAAACGCAGACGTGCGATAGCTACCCAAGCAATAATTTTCTTCTTCTTATTCTCACCCCAGCGATCATGTTTTTAATTTGGTTCATTGTCACTTATCGTTCGGATAAGAAAGCTCTTTTCTTCATCGTCTTACTGTCAAATACCAATATTACCTACATGTTGTTATTGACATTTCTTAAAGCTTTTTCCACACGAAAATATCAGAACGGAGGCAACCCTATCCAACAGCTGTAAAAGTAGCAACAGCTGATTGTAGACAATGAGAAATAATCAAGCAACCGAAAATAAATACAATTGTTTGCTTGATTGATCATATATGTATATATAGGGGCTATATCTAAATCGGAAACCTTCTGTACCCATTTCAGTAAGTCATAGAGTTAAAAAGAAAGCTCTTGCTTAATTTGATAGTGATCTGACCATAATTGTGACCTGTATTTGGTAACAAGAATACATTTACAAACAGACGGAGGGAGAAAACCAAACCAATTCAGAGAGAGAGATCCTGGGTCGATAGGTATAATAAACGATTGTTTGGGTCACCTAATTTAAGGTATTATGAAACCATTTAAAAAGCAACAGTTGTAGGATTTCAATACATTTTATACAAACTAATAAACAGAGTTTTTTTTGAAATATGGTGGATACTTCAGCAAAAGATACATGTTAATGTTGTTTGGTTCATTTATCCATTTTTTTTATTAATTTTCCCAACAATTTTCACTTTTTTTATGTGCGACAAACATAACCGACATAACCGACACGAATGAATTTTTCAGATCGCCTGATTTGTTTGACATTTCATTTCGTTCGTTGTTGTCTTATAAGAACCAAAATGTTGGCGATAATTGAAAGCTTCTTTGTTTATATCCAAAACAAAGTGTGCAAAAACCAAAAATTTCATTCGCTTGCCATTTGACGTGCGAAGTGGCAAAAAATAAGTTACAAAAACAGGTCCTATTATCAATCTGGCTGATCTCACCAGAGGCTCAAAATTCATCAAAAAACACCGAAGTCATTGGCAAAAAAGAATGCATGTCTCAACATAAACAATTTGAATGATGAATATTGTTTCAAATGGAGTTTGGTGGCTGCATTAGGAAATAAACCCTCCCATAAGCCTTGTGACACATCTTCCTATAATGTTGACATCGCACGTGATTCGATAACATTGCAAAGTGGTATGACGCTAAACTCCCAAGGGCTTCAATTCTCCTTAGCTATGAAAAATATTAGTGTTCGAGGCAAACAATGACAACATAAGCATCAATGTTTTGGTTATGACGGAGACCAAATTGTTGGACCATATCACCTAACCAAAAAAAAAAGAAAAAATATCACATCAATTTGATGCTGCTTCATGAAGGCGATAATTTCCATTACATTGGGATAAAGCGAATGTCAAAGTAATATACGAGAAATGAAATTTATACATGATATATTTAAAAATATTTTTTCTTTACAGTCTGTTTTATTTGTAATGGATATGTCCAACACTTCCATTCGGCAGAGAAATTCGCACAACACAAGCAGGAATGCGGGGGTATTGTAACTCGCTTGCCCTCGGAAGATAAATCAATTTTAAAATTTACTCACTAATGTAACCTATATTAAAACTATCATATTTCAAAACGCCAGATCGTAAAAATTAATTACGTTATGTTTCTGTATTATACATTAGAGTGGTTCGTATTATTTTGCGATAAAAAATGATGCGGTTTAAATAATGTAACGAAAATAATTTGTGGTTTTAGAGTTTTGATGAATAAATAAGGTTACTGTGTTATAGTTGTAGTTTATAGTGAATGAAATGTAAAAAGATGTATAAAAAATAGCGTTGTTTGAAGTATAAAATATCATATCATACAAAATACAACCCAACCTAATGTACCGATCGTGGAGTTTGCGTTTAAGGATCGATTGTTTATTTTATATTTTTTTTTCGGGTCCGACACAAGCTCGTAAAAATTAACGTTCATATGTTTTGAGCTCTGGTACTGCGCAACAAGTACAAGGTACAAATGTACACATTGTCTTGTATGTGGAAAACTATTCAAAAACATGTATGTAATGAAACATCATGAAAAGGTGTTTCATAGTAATGCAAATTTAAGTGAATCGATGTTGATTAATAACCACGTATCTAAAATGAACCTGTTAACTCTGGGGGATGACATTAGTAATCTGTTTGATGACCACACTGATGCCGTCATGAACAAGATGTTTGAATTTCAAGAGCGGGATTCAGGGTGGGCATTGCAGGAAATTCTAAAACTAGACATTATAACAGCCTGTTCAGCTAAATGTAACAAAACGCAGACGTGCGATAGCTACCCAAGCAATAATTTTCTTCTTCTTATTCTCACCCCAGCGATCATGTTTTTAATTTGGTTCATTGTCACTTATCGTTCGGATAAGAAAGCTCTTTTCTTCATCGTCTTACTGTCAAATACCAATATTACCTACATGTTGTTATTGACATTTCTTAAAGCTTTTTCCACACGAAAATATCAGAACGGAGGCAACCCTATCCAACAGCTGTAAAAGTAGCAACAGCTGATTGTAGACAATGAGAAATAATCAAGCAACCGAAAATAAATACAATTGTTTGCTTGATTGATCATATATGTATATATAGGGGCTATATCTAAATCGGAAACCTTCTGTACCCATTTCAGTAAGTCATAGAGTTAAAAAGAAAGCTCTTGCTTAATTTGATAGTGATCTGACCATAATTGTGACCTGTATTTGGTAACAAGAATACATTTACAAACAGACGGAGGGAGAAAACCAAACCAATTCAGAGAGAGAGATCCTGGGTCGATAGGTATAATAAACGATTGTTTGGGTCACCTAATTTAAGGTATTATGAAACCATTTAAAAAGCAACAGTTGTAGGATTTCAATACATTTTATACAAACTAATAAACAGAGTTTTTTTTGAAATATGGTGGATACTTCAGCAAAAGATACATGTTAATGTTGTTTGGTTCATTTATCCATTTTTTTTATTAATTTTCCCAACAATTTTCACTTTTTTTATGTGCGACAAACATAACCGACATAACCGACACGAATGAATTTTTCAGATCGCCTGATTTGTTTGACATTTCATTTCGTTCGTTGTTGTCTTATAAGAACCAAAATGTTGGCGATAATTGAAAGCTTCTTTGTTTATATCCAAAACAAAGTGTGCAAAAACCAAAAATTTCATTCGCTTGCCATTTGACGTGCGAAGTGGCAAAAAATAAGTTACAAAAACAGGTCCTATTATCAATCTGGCTGATCTCACCAGAGGCTCAAAATTCATCAAAAAACACCGAAGTCATTGGCAAAAAAGAATGCATGTCTCAACATAAACAATTTGAATGATGAATATTGTTTCAAATGGAGTTTGGTGGCTGCATTAGGAAATAAACCCTCCCATAAGCCTTGTGACACATCTTCCTATAATGTTGACATCGCACGTGATTCGATAACATTGCAAAGTGGTATGACGCTAAACTCCCAAGGGCTTCAATTCTCCTTAGCTATGAAAAATATTAGTGTTCGAGGCAAACAATGACAACATAAGCATCAATGTTTTGGTTATGACGGAGACCAAATTGTTGGACCATATCACCTAACCAAAAAAAAAAGAAAAAATATCACATCAATTTGATGCTGCTTCATGAAGGCGATAATTTCCATTACATTGGGATAAAGCGAATGTCAAAGTAATATACGAGAAATGAAATTTATACATGATATATTTAAAAATATTATTTTTTCTTTACAGTCTGTTTTATTTGTAATGGATATGTCCAACACTTCCATTCGGCAGAGAAATTCGCACAACACAAGCAGGAATGCGGGGGTATTGTAACTCGCTTGCCCTCGGAAGATAAATCAATTTTAAAATTTACTCACTACGAGCGCCAATTAAAAGTACCCTTCGTAGTATACGCAGATTTTTAATGTGTATTAGAGAATGTGGTAAGCGCAAATACCACAAAAACCAGCATGATACAAAAGCACACACCTTGTGCTTTTAGTTATAACATTAAGTGTAGTTATAATTTTAGTTTAAATAATTTTTGTATATATACAGGTGAGGACGCCTCTAAAATTTTTTTCTCGTTAGGGATTGTAAATTTATTTACAATAATTATTTGACTGTAAAGAAACCAATAATTAGTTTAACACCCTTGGGAAGTAAATTTTGTATCTTCTGAAAACTGTCACATATGTGACAAAACTTTAGGTAACGAGATGTAACGGGTAATGGATCAATGTCATTTAACTGGGGAAAACAGGGGGCCCGAAATTTACCTGAAGATGCTCTTCAGACAGTATTTACACATTTTCCAATCAATAAAGATTTTAGACTCATGAATAGAAAGAGAGTATTTCCGTATGATTATATAACATCATTCAAAAAATTTGCTGAAAATCAACTTCCTCAAAAGAAATATTTTATAATAAAATGACTGACACCGAGTGTTCGTCAGAGGATTACAAACATGCACAGAATGTATGGAAACATTTTGGTTGTACAAATCTGATAGATTATATGGAATTGTATTTAAAATGTAAACAGATAAAATCAACGAAACAACAAAATTACCCCCCTTGAAGTATGTTATGAATCACAGTACATTCCTGCATATGTCCCCCGACCGCACTAAATCGTCATGAATTGCATCATATGATGGAATTCCCCCTAGCAATCAGCCACGCAATTCGGACGCACAGACGTCCATCCGAAATACTGACCGAGAATTCCTCCAAATCCATTCTTGAAAAATAAATGTAAACAAAATATCCAACGATCCAGATCCACACCCGCCCCAAATTCTAATCTAAACAAAATCCTCAGCTGGCTGCCGGCAAAACGATAGCGACAACGCCCGATTCATAGTTCATCTTAAAGATTTGTTACATATATCTATGTGTGTGTGTATGAAACCGTCGGACAGACGGAAAGACGATCGCCGTAAATCCATTCCTCATTCATAGCTTACTTCAGTGCATGTACTCACATACATTTGTACCTTGTACTTGTTGCACAGTACCAGAGCTCAAAACATATGAAATTAATTTTTACGCGCTTGTGTCGGACCCCAAAATATAAAATAAACAATCGATCCTTAAACGCAAACTCCACGATCGGTACATTAGGTTGGGTTGTATTTTGTATGATATGATATTTTATACTTCAAACAACGCTATTTTTTGTACATCTTTTTACATTTCATTCACTATAAACTACAAATATAACTCAGTTACCTTATTTATTCATTAAAACTCTAAAACCACAAATTATTTTCGTTACATTATTTAAACCGCATCATTTTTTATCGCAAAATAATACGAACCACTCTAATGTATAATTCAGAAACATAACGTAATTAATTTTAACGAGCTTGCGTTTTGAAATATGATCTTTTTAATTGTCCTGAGTAGAGGGTACATTAGGTTGGGTTTTATTTTGTATGATATGAGTAAAAGGTTACAATGGGCCCAATATGCATCCAGATTGCAATCGGTGCCCACAGCTCGGGATTTTAGCAACTGGATAAAAGGTGTAGCAGATCTGGTGAGAAGTGTCCAATGTACAACAAGCCGCCCAACGAGTGAAAATAAGAAAAGTCATTCTACATAAAACTGAAGGTCGTTATAAACAAGAAGAGTGTCCCTTTGGCGTGGACAACATAAAATAATGAAGTGTAAGAAATTTGTTTCCCTGAAAATTGTCGCCGCAGAAACGTGTGTCCCATGGATGGTTGCCAGAGGAAACATAACAAATTGTTACATGAAAATCAACAAAAGGTTTTCGCTGAAAATAATTCAAATTCTTAAGGAGTTTCAATTGGGCCAAATGCCGAGCCTGTTTTGAGTTGTGTTTCAAGTGTTCGTGAAAAACGTGATTTGCTGTTTCGAGTGTTGCCGGTGGTTCTATATGGTCCAAATTGTGTGATTGAAACATATGCTTTGTTGGATGAAGGCTTTTCGTCACCATGATTGACAGCTCATTGGTGAGACAGCTTGGACTCCAGGGCCGTCAAAGCAATTTGAATTTGAGTTGGTATAGTGGGAAGTCTTCGTAGGAAGTCGCCATGGTCGTCAATTTTCATGTAAGCGGTGTCAATAAAAAGAGGAAGTATGCCCTATAGAACGTGTACGGTGTTTCGAATCTAAAATTGCCGATTTAAAGCTACAATATGGATCAAAACAAATATTATAGTGTCCCGATCAAGTCGTATAGCAATGTTGACCCGAAATTGCTTATCGGATTGGACCATTGTCAAATTGGACCATTGTCATTTGGGTTTCCCAGACGAAGTAGTGCCACTG
This sequence comes from Eudasyphora cyanicolor, assembly GCA_963930755.1. Taxonomy (NCBI): domain Eukaryota; kingdom Metazoa; phylum Arthropoda; class Insecta; order Diptera; family Muscidae; genus Eudasyphora; species Eudasyphora cyanicolor. The sequence goes on along the minus strand of OZ005735.1, from coordinate 133,559,524 downwards.
GAAGAGTTTGCTGACAGCTCAGCCAGAACAAAATTTGTACGATTTTGTTGCGAGCTATTTCGAGACGGAAAATTTTGGCTCTACCGGTTATCGAGTCTAAAGACGATTAACGTGCATGGAAGTTGCTCAAGGATCATACAATGAAGGTTACAGAAATATTTCAATCCAGACTACTGTGTAGGGATGAAAGCGTGGTCCTGCCGGATAGTTATTCCATGGCCTTCAGTCGATTAATTGGAATCGAAAGAAAGATGAAACGTAATCCAGAATTTGGTGCCGCCTACAAAGCAATTATCGAGGATTACATAAAAAAGCGGTACGTACGTAAAATATCATGTGATTTTACTAATCTTTCTCCGAGGACGTGGTACCTGCCACATTTTGGAGTTTTCAATCCCAATAAGCCAGGAAAACTACGTTTGGTGTTCGACGCTGCAGCCACTGTCGAAGGAGTGTCTCTGAATTCAAAACTTTTGAAGGGTCCACAACAATACAAGCCCCTGCCTGCCGTCTTATTTAATTTCCGAGTTGGAACTGTTGCCGTATGTGGAGACATAAAAGAAATGTTCCACCAAGTCGTCGTGGCCCCAGAAGACAGATGCTCACAAAGATTTATCTGACGTGAAGATGAGAGTCGTCCCCCAGAGGTATACGAGATGGTCGTGATGACTTGGAGCTGCCTGTTCCCCATGTATTGCCCATTATGTGAAGGAAGCAAATGCCTTAGAATTTCGTGACCGTTACCCAAGAGCTGTGAAGTCAATTCTGAACCACCACTATGTTGATGATTTTGTGGACAACTTTGAGTCCTCAAGGAAAACCGTGGAAATTGCTACACAAGTTCGAGATATCCATAAATCAGCTGGATTCGAACTACGTAATTTTACATCGAATTCTATGGACGTGGTAGTGGCCCTTGATGGAAGTTCTGATATACAAATCAAATTTTCTCGAGATTTTAATAATCTACAGTTCTCAACGGAAAAGATACTGGGTATGTTTTGGCATCCGAGAGACGACGAATTCAAATATGAGCTAAAGTTTAATAGAGTGAAATCTGGAATAATTGAAGGCGAAAGATATCCCACCAAACGTGAGTTGTTGAGTGTAGTCATGTCTGTATTTGATCCGCTTGGCTTCCTAAGCCACTTTATGATTTCTGCCAAGTTATTATTGCGTGAGGTTTGGAGATACCCGGTGGGATGAAACTTTGCCCCTTGGATTGCACGAAATGTGGAACAATTGGCTCCAAGAACTTCAAAGTGTGGCCCAAGTACGTAGACCCCGTTACTATTTTAAAGATGGATTGCCTTGTTCGTTGGAACTACATGTTTTCGTCGATGCCAGTGAAGACGCATTTGTAAAATTGGAGTATAAAAACAAAATGTGCTCCACTGAAGACCATGACCATCCCGAGACTTCAACTTCAAGCAGCCGTACTGGGAACTCGACTAATGTGTTCAATTCAGAAGGAACACTGCATGAAGGTAGCCCGTCGTATTTGTTGGAGTGACTCTACATAAGCCATTTGAATTTCCGAAATTTTGGATTCCACTCGTCCAGCTGATCGGAGATGGCTACCTACAAATTTAAATGTTGCTGATGAGACGACAAGAATGAAAAATAAAGTAGATTTTTCATTTAGTACGCGCTGGTTCCAGGGCCCAGAATTTCTGCATAAAACTGAAAATGATTGGCCTGAAGAGATTGCCGCCCAATATGACGAACCTTGTGAAGAAGAACTCCGCCCTAAATTTGCTTTAATGGTTTGTACCAATATTGTAATTGATTTTAATTGTTTTTCTTCATTTCTCAGGATCGAACGAACCATGGCCTGGGTCCTGAGATTTGTAAACCGCTGTCGTAAGAAAAACGTTGGTGCAGAAGAAACTTGTCTGACTGTCGCTGAGTTGATGGATGCCGAAACCGTTATTTGCCGTCTTTCTCAAGAGAGTTTCGCCTTCGAACTCGACATCGTGCAGTCTGGTGGTACAGTACCAAAAAGCAATGATTTATTCAAGTTGTCGCCGTATATAGATGAGAATGCTTTGCTTCGGGTATATGGACGTGTTGACGCAGCCACTTGACCACTTGAAGCCAGACGTCCCATCATATTGTCGCCCAATCATCGCCTGGCATTGCTTATTGTCGCCCGCATACACGTCGTGATGAAACATAACAATTTTGAAGCCACTATGGGTGAAATCCGAAGACGTTTGTGATCCCACGACTTCGTAATCTGCTAAAGATCATCTCCAACTGTAACCTGTGTACGCTTCGTCGTGCCTCTTCAGTACCTCAGTTTATGGGACCCCTACCAATAGATAGATTGACACCGAACATCCAACCTTTCGCATACACCGGTCTGGATTACTTTGGTCCGGTGACAATTACTATTGGTCGTCGTCATGAAAAGCGGTGGGTGGCTCTGTTTACTTGCCTTACAATTTGGGCCATTCATCTGGAGGTGGCCTTTGACCTGTCAACGGATGCCTGTATTTTGGCTATACGAAACTTTAGAAATCGACATGGTACCCCGTTGAAGATACGCAGTGATAACGGGAAGAATTTCGTGGGAGTTGACCAGGAGGCCAAGCGATTTGGGAAGGTGTTTGACGTGGCTCGAATTAAAGATGACTTATCTACAAGGGGGATTGACTGGCAGTTCAATTTTCCCTATAATCCGGCTGAAGGTGGTATATGGGAACGTATGGTACAGTGTGTCAACAAGGTTCTACGTGTACAGTGTGTCAACAAGGTTCTACGTGTCACACTGAAAGAAGTCGCCCCAAGAGAGCATACGTTCCAAAGCTTGTTGATAGAAGCAGAAAACATTGTGAATTCTCGTCCCTTGACTCATCTACCTGTAAGCCCTGAAGACGAAGAACCATTGACGCCAAATCATTTTTTGCTGGAGTATACGAAGCCTGTGTCCCTTGGAAATTTGGTCTTGATTTGTGATCCCGCTGTTTCCCGTCGAGAATGGAGGCGAGGCCGTGTACAGGAGGTGTTCAAGGGCCCCGATGGAGTTATCCGCCGAGCAGACGTACTCACCAGCACTGGAGTCCTGAAACGCCCCGTATCCAAGCTTGCTGTTTTAGATTTTGAGTACTGAATCGGGGTCGATTCAGGGGGGCGGGGATGTCGCTGCCTTTGCCGCTCATATTTATTTGTTTATTTTGATTCTCTGTGCATACGCACATACATACATGTATAGCAATGTTTAGGTTTAGGTTAGGGTGGCAGCCGTATTTTTTATACAAGCTCACATAGACCAGTTTATGTCCCTAGTGTTACCACGGGCTGATTTCCACAAGAGCTGAGTTGGGTCGTTCCGGAACGAACTCGCTCAATTGAACGATTCCCTTGAAGGAACGATTGAAACTGGTTCCTGCTATGTCGTTCTTTCAGTTCCATCGTTCACTTCGGACCTTTTGCTGTTATTCATCTTTCGGTCATTCGCTTGTATTTTACCATTCTTCCCTTTCGAACAGCTGTTTAATTACAAAAAAGTTTATTACAAAATTAAATGCTGGTGTCGTTAGGAGGGTTTTTTATCTTTTTTACCTTCATCAGTCTTTTTCACAGGGTTGCCCAGAAATGCGACATTACATACACGTCACAAGCGTTTAACAATTGTTATAAAATAAAATCAGCAGAACAAAATTAAATAAATAAAAACTATACTAATTAATGGTTTTGATAGTTGACCTTTTGTACCTTAAGTTTTTTGTTATTGTTCGGCTTGAGGTCTTTTATGTAATTAAACAACGAGTAATTCGATTTTTAATTATTTATTTTTCCAATATCATCATCAGGGAATCTAATACAAAAAACACGAAAAACAATTTAAAACACACAATTATTTCATTGATATTTTACATACAATTTTCGATTTCGGTATTTTTAAGTTAATTCAATATGGATATGATCACTGATGTAGAAAAAAAGAAATTGACGAATAAAACTGCCCTACCATTTAGAATTTATGGACTACCAAAAATTCACAAGGACGGAATACCATTGAGATCAATATGCTCATCGATTAACTCACCAGCACATGGACTTTCCCGATATTTAGTTGACATTATTAAAAACCTGATGAAGGACTCAAAATACAATATTAGAGACTCAATAGATCTAAAATCCAAACCTAAGAACATACGTTTGGAAGACGACGAGGTACAGAATTCATTTGATGTGGTTTCCTTGTTTCCAAGCATACCAATACATCTAGTGTACGATCAAGAGGGTTTTCTTGACCGGCAGTGAATTACATTAATTAAATTATAAAACACTGCAGAAAAGTTCTTCTTCAGTGTAAAGCCTAAAACCCGAGAAACCGAAAAAACGAGGAATAAAAACGCTGCAGTTGATTTTACTTCCAAATTGACAATGTTTTATTTGTACCAAGAGCCAGACAGACAAAGCGACAGAAAACAGACATCCAACATACAACATATACACATGTTGACATACATAGGTACGTACATAGAGGGACGCCGCTAGTTGAGTGTCTTCTCTCAACGGGTCTACGTACGTACATATGAATGCATACAACACACAAACATACATGAATATACTCGTGCTGCTGTTTTCTAACTCTCGTTAGAAAACACAGCAGAGCAACAAAACATGCAATGGATGCAAGCAGAGAAAGCATCGAAAGGGCATCGACAACAAAAGGACGGACACGCACAGTGGTACATTGGTAATAAAAAAATGAATTACAAATAAATCGAAATGAGTTAAAATAAGATACAATAATTAACGTGAATGAATTACAAAATAAATGAAATAAAATGAAGGCAAAATAAATTTAATTTTAGGGACTAAATTAACAAAATACAAAACATTAATACGTTGACCTAACATACCGGCCCCATTGAAAGGGCACTTTCAATTCAATAATAACGCTAGTTTATGGACAGGTCGGCGTATAATTCCTCTTGCAGTTTTAATATCAGCTACTCTAATTCGTCCATCCCGACCAGGGATAACGTTGATGAGTCTGCCCATGAGCCATTTTTGAGGGGGGATGTTGTCTTCGTGAACCAATACCAAAGAGCCAACAGCAACGTTTGAATTTGAGGCAGTCCATTTGTTTCGAACTTGCAGTTCGTTGAGGTAATCATGAGACCATTTCTTCCAGAATCGTTGTTTTACTGCGGTGATTTGAGCCCAGTGCTCCAAGTTGTTTGAGTTTTTTGATGAGACATCTCGTTCAGGGAGAGAACGTAAAGCGCTGCCAGTTATGAAATGACCTGGGGTAAGTGCCTCAAAGTCGCTTGGGTCAGATGACATCGGAGAAATTGGCCGAGAGTTCAATATTGCTTCGATTTCCACAAGAGCTGTGGCAAGTTCTTCATAGGTGAGGCGAGTGTTTGCGAGAGTCCGATTTAGGTGACCTTTAGCTGATTTCACGGCTGCCTCCCATAGGCCACCAAAGTGGGGTGCCCTGGGGGGAATAAAATGAAAATTAATAAATTCATTGGAACAAAAATTGATTATTGAATTTTGATTCTGGCCGTCAAATAAAAATGTCTTCAAATCCTTAAGTTTGGAATTTGTCCCCACAAAATTTGTGCCGTTGTCGCAGAATATATCGGTTGGTAAACCTCTTCTACCCATCATCCTTTTGAGAGCAGCGATGAAGGCATCTGTTGACAAGTCAGAGACGGCTTCGATATGGACAGCTTTCGTTGCGAGACAGACAAAAACGGCGATGTACGTTTTGTATGGAATTTTTCCTCTAATGCGAAGATATGTGCTAACTGGGCCACAAAAATCAACAGCACATCTTACGAAAACTCTGGATGGGTTCAGTCGATCTGCTGGCAAATTTGACATCATTTGTTGAAGAAGTTTTGGGCGATATCGTATGCATTGTGGGCAGAAATTCACGATGTTGCGACAAAGGCCTCGCAAGTTGATTATCCAAAAGCGCATCCGAGTCAGAGAAATCAATGCCTTTGGACCAGCGTGGTAATTTTTGATGTGAAGATGTCGAATGTAACATCTTACAAAATTGTTGTCTTTCGGCAGGATTATCGGATGTTTCTGAGCCTCAGGAATATCAGCTAATTCTAAACGGCCTCCAACCTTTAGAATTTCTAAGCCCTCTGAAGAGTCGATGAATGGGTTGAGACATTTTAATGCTCCTTGGGGATCTTTCTTTTTGGCTGCTCGCATAATGTCTTCTTTGAAGTGTTGTTGTTGTATGTGCCAGACAATCGCCAGTAGAGCATGTTCTAATTCCTGAGGCTGTAACGAGTCAGAAATAAAATGATTAGATTTTAAGGAAGATAATACATGCCAAAACCGAAAGATCCATGCGACAACTCGAACCATCTTCAAATATGAGCTGCAATTTTGTATGAAGTCACCAATGTTGTTGTGTTGAATTTGAAGGTGAAGAGTGGTTTTTCGCTTCTCCTTATTTACTTCGTCCTGGTCAATTTCAGAACACTTATTTTGAGGCCATCTTTCAGGATCGAGGGTAAGAAAATCAGGACCATTAAACCAAATTGAAGAGTTTAATTCTTGAACAGTTGATCCTCTTGAAACAATGTCAGTTGGGTTCAAATGGGTTGGTACATGGCGCCAATTACATCCATTGGTGAGATCTTGAGTTTCTGATACTCGATTTCCGACGAAAACAGATAGGGTAGATGAATGCTGTTTGAGCCAATGAAGAACTATTTGTGAATCAGTCCATAAAAATACAAAATTTCTTGGGATATTTAGAAGATTTTGTATTTTTGAATACAATTTTGCGAGAAGATGAGCTCCACACAATTCCAAACTTGGCAGGGACTTTCTTTTTGTAGGAGCAACTCTTGATTTTGCGGTGTATAGTTTCGAGTATATTTGACCCGAACGGGATTTAACCCTGAGATAGAGGCAACAACCATAAGCACGAATTGATGAGTCGCAGAAACCATGCAACTGAATCGATTCTGAGCTGGATGATAAACAATAGCGAGGAATATGTAGCAAGGATAACGATTGAAGGTCATCGACGAATTGTAGCCAAGCTGTGTGTACTTCTTGTGGGACAGCCGATTTTTAGTATCCATAGTTCTTGAAGAATGATTTTAGCTTTTAGGATAATAGGTGCCAAAAGTCCAAGGGGATCAAAAAGCGAAGATGATAACGATAAAATTGAGCGTTTTGAGACATTTTCAACTTTGAATTTCGACGAAAACGAGAATAGAAATAAATCTTTTTGTTGATCCCAAGAAATTCCTAGCGCATTTGTAACCACAGAATCATCTAAGTTTAAGTACTTTATGGTTTTGTCATGACGAAAGCTTTCATGATTTGAGTGCCATTTGTCTAACTCAAAACAACCCTTTTTTAATATTTCTGTCACCTGGTATTTAAGTTCGGACAATGCTTCAATTGTTTCAGCACCACCGAGAAAATCATCAACATAAAACGAATTTTTAATAGCTTTTGCTCCTAGTTCAAAATTATCTATGTATTCATCGGCTAGATAATGCAAACATCGTACAGCGAGAAATGGGGCAGCAGATGTTCCGTAGGTGACGGTATTCAATTGGTATGTTCTAATTTCTTCTTGCTCAGAATATCTCCATAAAATATATTGGTACTTACGGTCATGTTGGTCAATAATAACTTGCCTGTACATCTTGACGATATCCGCAGTAATGGCGAAACGATGTAGTCGAAAACGCAGGAGCAGTAGATATAATTCGTCTTGAATTGTAGGGCCAACCATCAATATATCATTTAGAGAAGTATGTGATGAAGTGGGACAAGATGCATCAAATACGACACGAAGTTTTGTAGATGTACTATTCGGCTTGAAAACGCAGTGATGTGGAATATAATAATGAGGTTCATCCAAAATAGGTCTTTTAACTAGGCTCATGTGTCCAGAATCTTCATATTCCTTCATAAACGCTGCATAATGTGACTTCAGGTCTGAATCACGGGCTAATCGTCTTTCTTGAGCAGAAAATCGATGCAAAGCAGTATTGCGTGACATACCTAGGGAGTCTGAAGATTGTTTAAAGGGCAATTTTACAACAATCCTACCTGAAGATTCTCGAGACACAGTATTTTGAAAAAAGTTTTCACATTCCAGTTGTTCTGGTGTCATTTGCGTTGATCCAGTGTCGATTTCTTAAATTTTCCACAAACGTTCTAAATTCATGTTGATTTTATCTTGACAGCAAATAAGAAGCACCAAAATTATTGTTTTTCGAAGAATTATATTTTCCGGTGACAATCCAACCAAACAAAGTTTTTTGTAGTTTCGGGAGATTTGGGCCAAGCTTGATTTGACCAACAGACAAAATATCGAAGAATGTTTCAGTACCAATGAGCAAGTCGATTTTCTTTGATTTGTAGAAACAATCATCAGCAAGTTGTGTATTCGGAGGTAGATGCCAAGATGATACATCCAATTCAGAATCAGGTTGATACGAAATATGTGGGGTAATACAAAACGAAAGCGGCACTTCAAAGTCCGTTATGCGAGATTTAATGTTTGTAGAACAATTATGTTTCACTTTCGTACAAGAATTTCCAATACTGGACACTTCGACAGATTTTTTGATTCTTTGTAGATTTAATCGTTGTGCAAACTCATCGGTGACAAAGTTTAGTTGAGAACAGGAATCCAAAAGAGCTCTTCCCAATTTGTAAGATCCAGAATTATCACGAACTAAAACCATAGCTGTGGCAAGAAGTACATGAGGCGACGAATTTTCCATATGTGCGTGGACAGAAGCAGATGTTTCATTGCTGGAAGTACGAGATGTTGATGGTGTAGGATCTAGAGATGATGACCTTTGAACCGATTGAGAACGATGTAGCATTGTATGATGAGAGCAAGAACAATGTTTGCACTTAAACGAGGAAGGACAATTGGTAACTTGATGTCCTTTAGTGAGACAATTTATGCAAAGACCGAGCTTTTTTTACATTTTCAAATCGAATCGGCACATCTAATTCTTTAAACCGTTGGCACTGTGTAATAGAATTCTGAATTGGATTTAGAACAAAAGACACAAACACGTTTTGAGCACGAAAATGAGTAGCCATGTTTCGATGATTTTTGGTTTGATTTTCCAGAATGATGATCTGGACGACGAGAAGTAGAGGTTGAGTCCAATGATTCTAAATATTGACACCTTCTTTCGATGATTTTCGAGCAATCGTCCCATGTTGGCAGCTTGCTAAAATCCAGAGAGTCCTTCCATTTTATTTTAGTGTCCATATCAACTTTATCCATTACAATATGGATCAGCATTGCATTTACGATGTCGCTAGGCGAGCCAAGAGATTGCAGCGAACTGTAGAGAGCAGAAACATTATCCACAAGGCTTCTAAGCTGACCAGAATTAGATTTAGAGACATCAGGCAGCTCGAATAGTGTGGTAATATTTTCCATAAAGATCAGTGTACTATTGTCGTAACGCGATTTTAGCCTTTATAAAGCCTTGGGATAATTTTCGTTAGTAACCTAGAACGCTTTCACGGTTTCTAATGCATGACCTTGGAGACAGTTCAGCAAATGGTTGAATTTCTCGATATTTGAAAGCCCATGTTCACGATCGATGATTTGTTTAAACGATGTTATAAAGTTTTTGTACTCACTGTATTTTCCATTAAAGCTGGGCAACTTAAGACGAGGAAGCTTATTTGTGGGAACAGGAATAGCAAATGACGATTCCGAAAATGTTGTGTTGTGTCCATCCTCAGCAAGTTGTTGTTGTATTTGCGAGTTGATGTAACAATATAAATCCTCGATGTCACCACGGCCATTATCTTCAGGGTCAATGTTTTCAATTTTATTCTGGGTTGATAGGATTTGTTTAAAATAGGATTCCAAAATACCCAAACGACATTTTAATTCCGCGGCAGAAAGTGATTTACCTTCGCTTTTGCCATTGGCGTCAATCACAGTTTTTATGCGCGAAATATTTTTCTTCGTAATGGTACGTTGTTGTTTTAATTCTTCCAAAGTCATGATTTTTGCAAAATGGCGAAGTTTTGAGGAAAGCACTAGCACTGGGATAGGTTATGTAACGCGTCAACTGGGGCACAACAATAAATTCAACAATTTTTGTTTGGTTTGATTAACTTTGAACCATAACAGTTTCTTAAAATAACACGATAAATTGTTTTATAATGTCCACGAAAATTCTTTTTAATTTTTTGGTTTAATTGTGTATTTGAGACAGAACAGTTTTTGTAAAATGCAACTAAACAAAATGCCTCACACCAATAGTCACCAAAATGATGTTTTGATTTGTTTGTTTGTTAACTTTAACAACAAGAAATTGTTTATATGTATGTATCACTTGTGCAGAGACAAATTAGTTTTTGGTGTTTTACAACAATAACCACGAAAATGATTTTTTTAATAATTTAAAGAGATGCAATGAAATTATCAAATTTCCACAAAACTATGAATCGATGTTTCACAACACAGTATTTGTTCGATTTGTTCTTTATTTAGAAAACAACGAGAAATTGTTTTTGTTTAAATCACTTGTTTCGAAGCAAATGAATTATTTTTTATACGACGAAAAAAACTCGATAAAATGTTTGTTTCGCGACGAGAAAAATGGTTTTAGAACATTTACACTGTCCTGTCACGGTCGCCAAAATGTACGATCAAGAGGGTTTTCTTGACCGGTAGTGAATTAAATTATAAAACACTGCAGAAAAGTTCTTCTTCAGTGTAAAGCCTAAAACCCGAGAAACCGAAAAAACGAGGAATAAAAACGCTGCAGTTGATTTTACTTCCAAATTGACAATGTTTTATTTGTACCAAGAGCCAGACAGACAAAGCGACAGAAAACAGACATCCAACATACAACATATACACATGTTGACATACATATGTACGTACATAGAGGGACGCCGCTAGTTGAGTGTCTTCTCTCAACGGGTCTACGTACGTACATATGAATGCATACAACACACAAACATACATGAATATACTCGTGCTGCTGTTTTCTAACTCTCGTTAGAAAACACATTAGAGCAACAAAACGACATTCCCCACCGACTGCTTTGCTCTGCTTGCAATGGATGCAAGCAGAGAAAGCATCGAAAGGGCATCGACAACAAAAGGACGGACACGCACAGTGTTACATTGGTAATAAAAAAATGAATTACAAATAAATCGAAATGAGTTAAAATAAGATACAATAATTAACATGAATGAATTACAAAATAAATGAAATAAAATGAAGGCAAAATAAACTTAATTTTAGGGACTAAATTAACAAAATACAAAACATTAATACGTTGACCTAACATCTAGCTTTAAGGATTACAGAAATTAAATGGGACGAACTGGAGAAATATACAAGAATACCAAAGGACCTTTTCTTAAAAATACTAACTTTTGCATTAAGGATACTTGAAAAAAAAAAAGAAATTGACGAATAAAACTGCCCTACCATTTAGAATTTATGGACTACCAAAAATTCACAAGGACGGAATACCATTGAGATCAATATGCTCATCGATTAACTCACCAGCACATGGACTTTCCCGATATTTAGTTGACATTATTAAAAACCTGATGAAGGACTCAAAATACAATATTAGAGACTCAATAGATCTAAAATCCAAACTTAAGAACATACGTTTGGAAGACGACGAGGTACAGATTTCATTTGATGTGGTTTCCTTGTTTCCAAGCATACCAATACATCTAGCTTTAAGGATTACAGAAAATAAATGGGACGAACTGGAGAAATATACACGAATACCAAAGGACCTTTTCTTAAAAATACTAACTTTTGCATTAAGGATACTTGATACTTTAAATATGAAGAAAAATTATATGCACAACTAAAAGGCTTACCAATGGGCTCACCTGCCTCCCCAGTGATAGCAGATATTGTCATGGAAGATTTACTAGAGGCCACGATTAAGAATATGAAATATAAACCTAAGTTATTGACAAAATATGTGGCCGACTTATTCGCGATAATGAGAAAGGATGGCGTAAAAACATGTTGGATACACTCAACTCAAACAACTGGTGTATTCAATTCACAATGGAGAAAGAAACGGACAACAAACTACCTTATTTGGACTCAATGATAAGCAGACAAGGAAACGAACTTAAAGTGGATTGGTACCAAAAGACGACAGCCTCTGGAAGACTCATAAACTTTTACTCAAAGCACCATAGAAGAACGATAATGAACACGGCGACTAATTTTATATCCAGAGTACTGACCATTAGTGACGAAAAATTTCACGTAGCCAATAAGAAGAGAATAAGAGATATATTGACAAAGAATGAATTTCCAAGAAGAACGGTTAACGAACTATTAAGACGAACAATGAGGAAAAAGGATAAGGATGATATCACAGAACTAAAAATATATAAGTCGGTAACTTATATTCCAGGATTGTCCGAAAGATTTAAAAATTCGAACACATATGACAAAAATAAAATTGAACTCTCATTTAGGACAAAAACACTACGAACCAATTATTTAGCAGGACAAAATCTAAATTAAAGAAAGAGGATAAATCGAATTTGGTATATCGGATAAAGTGCAATGGTGATGAGTCCGACATATGGCAAAAGGTAGATGTGGGGACGACGAAGACAAAATTAAAAACCTGACTATCATCACATAAATCGGACCAAAAGGCTATAGAAACCCCCTTAGAACAGAAGACAGCTTTGGCAGCACATTGCACACTTACTGGACATAAACTAAACATCGATGAAGTAGATGTATTAGTAGAAGAGAAAAGCCCATACAGACGATATACACTGGAGATGTTATTCATAACAAATATACCAAGAGACTTATCTACAAGACAGACACAGTCAAATGCTCTCAAATGTATCGACATATTATTAACAAACACGGACGGAACAAATGTTAGTTAACAGATAAGCTTCACCGAAGAAAGTCAAACTTAAAAATACCGAAATCGAAAATTGTATGTAAAATATCAAGGAAATAACTGTGTTTTAAATTGTTTTTCGTGTTTTTTGTATTAGATTCCCTGATGATGACTAACGAAGTTCGTCGAAATATTGGAAAAATAAAGAATTAAAATTCGAATTACTCGTTGTTTAATTATGTACATAAAGGACCTCAAGCCGAACAATAACAAAAAACATAAAATATATATTTTCAATTTCTTTGTCGAAGAAGACTGAACGAGTAAACAAACGGCTGTTGTGATGTTTGACCGAATGAATGTGAAATTTGTCGATAGTACGAATATCGGTACTGAAAAGATCTGTTAGGCTGCCTAGAAAAGCCGACCCCAGTATGTCCCGTCGTCGTTTACTCAGAGCGGGGCAGTCGCATAGCAAGTGCTCAATGCTCTCCACTTCTTCCTCATCTCCACAGCTTTTGCAGAAGTCATTAGAGTCAATACCCAATCTTTTGGCGTGTTCGCCGATCAAGCAGTGTCCCGTCAGAACTGATACTAACGTAGACAATCTTTGCCTCTCTAGTGCGAGGAGATATTTTGATCTTCTCAGGTCATACCTTGGCCAGATTTGTCTAGCTACTCTTCAGGTGCCGATTTCTGTCCATCTTTCGTTGGACTGCCTGATTGCCTAAGCCAAAGCTTGCACGTGGATAGAGGCGCACCAATATATGCAAATTCTTCGAGAATTTGTAATGTCGTCCCTTTCCTAGCAAGTTCATCGGCCTTGCAGTTCCCCGGGATATCCCTAGGCCCAGGCACCCATATGAGGTGTATATTAAACTGCTCAGCCATCTCGTTAAGAGATCTGCGGCAGTCGAGGTCTGTTTGTGAATTTAGGGATGTCGCCTCCAGAGAATTGATGGCAGCCTGGCTGTCCGAGTAAATTACAACGCCAGTGTTGGTTACTATGATGCGACTCAGCCACTTGGCTACTTCCCATATTGCCATTATTTCGGCTTGATAGACACTGCAGGTATCTGGTAGTCTGTGAGTTATATCCAATCTAAGCTCTGCAAAGTGAACTCCGAAGCCAACCTTTTCATCAAGCTTCGAACCATCCGTGTAAAAATTGGAGATGGTTTCTATTACCTGGCATTCTTCCAACCCATTCATCTCTGGCGGGAATCATAGTGATGTAATTTCTCTCGAAGGTGTACACCGTTGGTATATAGTCCACTCGGTCGGTTACCATAGCACTACACTTTGATATTCTCATGTGTAGTTTTTGTACCTCCACATTGATAGGCAGTTTAATCTTATTGCCGCTTTGGTTGCAACTTCTCTCGCCACAATATTAATCGGCAATATATGGAGTAGGGCTTGTAGAGACTCGGTCCCTGTAGTCCTTAAGGCTCCGCTTATGCTCAGGCAGGCTGTTCTCTGAACCTTTGTTAGTAGGTTGGTGATGGTTAGTTTGTCAGTTGCCGTCCACCATACCACAATGCCGTATAGCAGTATAGGACGAACTACTGTTATATATATCCAGTGGACGATTTTAGGAGAGAGGCCCCACCGCGACCCTACAGACTTTTTGCAGGTATATAAGGCGACGTTAGCCTTCCTTACACGTTCCAATACGTTAAGTCTAAATAACAGTTTTCTATCTAGAATTATTCCTAAAAATTTTGCACTTTCAGAAAAGACTAGTTCTGTTCCATTTATGCGAGGTGGAGGGTGCACATGTGGGACTTTATTCATCCTAGTAAAGAGAACCAATTCTGTCTTGTTTGGGTTTATGCCCAAACCGCTGTTTATGCCCAAACTAGCCAATTTGTTCAGAGCCACCTGTAGAATGTCTCGGAGGACGTTTTCGAATTTGCCACTCACTGCGATTGCAACGTCGTCCGCATATGCCAAGACCTTGTAGCCACAACGTTCTAGATCTAGCAGGATTTCATTCACCGCTAGGTTCCAAATTAATGGAGACAGTACTCCTCGTTGTGGTGTCCCTCTGTTTACAAACCTTGTTAGAGTTGTGGACCCTAGACATGCTGTTATGCGTCTTCTGTTGAGCAGACTTTGAATTAGTCTAATCAAGGTTTAGGTTTAGGTTAGGGTGGCAGCCGTATTTTTTTACAAGCTCACATAGACCAGTTTAGGTCCCTAGTGTTACCACGGGCTGAAATGCCCCTCATCGAAACCAACCTGTTTGATATATAAATTTATCGATAGTACGAATATCAGTACTGGAAAGATCTGTTAGGCTGCCTAAAAAGGTCGACCCCAGTATGTGCAGTCGTCGTTTACTCAAAGCGGGACAGTCGTAAAGCAAGTGCTCAATGCTCTCCACTTCTTCCTCATCTCCACAGCTTCGGAAGAAGTCATTGGAGTCAATACCCAATCTTTTGGCGTGTTCGCCGATCAAGCAGTGTCCCGTCAGAACCTGTACTAACGTAGACAATCGTTTCCTCTCTAGTGCGAGGAGATATTTTGACCTTCTCAGGTCATACCTTGGTCAGATTTGTCTAGCTACCCTGCAGGTGCCGATTTCTGCTCATCTTTCGTTGGATTGCCTCTTGCCTAAGCCAAAGCTTGCACGTGGATAGTGGCGCACCAATATATGCAAATTCTTCGAGAATTTGTAATGTCGTCCCTTTCCTAGCAAGTTCATCGGCTTTGCAGTTCCCCGGGATATCCCTGTGCCCAGCCACCCATATGAGGTGCCTGGGCACCTCACGTTCCCCACGTTTCTGTTGAATGAATAAACATTAAGACTAAAATGCTGGTACATATTTTAAAGTTTTGGAATTTACTTGGTGTTGACAACTCCATAGAAATTGCTTGCCATGTGCCCTTCTTGATTTTTACACATTTGTGGAGAGGCTCCTCTGTATTCCATAAGTGGGCAGTGTCCCAGCTATTTCAATCATTTCTTCGCTGTTAATCTGAAAAGCTCATTTTAATATAAATTATAATAGTAAAACATTAAATTCTTACCGGTTTGTATTTAGTATTTCCAGCAAATTCAACATTTAATATTTTTCTACTTCGTTCACTGTTCCAAAATAAAGAAATGAAATGCTGCTTGTCATCTGTTTGTGATTATGTTTTCTTTCGTTGTAGTTGTAAGCACACTGTCAAATTCGGATTTTCTGAAATTATACGGCGTATCCGTTTGCGTATTTCGGTAGCTGTAGTACATTTCCATACATTTGAAATCGAGTTTGACAGACGCAGGACGCATTCACCGGTATTTAGGAGATGCCCTGAATATGAACTGAGTACAGTCTCAGACAGTGTTCCCAACTCTTCCGAGGCAAAAATCACTACGGAACAACTGTGCAGAAACCACCACAAAACCACTACCAACCAAGTATAAAAACGCCAAAAATCGCTGTGAGAAAATAACAAAATCTCCCAAAACCGCTAACACTGACAAAAATATTACGCATGATTTTTATTTTTAACACCAACCAACAAAATATTTTTGAATTCAATTAATTGTTTAAACGTTTAGATAATGTTTGTAACATTTTTCTTTGAAAACATAAATAAGAACTTATATTTATAACATAAACTTTACAGTCTTTTTGTTTTCCATTCTTAGCATTAAATTATTAATAAATGACTTGTTCTTGGCCAAATAAAATAGTATAATTTTCATATCGCTCAGTTGTGAATTACATAAACGAAAGCGACATCGTTTTTACATTCTATGTGCTCTAAAAGAGTGCGACGATACGTTGCGTAAAATACATGAATTTTTTTTATGTCGTCATTTTGCATTCTTCGCCGATGTATGTAAAAACCACTAAAAGCGCTACAAAAAACTGTTAAAAACGCTACCGTAGTGGTTTTTCAGAAAAATCACTACTTTTACAAAACAGTGGTATTTGGAGATCAAAAAAACACCACAAGTAGCGGAAAAATCACCAAGTTGGCATCGCTGGTCTCAGATGTGTAAAAATGGGATCGGCTCAGCCAATGAGCCGCCGCCGCCGACCAATAATTTCATCCACTAGCCGCCGCCGACGATTATGGGTAGGCTTCGTAGTATGCAGTCAACCAAACAGAATACACAATTTTTCTACTATTGAAATCCCGCTGAAAACAAATGAAAAAGTTTTAGTTATTGATTAAAGCAGTGTAGGGAACATATCCCCTACAAACTTAACGTGGCATCTACGAAATTGTTAAATTGGAAAAGAAATATAAATCAATATGATGGCGAGACGCGGTGGAAAGCGGATTCGTATGGATGACATTCCCATTCCTCCACCAGAGTATGACGAGCAAGGGTAAGTTGGTTTATATATTAGAAGCACAAAATTTTTAATTGGTATCCTTTACACAGAGAAAACGTCAATGATTCCATTTCGGATGGTGACAGTCCCACAAAACGGATGACACGCCTAAGAGCTCGTGGTGGCGTTCGTGATAAACCGCCAATTATCGATGAAGATGAGGACGATTTCTGGGCCCCAGTCGTGCGTAAGAAAAAACCGGAAAAGCCAAAGAAACCACCTGGTGAACGTCGAGAAAAGGCTGAACGACCCCGCAAGGAACACATTGATAAAGAGCAGGAGCGCATCGATATGGAGCGAGATGTTACAACAGACGAGAACAGTTTGTATTTTATCGTACGCCATTCAAAGTCACCAATTACCACAATAGTGGATGATTGGATTGAGCAGTATAAAGAGAATCGTGATACGGCCCTCATAGCGTTACTGCAGTTTTTCATAAATGCCAGTGGCTGTAAAGGTAAAATACCTGAAGATACCGAACATCCTATGGATCATACTGCTGTAATAAGAAAAATGACTGAAGAATTTGATGAGGTAAGTAAGAAAGGATTATGTCAAAGGATTATGAATAAAATTATATTATGTTATTTTAGGAAAGCGGGGAATATCCTTTAATTATACCTGGACAACAATGGAAAAAGTTCAAAATGAACTTTTGCGATTTTGTTCAAACTCTGGTTAAGCAGTGTCAATATTCCATTATTTATGATCAATTTCTCATGGACAATGTAATTTCATTGCTGACTGGTCTCTCAGATTCACAAGTTCGAGCTTTCAGACACACTGCCACGTTGGCAGCCATGAAACTAATGACAGCATTGGTAGATGTTGCATTATTGGTATCGAACAATTTTGAAAACGCTGCCAAGCAATACGAAGCCGAACGTCTAAAGGTAATTCCATTGGAAAGCTATTGTATCTCGATAATTTGAATTGAATTGCGATCATCTTTAATTTCTTAGTCCCGCGATCGACGTGCCTCGGATCGTCTTGAATCGCTGATGGCCAAACGTGCTGAACTAGAGGAAAATATGGATGAAATAAAAAATATGTTAACGTACATGTTCAAGTCCGTGTTTGTTCATCGCTATCGGTAAGATTTTAATACTTGTAAAAAACGATTTTTTTTTATTTCAACTTAATTATCTATGACACCAGTGACACTCTGCCGGACATTCGTGCTATTTGTATGGCCGAAATTGGAGTTTGGATGGAAAATTATCCACAAAACTTCTTAGATGATTCGTATCTGAAGTATATCGGTTGGACTTTGCATGACAAAGTGGGGGAAGTTCGCTTGCGTTGTCTGCAAGCCCTTTTGCCACTTTATGACAAAGAGGAACTAAAGGGCAAGCTGGAATTGTTCACATCAAAATTCAAAGATCGTATTGTAGCAATGACCTTAGATAAGGAATTTGAGGTGGCCGTACATGCTGTGAAATTGGTTATCAGTATTTTAAAGTAAGTTTTATATTTTAAAATCATGTTTGCAATTTTATTGATGATCGGGGGAATTGAAATTGGTGTATTACAGAATTCACCCCGATATTTTGGCCGATAAAGACTGTGAAATTGTTTACGAATTAGTTTACTCTTCCCATCGAGGTGTGGCACAGGCAGCTGCCGAATTTCTTAATGTGCGTTTATTCCATTTAACGGCCGATATGGAGGAAACCAAATCGAAAAGAGGCAAGCTACGATTGCCCAATACTCCTTTAATAAGGGATTTAGTACAATTCATGATTGAATCGGAATTGCACGAGCATGGCGCTTATCTAGTGGATTCTTTTATGGATAACAATCCCATGGTCAAAGACTGGGAATGTATGACCGATTTGCTGCTCGAAGAGCCTGGCCATAATGAAGAGGTATTAGATAACAAGCAAGAATCCACCCTGATAGAAATTATGGTCAGCAGTGTAAAACAAGCTGCGACCGGCGAAGCTCCTGTGGGCAGAGCTAGCAATCGCAAAATATACTTAAATGCCAAAGAGCTAAAAGCTATACAAGACGAAAAAGTGAGATTGACTGAACATTTTATAGTGACACTGCCCCCTTTGCTGGAGAAATATCAGGCGGACAGTGAAAAATTATCGAATTTGCTATCGGTGCCTCAATATTTTGAGCTGGACATTTACACAACTAATCGTCAAGAGGCTAACCTGCAAGCTTTACTCGATAAAATGAGCTACATTATGTCAGTGCACACGGATCGGGATGTTTTAGAGACATGTGCCAAGACCTTAGAATATTTATGCACAGAAGGCAGTGCCACATACACACGTTGCGATGTGGCCCGTTCTAATATTATTGACAATGCTGTAAACAAATATAAAGATTCCATCGATGATTGGCGTAATCTAATTGCTGGTGAGTATAGAAATCTTAGGTTGAGTTTCTGTAACAAAGTTCAACGTTCTTTCTTTTTTAAATTTGGTGTTATCAAAGTCCCTAACAGTTTCAAGGTTAACAAGGAAAGGTGAACATGAAAGAAACTCGCCGTAATTAAGCAAAAATATTGTCTAAACGTGGTTGCGTTCTATGCTCTATTTCTAGGCGAGGAATTACCCAACGAGGATGAAATTTACAATGTTATTAGTTCGTTGAAAGTTGTCTCGATTCTGTATTCTTCGCACAACATGAATCCCTGGAATCTTTTCGATTCTTTATTTCAAGACGTAGATGAGTGTCAGTCAAAAGAAAATCCTGGTCGTAACATTCCCAATGAAGCATTAACTTATTGTATAGAAGCGTGCTATTTTTCAATAAGTTGGGGATTGTATTATTTAGAGAATAACTGTGAAACTTCTCAGATAGAACCGTCCGTTAAGGAGTTAAGAACAAATTTGGATAAATACATGTTTGCGTGCTTTGAATTAACACGAGATGGTCCCACTGATGACATTCAAGAAGCGGTAAGTATACTACAATCAGATTTATATTATCTCTCATGAGAAACACACACAACACATTCGCTTTTATGTTTTTCATCATTATGGCAGATTTCCAATGGGAATTTTTTGTTTTTATACCCGACACCACACCGGTACAGGTATTATGACTTTGTACATTTGTTTGTAACGCCTAAAAATGAAGATATAGACCCATAGTTTATTATACCGATCGTCATTGAATAACTTTTTATCAAGATTTAGCCATGTCCGTCTGTTCATATATTCTTGTGATCAAAGTTCAGGTCACAAATATGAAGCGATATTTACGAAAATTGATACAGGGGTATACAATTGAAGCGATATTTACGAAAATTGATACAGGGGTATTTCTTAGACTGGGGCATATCGGTCCATGTTTGTCCCATGTAAAGGTCCCCACCGATGTCACTTATTGACGCCAGATAAACTGAAAACACATTTTCAGTTTATCTGGCGGAAATTAAAGAATTTATTTTTTATGAGACATGTCACAGAGTGCAAAATCGTACAAGAATTTACGTTTTTGAAATCGAAAACGTTTTTAGCTTCTACAGAAAATGTAAACCGAAAAATAAATTTCGATTTTAAACGTTCACAAAATCTGAAGTGAAATTTATGTTTTTTGTAATTTAAACTCTGAAATAGTCAAAAAATCTACTAAAGATTAAGAATGAATAATATTTGAATTAATTTCAAACAAAAAAAAACTATTTCAAATACTTTTCGTACGAAAATGTTAATACTTTTGGTCTTAGAAGTGCTGTACCCCATAACTCAACCATAAAACAAAAATAATTAAAAAAATAAGAGAAAATTCAACCCTGAAACTAAAAAAAGAAACAACAAACAAAAAAATACAATTTATTTTAGGAATTCATTAATTTTGTTTGCTATACTGTCATTTAAAAGAGTACCTGCGTTGAACAGACTTCTTTGAGAAGTATCTCCCACGTTATAATAAATTTCATCCATTGCTTCAATTTCATCCATTACTTCAATTTCCACATTGATGTTCAAAATATGGGGTTAATCAAGTTCAACGTTGTATTCTCTGCAGATGTTATGCAAAGCACAGCACACGTTTATAATTTTAATAACCTTTTTCGGGCTATAGGCCTATGTTACCAGTAAACATCTGAACCGGCTTTTTATTACGTCAATTATACGCTCTACAATGTTACGAGCTGATGTATGTTTTTTGTTAAATTTGTGCTGCATAGTTCCGACATTTACATCTTTATATGGCGTCATTAAGAACAGTTCTAATCCATAGCCAGAGTCACCCAATAGGCGAGAATTCATATCGCCATTTCTGTATTCATTTAAAAAAACCTTTTTGCTCCACTTAAGCCCAAAATAAATGCGTCATGTTGTAATCACATATCTAATTCATTTCTTTGAAAATAGCTATAACTTACAATCATTGCGTTTAAGCTATATGCTCCTTTCCTATTGTAATAGAGAGACTCATCTTCTGTGGGTTTCGACATTTTTATGTGACTACCGTCTATGCATCCAATATCTGGTATTTTGAAAAGAAGTGCAATTTTGAGTTCGTCTTCTCTTCAGGCGTCATTTTTAGTTTTATGAAATGTGGACATATCTTACTCTCGAGAGCATTCATAACTCTCCATAGAATAATTGAAACGGTGCTTCTTCCCATACTTAAATGTACGTCCTTGGATTCCCGGTATTGTGGAGCTCTTCAGGAACGGTTCAATTTTTTCCTGTACCATTAAAAATGCCTCTTTACGAGGGCGGTTCGGAAACTTCTTAGCCTAGCACAAAAAGGGCGGTATAAACAGAAAAAAGTTAAGTGTTTTGGAAACTTCCATCTCTGCTATGAACACATGTTAAATTTTGTTTCGATCTTCATATAGAAACAGGTGTTCACAAAAGACGCATCCGCGATTTTTTTACAATGGAAAAATTAGAAATGCGTGGTGTCATTAAATATTTGCAAAAAAAATGTTTATCGGGACAGAAATTCATAATGATATGGTGAATGTGTTAGGTTAAAGTGCTCCTTCATATGCAACAGTAAAAAATTGGGTTGCTGAATTTAATCGTGGTCGTACAAGCATTGAAGATGAACCACGTAGTGGAGGTCCAAAAACAGCAACAACAACAGAAATTGTAGCCAAAGTGCATGATATGGTATTAAATGATCGACGAATAAAAGTGCGTGAAATACCTAATATCATGGGCATCTCAAATGATGGAGTCCATTTAATTTTGCATGAAGAACTACAGATGAAAAAGCTTTCTGCAAGATGGGTGCCGCACTTGTTAACATTCGACCAAAAACGCATAAGAATGAACATTTCTCAAGCTTGTTTGGATCGAAATAAAATGGATTTTAAGCGTCGTTTCATAACTGTTGATGAGACATGGATCCACCACTATACTTCAGAGGCAAAAGAACAATCCAAACAATGGACTGAAGCTGGAGGAAGTGCCCCAAAGTAGGCAAAAACAATTCAATCGGCTGGTAAGGTTATGGCAACGGTTTTTTGGAACTTCAAAGGTATTTTATTGATTGACTATCTGCAAAATGGTAAAACAATAAATTCAGAGTACCATTGCAACCTTTTGGATCAATTAAATGTACAAATTCGAGAAAAACGTCCTGGCTTACAACACAAAAAAAATAATTTTTCATCAAGACAACGCACCAGCGCACAAGAGTGTTTTAACAATGGCTAAAATCAAGGAATTAAAGTACGAGTTGCTTGACCACCCACCTTATTCTCCTGATTTAGCTCCCAGTGACTTTTACCTGTTCCCAAATCTAAAAAAATTCCTTGTTGGCAAGCGTTTTACCTCAAATGAAGATGCAATTACAGTTGTAAACCACTATTTTGAAGACCTTGAGGAAAACTATTTTAATCAATTGCTAGATAAGCGTTGGACTAAGTGTATTGAAGTTTCAGGAGATTATATTGAAAAATAAAAATATTTCTGAAAAACTAACTATTCTCTTTCATTGATAGGCTAAGAAGTTTCCGAACCGCCCTCGTATTCAAACGATAAAAGCTTATAAAACTAAAGAAAAATATTAAGCGAATATAGAATTAAATGGATATCCTTATTTACTTACACTCTATTTGTTTGGGACAATGGATCTGATGCATCGAGCAAACTTCTACGGTGCAATTTTGTTTAGGAATGCATATTTCTCTCTTCTTCCATCAATGCAACAACTGCAGCAATTGAAATTCCAGGCATTATTTTATTTTGTTTATTTTTGGCTTTAATAAGTTTTATTTATTTTCACTATATTCACTACCGCCAATCAGAATCTGGAGTCGAACCGATATTGTTGACTGCGGTGGATAAAACAGCTGTTTCTGATTTCTATGCTGCCATACTTTTGATAGTGTTTTTCGATTTTCATTTTATTTCGGTTTCATGAAAACGTACAAGAGCTGTAGAAGCAAAAGTAAAACGATACGATTTTGAAAAACGAAAACGAACCAATTTCGTACAAAACCTGTGACATGCCTGTATATTGCACTTAATCGTCCCTAGTGAAAATGAGGAACATCGGTACATGTTTTGATATTATTGGCGTTTTAAGAGACACATTTTTAGTAATGTGTCTCCTAAAATAATAGTAATAATGGTTCTCCGTGCATTTGTTGGCAAACAATAAGGGTATTTAGTATACAGTTGGCCCCGCCTGACTTTCTGTCTTTCCTTACTGGTTTGTCGTTCGATTATATTAAAAATTGGAAAGACGTTTTTTCGCATGATTGAACTGTTTTACAAGACAAACGGGTTTAAGTTGTATCTTCAATATAATTGTTGATTTGTTCATTTTATTCCATCAATAAAATGGGCTTCAAACAGATATATTGATGTGAAGTGGCCCGTATACGATCAAATTGCTTGACATCAAACTCGTGTACGTGTTTGATACTTTCAGCGCACACGATACAGCTTGTTTTGTCAATCTTAATTTTTCTTGTGATTTTGTGGAGTGAAGATCAAATGTCGATTTCGTATGAAACAGTTCTGGCAATTTTTCTTTAAAGAAGAAGGAAGATGGAAGCAAAAGAAAAGGAAAAAACGAGTTTGGATGAAATAGTGGTTGAAGAAGAGAAGTGAATTTTCCCATGCAAATTTAATGGCGGAGTTAAGAGTTTTTGCCAGGAATGATTTTAGGAATTTTTTACTAATGAACAGCTCTACGTATGAAGAACTTTTGTCCATGGTTGGAAAAATCATTCAAAAAAAGGACACCAATATGCGTAAAGCTATTCCAACAAGTTTGCGACTGCCAACAACTCTGCGGTTTTTAGCGACTGGCCGTCACTTTTAATTAATTTTCTTTTTGAAGTCATTTTTTCGGCATTGGGATGTGTTTAACTGTATTTCTGCAACAGAACATCATATTGCTGGTCTTTTATCCCACGATCTATAATCTGGGCTGTTAATATGCCACAATGCAGGCAGGGAGCGGTACACTTCCAGCAATTCAAGAACATGTTTCTTTTTTCATTCTCCGACATCGCACATACAAACGTTCACATTGACATTTCGTTGTAAATGATAAGGTGGTTGACATAACCAACGGCGTCACGGTCAAACAGTGCTGGATACAGCGACAAAAATGGCGAAAAATCAAATTCAGTTTGATTTTTCGTCAAGCTTCACACCTACGACACACACTAACATTTTCACTAACATTGTTACGTTATTTGTCAAGCAATTTGATCGTCTGTGGGCCCCATAAAATTACAATACTGCAGTTATAGTTGATTAAACAGAACAAAACTTGTCAGTATATTCAATTTAGATATTTTTGTTCTTAGATGATTTTTGCCTGACTCAGAATACCCGCCCTGTAAATCCACGCAAAAATATCAAAATCCATATTATTTTTTCCTTAAGATGGGCGAGTTGGCATACTGGTCAGCGACTTTCTTAATTGTATGTTCTTCTTTTCTTATTTTTCTTTTTGTCAGCGAAAGCTACATACATACATATATCTGACTTTCATTTTATGCCCATAAAATCAGATTCACAACATTTCAACTGAAACAAATCTATATTACATATTTCAAGAATCGTGAATTTTAATTTCTATGACAATTCATCTCTTTAAAGGCTTACCAATCTATATGTGATTTGTTGATCATATTTTCGGATCAACTCTCACGTAATGAAAATCCCAATGTGCGTACCTTGGAGTACAAGTCGACTTTGGACGAACAATTGGTCTTGAATAACTTCGTGCAGCATTATGTCTTCACCATAAGACAAGAAGGTATTGGATTTAAGATAATTGCTATAATTATAGTTTGTAACTCAATGCAGATTCTGTTTCCGCAGATCTTCAGGACGAGACTCGTATAATGGAATTGCATAAGAAGCGCAACTTCTTGGCCTCATATTGCAAACTGGTGGTCTATAACATAATACCCACAAAGAGTGCAGCGGGAATGTTTAAAAATTACGTTAAAGTAAGTAATTTGTATGATTAACTCTGTTCCCCCGCATCCTTACGAATAATCAATTTCCTTCCAGTGGTACAATGAATATGGCGATATCATCAAGGCTACCTTGGGGAAGGCCAGAGAAATCAATAAGATCAACTTTGCCTTAACTCTGCTTTTGAGTCTTATAGCCGTTTTCAAAGATTTACAAAGCCAGTCTGAGAACGAATTGGTTTCAAAGAACTCCCATGAATTCAGTGATCTGAAGGAGTTGGCCAAGCGTTTTGCTTTGACTTTTGGTTTTGATGCGATAAAAAATCGTGAGCCTATAATTGCCTTGCACCGGGCTGGTATTCTCTTTGCTGTCGGCGAAGTTCCAGAAGATCCAGTCGCTGCACCAAAACGCCTACTTTTCTTGGAAGTCCTCAACGAATTCAATCACAAGTTGCTGAAGCAAGACAAAAAGGTTATATTGAATTTCTTGGATCGTCGCATATCTCCCGCTCTGCCGTCTAGCAAACAGGAAGAATACCAGCCGTTATTTTTGTACCGTAACTCATTGGTACACGGAGAAACCGATCAGGCTCCTGTTAGCTCGAAACGAGCCTATGCCCGCAAAAGACGTGGCGATCATGGTGAGTTAGGAATAAATCATACATTATTGGAAGTTCTAAAATGGGTTCGGCTTTTTCTAGACGATGACGACGATGAAGAGGACTACGAAGAAGAACACAACGATCCAGATTTTCGGGGTTAAGTTCGTCCGTCTGTAGATATAGAAGTAGTGTAGTCAAACACGAAGTGTTTTAGTCTTAAGCTAATCCCTATATTTAGTATAAGTCTTAAGTGTTTTACTAACACCATTAACATTAAATAAAGTTCACTAGAAGTAAAACAACCTAAAAATTATGTTAAAATTAAAAGCAGACAAAAATCACGTTAAGAAGAAATCTTGTATTGGATTTATTATTTATAACTTAAAACCTCAGATGGAAGAAATAAAAAAAATATATGGCAAAAGAGAATAAATAGATAGTATGAGAAAAATGCTTACAAACTAAATAACACAATCTCTTTTAGTCTACTTTAAATGTTGCGCTGCATAGCGATGGGCTTTCTTCATAGCAATTTCCAGTTGTTCCTCGAATTGGGTCGATGTTTTCTTACCTTTCATATTACAAACGTCATGCGGATTTTGTCCTTTTGGTGCGGCGACCTGAGCTTTAAATGTGGATGCAAATTCTCTCAACCATTTTTCCGCATTGAAATCTTGTGTTTGAAATTCCTGAAAATAAAAATGCATATTAAATAAAAACAAGCAAAATTAAATAAAAACTCCGGATAAAACTGAAATTTTTTACAATTAGTTTTAGAGATACATATCTATTTCGACACAATGTTGACATTTAAGAAGTTGATAGTTTAGTTTAAATGGCATTGAGTGTGCTTTAGGACAGACTAGTTGAAGACTCCTAGAAACTTGATATTTTTGGGTTGACGTAGACACAAATTACGTCTTATTGATAAATTGAAAAGATATAATATTTTCTTAAATTGGCTCTAAAATTTAACTTTTTGAGGTTGAAGGATTCTCTATCACACTTGTTGAATACATTTTGGAATAGAAACATCCGCTTAAGGCTCCGTATGATATTAGTTTCAAGATAACTAAACACGCTAAGATTAGTTTCCGCATAGTCACAGTGATATATTTACAGCGGACATAAGCAAAAAATATATTTTGCACCGCAAATCGTAAATACTACCAATAAAGGTGTCGATTGACTCTCAGCTTTACTTTCCAATCATTAAATTTTTCGTAGTGATTCATAAACTGCGTAAATAATGGAATAACTGTAATATTTACATTTCCCGTGGTCTTATCGCAATTATCACTTATAACAACTATTTAAATCTATTTATTATTTACTAAAACTAGTTCACAAACTAGTGCTGCCACAGCCACTCCCTCTCAGTGTTGCCGTTTTGGGCATTGCGGACCAAATTTGGGCAGAAAAAATTAAAAATTTGTATTTGGGCCGATTTTTTCCGCCAGGAAAATCAAGGAATATTTTGGGTCATGCAAAATATGTTTCTTTTAGCAACATACGGTGTCTGGTGTGTAGGAGGAAAACTAGAATTATTTTACATAAAATTGTCGATATAAGAATAAAGCCACCGTGTGCTTTCGCTCGAGGGTGTTATGGCCGAACTTAACGCTTTTACTTGTTTCTTTCTTACATATATTCCAAGGAGGAGTACTGTCTCCACTAATTTGGAACCTAGCGGTGAATGAAATCCTGCTAGATCTAGAACGTTGTGGCTGCAAGGTCGTGGCATATGCGGACGACGTGGCAATCGCAGTGAGTGGCAAATTCGTAAACGTCCTCAGAGACATCCTGAGGACGTTTAGCCCATCTAACCAACTGAACAAGTTGGTTAGATGGGCCAGAAGCAGCGGTTTGGGCGTTAACCCCAACAAGACAGAATTGGTTCTCTTTACTAGGATGAATAATGTCCCACATGTGGACCCTCCACCTCGGATAAATGGAACAGATCTAGTCTTTTCTGAAAGTGCAAAATTTTTAGGAATAATTCTAGATAGGAAAATGTTATTTAGACTTAACGTATTGGAACGTGTAAGGAAGGCCAACGTCGCCTTATATTCCTGCAAAAAGGCTGTAGGGTCGCAGTGGGGACTCTCTCCTAAAATCGTCCACTGGATATATATAGCAGTAGCTCGTCCAATACTGTTATACGGTATTGTGGTATGGTGGACGGCAACTGACAAACTAACCATTACCAACCTACTAACAAAGGTTCAGAGAACTGCCTGCCTGATCATAAGCGGAGCCTTAAGGACTACAGCGACCGAGTCTCTACAAGCCCTACTCCATATACTGCCGATTAATATTGTGGCGAGAGAAGTTGCAACCAAAGCGGCAATAAGATTAAACTGCCTATCAATGTGGAGGTACAAGAACTATGGTCACATGAGGATATCAAAGTGTAGTGCTATGGTAACCGACCGAGTGGACTATATACCAACTGTGTACACCTTCGAGAGAAATTACATCACTATGATTCCCGCCAGAGACGAATGGGTCGGCAGAATACCAGGTAATAGAAACCATCTCCACTTTTACACGGATGGTTCGAAGCTTGATGAAAAGGTTGGCTTCGGAGTATACTGTGAAGAACTTAGTCTGGATATAGCTCACAGACTACCAGATACATGCAGTGTCTATCAAGCTGAAATAATGGCAATATGGGAAGTCGCCAAGTGGCTGAGTCGCAACATAGTAACCAACACTGGCGTTGTCATTTACTCGGACAGCCAGGCTGCCATCAATTCTCTGGAGGCGACATCCCTAAATTCACAAACAACCCTCGACTGCCGCAGATCTCTTAACGAGATGGCTGAGCAGTTTAATATACACCTCATATGGGTGCCTGGGCATAGGGATATCCCGGGGAACTGCAAAGCCGATGAACTTTCTAGGAAAGGGACGACATTACAAATTCTCGAAGAATTTGCATATATTGGTGCGCCACTATCCACGTGCAAGCTTTGGCTTAGGCAAGAGGCAATCAGGCAGTCCAATGAAAGATGGACAGAAATCGGCACCTGCAGGGTAGCTAGACAAATCTGGCCAAGGTATGACCTGAGAAGGTCAAAATATCTTCTCGCACTAGAGAGGAAACGATTGTCTACGTTAGTACAGGTTCTGACGGGACACTGCTTGATCGGCGAACACGCCAAAAGATTGGGTATTGACTCCAATGACTTCTGCCGAAGCTGTGGAGATGAGGAAGAAGTGGAGAGCATTGAGCACTTGCTTTGCGACTGTCCCGCTTTGAGTAAACGACGACTGGACATACTGGGGTCGGCCTTTTTAGGCAGCCTAACAGATCTTTCTAGTACTGATATTCGTACTATCGATAAATTTATATATCAAACAGGTTGGTTTCGATGAGGGGCATTTCAGCCCGTGGTAACACTAGGGACCTAAACTGGTCTATGTGAGCTTGTAAAAAAATACGGCTGCCACCCTAACCTAAACCTAACATATATTCCACCCGTTATTAATAATTTTAACAAGGAAATTCATGCAGAAATTTACCGCTTGCGCTACCAATATACAAGCAGAAAATCAAATTTTCTTCTAATATTACGTAAGCAATTTCATAAAAAAAGAAATGGTTAATAGCATAGACATTGACTACAAAAATAAAATCAATCACTTTGACTTTTCCAAAATATTCATTAGCTCAAAGGCGGAAAATTACATTTTAAATGATTTAACTCAATCAGAAAAACTGAAGTCATATCAGCTATCTTGGCCTTTACATAGAATTGCTATGTCGAATAGAACAAGGAATCGCTTTTATAACTGAATGTTTTTAAGCTGTTAAATATGTATGATAACCCCCGAAAACATGCTTTCCAATTAAGATTTCTCAAATATTGTTAAGAAATTCCCTAAGCTTGTTGAATGTAGCCCCGATTTGATTATAACAGAGTGGAATTTACTCCGTCTTAGCGACACTAAACTCTCGTATTTTTGGGGGAAAGCTGCCCCTATAAAAAGCTGTGAAATATATTTCGCAAATGTTTCAAGCTACAAATCGACTATGTTTTATAATTGCCTTTATTCTGCATAGAATAAATTGTACATAGAATTTCTAAGTTGTAAAAGAGGCACAAATTTGTAACACCTCTAAATATTGATCTGAGACCCCATAAAGTATATATATTTGTAACCGTCGTAAAATTCTGATGTCCGTCCGTCTGGGATTGAAAATGAGAAATATCTCCCCGGTTTGACTTCTTTATGTCATAGAGACAACAAATGTCAACTGATCGGACTGAAATTGGTAACTGGGGTTCATTTATACCCGGAATACTTCACACGAACAACGGTATGCAAAGGTCCCTCTAGATTTGATTTCGTTACGCCACAAAAACCTGACATTTCAACGAATAGGGCTGAAATTTGGTACAGTTAGTTTATTTGTACCCGAAACCATTCACATGCGATCCATTGTGGAGGGTATATAAGAGACGGCATGGTTGAACTTAGTCCGTCTTTACTTGTTTTTTATTTGGGCAGATGAAGTCGATTTTGAGCAGTATATGGGAAAATTTTGGTCAGAAAAAAATTTTCCAGAGGCAACACTGCTCCCTCTCCAGTGACCAAAACAGGAACCGATACCTGATCCGCTTGGAAAGATATTCTCCTAGTTTGTGTGTTCCGCACAACTGGAAGTTCGGTGGACCGCGTACTCTGAGATGATGTCTGAGGACTCGGTAGAGGTGTTGTTGTTGCTGTTTTTTTGTGGATGTTCAGGCCCAGTATTATTGATGATGAAAGCTGGCTTGAGTCGATCTTCCGATATGTTCACGTCCTTGTTCTTCACTCGTAACGTATATAACCGATCTGAAATTCGTTGCACTATCTCAAACGACCCAGTGTAAGGTGGTTCAAGTGGTCCTCGTACTGCGTCCGTGGGAAGAAAAACGTGAGTGCAATCATCGGGTTATTGAAAATAAACATTTTGCATTTGTAGTGGTGAGACACTGGAATTGGTCGCAGGAAGTTGAAGTATTCACGAAGTTTCCTTAAAAATTCAGATGAATTGGCAGAAATTTCTGATTCGGTGAAAAACTCTTGAGGTAACCGTAAGTGCCCACCATAAAGAAGATCCGAAGGCGAGGCTTGAAGATTCTCTTTGACAACTGTCCTTAAACCAACGATACTTGTGAAGGAGACATTTAAAAAAAAAAAATTATTTTATTTATTAAATTTGCTAGGGCCTTGAATAACGCGTACTCGAATTGTGTGCCCTGGTCTGTCAAGTTGGACCAAAATGCGGTCGCGACAGCCTGGGCCGACATGTCCGGATTTGGGGGCGTCCGGGGAATTCCAAAAAAAGATTCGTGTTATACTCGACAAGACCTACAGGAAATTATTATCACGCCATTCGCGTCTCAACTTGAGTTTATTTTGTCGCACTGTGTAATTTTCGAGAGAAAAATCCGAGTGGCTGCCAACACAGCACCAATGGCGATGTCTGATGTAAACACCAGTTGTAAGGACCAAATCTGAATTGGGTGCTGGATGAGCTAGCATGGTTGCATCACGAAGGCTGCGTTTACATGATGCAAAAACATTTTCAACCTCAAGTGTCCAAGGAACCTTCCTCTTATCATTCTTCTTGGAGTCCTTAAGGAACTCATTGAGTTGTGCCTGTAGCTGAGCGGCATGTGGAATGTAACGACGATAAAAATTGTCGACACCGAGGAATCTGCGAAGCTCGCAAATAGTTTCAGGTTTGGTGTATTTTTCAATAGCGGCAACACGATCTGTTGGAGGTGTACAACCATTGCCGTTGATGATGTAACCAAGAAACTGTACTTCATATTGTCCAAATTTACATTTATTGACGTTGATTGATAGACCGTATTGTCGAAGTCGGTTCATTACCAAGTTGCCAGATTGTCTGTCATTCGAACACGGCGGTCTTGTTGCTGCCACATATTTATACCGCAGGAAGGAGCACACTTTTTCTTTAAAACGAAACGAATTTCCTGAGGGTCAGTTGAAGGTGACTGTTCTTTCGATATTAGATTTTTTGTTGTATCAAAAAAGATCACATCATATGTATCTATTCTAAGTTTACACCTACTTAGGATAGACTCACAGTGTTAAGTAGAGAACACTTCTATGTTTTGGGACTTGGAAAATTTTATTTCTTTCCAATAACCTGCAAATATATATGCCCACAGTAATTAAACCAACGTTTAATTACTGTGGGCATATATATTTTAGAAATAGTGAATCTCATCCACAAAAAGTAAAAAATTCCAGAAGCGAATTCCACAGGTAAGTTTTGTATTCCGTAATATCACTTCCCAGCAACATATCTCATTACCAAATAACCTGACGGGTAAGCCAAGCTCAAAACTAGTAACTGCTTATAATTTGGCCTCCCTTCGAATTATTTTTACACACGCATGTCATTGGAGGAAAGTGCTTCCACTCAAACATACCAGATGCTGAAAAATAACCACTTAACCCCACATCCAAAAAGTAAGCGTGGATGTGCAATAATTTTATTAGTGTGTTTGTGTGGTGGTGGTAGTGGATATTTCCGATTTGCTATTGCTTTGTTCACCACCAGTGGTGGAAAGTGGTGAGAAAGTAGAAGAGCGAATAAT
Source organism: Eudasyphora cyanicolor (assembly GCA_963930755.1). Lineage (NCBI taxonomy): Eukaryota > Metazoa > Arthropoda > Insecta > Diptera > Muscidae > Eudasyphora > Eudasyphora cyanicolor. The sequence goes on along the minus strand of OZ005735.1, from coordinate 133,526,718 downwards.
TGGGAAGAGCGTAACATTGGAAAGAGCGTAAAATTTAGAGGAGAGTAATAATCGATTGCTGTTGTCATATACAGAAAAATGTCATTTACCGGGAGATGGGATTGAACTCGCGACCTCATTGTTTCTTAAGGTGAGTACAGACGATTTGCAGATCGGACAACATTGCCAGAAAAATGGCGGAAAAATGCAACCCTGTGAATTTACAATCGTGTGAACATACAATTTTTGTTTTGCAACGTTAGCAGAAAAGTCATTGCGAGATAATTTGCTGATTGTTATATGTTCGAAGTTTATGCATGTGACAACGGCGCCATTGCCAGAAAATCATGTTATTTGCAACACTGTCTATAATGTATTTTTATTGGCAATCCTGCATATAAATATTTACAAAATTTATTGTAAATATATGAAATTGTAATGTTTTCTTGCAATCGTCTGAACTGTCAATTCATCTTTGCCTAACAATCGGACATTGCCCGTATATTTGCATCACTTTAACAGGGTTGATAATGTTTGCCGATCTGGCAATCGTCTAAACTCAGCTTTAGTTTAGCATCATAATCACTGGCCTACGTCGCGATTCATATTCAAATCGCTTAATAATCAAGAACATAAATATAACACATCAATATCTTGGTTAGTACACGCTCGGCAAATCGAGCGACCTGTACTGTTTTGTGAATAACTTTTGATTTGGTTAACGGATAAACACCAAATTTTGACTGAGTATACTTTGAAATATTTAGAAATTAAAAATGTTATCTCCCTAACAGCATGCTAACTCGACTTAGCATGTTTTAGAATAGAGATATCGATATATCGTAAACCATTTAAAGACAAGTTTTTTAGTTCAAATTAGATTACTAGTAATAACTTATTTTTGTCATTATTTTGTTAGTCGTTATTTATTTACCGAAAGAAATGCTGGCGATAATGATATATCATTACCTGGTAATCCCGGTGGTAATGGCATGTACTTACCAAGATTTTGCTGGGTTATGGGTCGATTATTATGATTTAATTGCGTTGCCAGTTGCCAAAATTACATTACGGATGGCAACTACCGACAACTTCAGTTGTTAAATGGGGGATTTTTCGGCAAATATTTATGGGTCGATTGTGGATTGCAACCTAGTTGAGTTGTCTACTGGCAACGCAACTGAAATAAAAATTGGTATGATGTACGGCAACTTTTTTCAGTTGCCGTCGATAATAGTTTTTGACACTTTGTTAATCAAAAATATTGTAAACAAACAAACAATTGAACATAAAAGGAAATTTCAGCTACAAAAATTCTATTTTTAATGATAAGCTCAGTGAGACTATTTTTTGATGAAGAAATCCAATGTCTACAAGGACAGCCTAATCAATATGCAATAGATCTGCTGCCGCCTGCTCTAATGGCGTTAAAGTTGGCTCACAACCTGTGATGTTAAGTTTTGCTTTAAAAAGAATCTGCACTCTTTGCCATTCACCTAGATGATTCACCGAAGGAGATGCCTGACGGACATTGGTCACAGTGATCAAACGCTTCAAATGGGCTATACGATGTTTCTGCAGCAGATAGTCCCGATTTACATTGGCTGAATGTTCAGCAAATTATGTTCAGCTGAATGTTTAGCAAATTATCGGCGTTTTGTAGGAGAGAGGGGCAGTCGGCAAGAAGGGGAAAAACTCTCCCGTACTTATCGGGCTGAACATTTTGTGTTTTTCACTCGCACTTTGAAACAACAACAATTCACACAGGAATATCCGAAACAAAATTACGTGTCTAAACGCAGAGGCAAGTTTAAAAGAGAATTAGCGGATAATCTGCTGAAAAAAATATCCTAGTGTAAATCTGGACTAACACAGCGTAGATGAGAAAGTAGGGAACGAAATTCGTATTCGATTGGGCACCGCCACCACCGGCATCTTCGTGGAAACAACGTTCCCAAGCGAAATGCAAGAGTAGTAGCTTCAGATCGTGTATGCTATTCGTTTAGGAATTGCCACAGCGTTGGGTGCTTTTTTGCATGTCGGTCATACAGGCCACCTCGGAGACTTCCGGACCCCAGAGTGGCAGTGACCCATTGTATTGGCATTCTGCAAACTCGCTCTCTCCAATTCACCACGGCCACACTTTCGTTACATCCCTAATTTAAACCATCATGGAACCTACAAACACGCGAAAAATATGTAATGTTGAAAATATGATAAAAAAAAATAACTACCATTTAATTTCACGTTTTATTTCTTTAACAAAAATACACAGCAACCACAAATAAATGGTTGCCGAAAAATCGCCCATTTAACAAACGAGTTGTCGGTAGTTGCCATCCGCAATGTAATTTTGGCAACGCAATTAAACGTTGATTGCAATCCATAATCGACCCATTATTTGAGGTTGCTGTGAATTCTTTTAAAGAAATAAAACGTGAAATTAAATGGTAGTAAATTTTTTTTATAATATTTTCAACATATTTTATTTTGCGAAAAGATTTTGGCCTTCATCCTTATAAGATCAAACTGACTCAAGAACTAAAGCCACTTGATCATTTGAAACGCCGACCATTGTTTGAGGTTGCTGTGTATTTTTTTAAAGAAATAAAACGTGAAATTGAATGGTAGTTAATTTTTTTATAATATTTTCAACATATCATATTTTGCGAAAAGATTTTGGCCTTCATTCTTATAAGATCAAACTGACTCAAGAACTAAAGCCACTTGATCATTTGAAACGCCGACTCTTCTCCGATTGAGCTCTGGCAAAGTTAATGTTATGTCCTTAATGGAAACCCTTTATATATTGGTTCCTTTAGTTCCTATAAGGAACATAGGGGACGGGTAATATGTATATGTATATGCTATAGAAATATAGTTTTTTTATTCACGCTTCGGGAATAATTCACGGAACTTAAATATACATAGCTGTTTTTCAGAAAATTACTTAAATTAAATTACTTAATTAATTTTTGCATTTGATCACAGAAAAAAATGCAAACGAGTTCTCTGATAAATTTAGTTTTGAGTAAGAATGTTTTGTGATATGTTAGGTTAGGTGAGTGAATACCTTTGGTACACAGCATCTCGCTTTAACTAAGCTATCACCCCTGGCTATAACCAAAATAGGTCGATCCGTACAATGTTTAGTGGCTTTTTGCAACGGAACCTCTTCCATTAAAGCCGAACTGGAGATGTAGTGCAATATGAATGGATGTGTCGCTAAAGGTTTCTCCTGTAGCAAATTGCGCATTTCAACATCCATGAAGTCTCTGAAAACGAAATACATAGAGTGAGGTACATATATGTATGTATATTAGGGTGGGTCAACTTTTTTCGTCAAAAATCGTATAGCAAAATCGTAATCTATGGAAAATTCTAAGAAAAATTCGCCAAGAAACCACGGATCTAAAATCAAATCCTATACCGCGAAAATCTGCATGAAGTTAAGAAAAAATATTTTTCGTTTTGTTAGTAGACGTAATTTGAAAATTAGAAATATTTTTTGAATATGTTATATCTATTTCTATCATAAGAGTATCATTAAAAAACCTACAGAAAAATATCTCAGTTTAAATCACAAGAAAAACATTTGTTTTCCAATTTAATATTTTGTTTTATAAATAAAAGGAAGTTACATATATTTGCTTCAGCGTTGAGAAAATATTAGTTTTTTTAAGAAATGAGAACACAAGTGCTTTCAAACTTCCTAGTGCTTAAATATACCAAAACAAACAAAAGGATACTTTTATCCTGTTATACAATTATCCCGTTAGATTATTTTATCTACGCCTACTAACAACAAAACAAAAACAAATTTTTAACTATGTAAACTTCATGTCGATTTTCGCGGGATAGAATTTGATTTTAGATCCATGATTTCTTAGGAAAATTTTCTCAGAATTTTCCATAGATTAAGATTTTGCTATACGATTATTTAATTTTTTTGCGTCCATACAATTTGACCCACCCTAATGTATATTTATATTGTCTGGCAATTGTCTTGGGAAATGTGTTACTCATATATGTACATACTTTATACTAGTACGGGCCGATTCTTTAAGTTTCTTTAGAATATTATTGATACGTTCCAAGATGTCCATTTTGAAGACATATGGCAATAGAATGTCTGTATGCAATAGATTATGTCGTATCTTTTGTAATTCTATTTCCGTGGCATTGGACATTTTATCAGTCTTGAATTCTTTCTCCAGCATATCAATGCGATGCTTCAGCAAATCAGCTACTTTTAGAACCTGAAATGATAAATCCGAAAAATAATAAGTGTACAAATTTTATGTGCTTGGAAATGGGACAAGATGTGACAAAATAGTGACATTAAAGTACTCGTACTATCCCAGTGGAGTAAAAATCAAGCTGGATTTTCAAAGTATTTTTTTTGGAAAAAAAAAAACAAATAAATCAAATTTGTTACTGAAGAAAAGGGAAATTAAAATGCTGGACGAAACTTATAAGTCAATGGATAGCTAACTCTAAACTAAATAGTTTTGTACTTGACTGGGTTATATACATATAAATTCCACTTGTCCCATTTTTTGTCGCACTGCGAAAACATTAATAACACTATGCAACACGACTTTTCATCAGGACCTGGTGAAAGAAAATAAAATGGTATTTTTAAAGAAATTTAAAAACATTAAGCCAATATGTCTTGGTTATAAATTGGAATAATAAAATAAAAAATAGTGATTTCACCTTTTCGTAATTTTATTTTAATCTATAACTCTGATCTGAATGGAATTATTTCTATTGAAATTTTAGGCTCCAATGCTATGACATAGAAAGGATTTTAATATTTAATTGTGGCAAAGAAGAGAAAATGTCGAAAATTGGGTTATTATATTGTTATTTATCAATGGATTTCCACAAAATGTAGCCCGATTTTTAAAAAAGATTCGAGAATATAAACATAGTTAATAACATTAATACTAAACATAGTTAATAACATTAATACTATTTTTTTCTCTATTTTTTTAACCAAATAAAAAATAAACATCTTTGGCGAAAATTATAAATTTTTAATGTTAAAGTCAATATCTTTTGATTTTTTGATCTGATTAGAGATATATGATGTGAGCCATGGCTCCCCTATTGGGAAGACCTAGATTAAACACTAGATTTACACTATCATTTAGGTAAAAAATGGCAACATATGTTGAAAAATTTAAGATTTTTACTTTTAATAATTTTTGAGGAATTGGTACAATTTTAATCTGACAATCTTTCAATCTTGAATGTACCATTCAAAGATTTTTTATGTACATTTTCTTAACTGAACAACGTTAGAAAAAATCATTATTTCTGGGCGATATTTATACCCTACACCACTATGTGATACAGGGTATTATATGTTTGTAACACCCTAAAATAAAAAAGCTAGACCTTAAACAGCTCACTCAGCTTTTTCGGGATCCTGACGAGTAAATACTCAGTTCATATGAGAACAACATATATTTACTCGTATATCACTCTCCTATCTATAATAGAAACTAGCATGCTTTTGGTATTCTTCAATGCATTTGAATCTCAAATGCATTTGAACCCCGCAAGTCTTGTAAAGCTCATATCACAAAGATGCTAAACTCAAATCTCTCATGCGCACATCAACAAATCATGTTAAATGAAAATGATCGCAGTTCCAGAGACAATATACATACCATGTTAAAAATCCTCGATAACCAAGCGATGGGCATAAAAACTGCACACATTAACGCCCAAAGCTTAAACAATAAAAGCTTTATAGTTAAAGCAACGTTTACGGGTGGCGCTGTAAAACCAATTACTCTTCAGGACTGCGAGTGCGTCTTAAATGGACATATTTCGAGTGATCATGGCTCAGGTGTACCCGATAATGGTCTATCTGTTTCTGCTCCTGTTCCTTATAACGAAGCTACGTAACTCCTTTTGGAGCTACTTTCAGTAGTTGGTTGTACCTTCTGTTTTGTTTTACCAAAATTTTTAATAGATTTTGCTGAGGCGATCTTTCTTTAATTCATATAAATGATTATTGTTCTACCTATCTCATGGTTGCCCAGCATTAATATTTTTTATTATATTAATGGTACCTGATTTCAATCTTGGCCCAGTAATTGATAACGCCACCTACTGCAGGAATAAACTCTGTAGATATAACAACCGCATTACTTATGGACATTTGAATTGTCAAAGTATCCGTCCCTCTAATTCTAACCTAAAACTAAATGAGGTGAAAAGTTTTCTGTGTGGGAGTACTCTTGATCTGTTTGTGGTTTCTGAGACCTGGTTAAAATCCTACGTTTCTTCGACATCGGTTGGTATTTCTGGGTACTCGTTTGTACGTAATGATCGTCCAACTGTTAGAGGTGGTGGTACTTATGTTTCTAACAAACTTAAATACAAATTGGCATATCGCTCTTCTAATTACGGTGTATGTGAGTCTATATTCGTCGAGGTTGGTTCAGGCTCAAATAAAGTTATTTTTGGTGGTTTTGATGCATTTGAAGAATCCTGTCATAATCTTTTCGTCAGATATTCAAATATTGTTATAGTAGGTGACTTTAACCTCTTTGATTGTTCTAAGTCAGCCAGTGTTAGAGCTGCTTGCTCCCGTTTGGGTCTAACCATTAGCCACAATTCCTTGCCAACCCACTATGATATTGCACACGTGTCTTCGTCTTTGCTTGATTTCGTCTTGTTTAGCAGCCCCTTCTTGGAATTTGCCAGTCAGGTCCAATGCCCATATATTTCCCATCATGCCCCAATATTTGGGGCTCTAAACGTTAATGTGTCACAAAATGATAAATTTGTAGAATATCGTGATTTTAAAAATATTAATTGGAAGGTCTCTTTACGTATCTCTCTCAAGCTCGTGTTGATCTGTTCTTCACGGTTCCAGACGTAGAAATTCAACTTCCTATCATTGATAACATAGTTGGAAACATGTATTCTTTTGTACATGTCGTGCGGCGGCGAGTTTCATCCGGTCTGGGTACTTGGCTTAAATGCAGCCAATTATGTTATCTAGATCTCTTAGAGATATTGCATATCGAGATTATATGAGACATCCAACGGTTGAGAACTGGCATGTTTTTTTTTTTGTTCCTACAAAAAACAAGCGAAGTCGGTTCTCAGAAGTGAGCGTAGAAAACATTTTGTAGGTATTTTTAGTAGCATGAATACATCCCAAATTTAGAGCACCCTTCGTTCTGGTGGTTGTGTAGGGAATGATGAAGTTGCATCTGAAGTTACCCATGATGTCAATGTCCTTAATTACTTTTTTGTTCTGCCAAACTCTAGTATCAATACAAGCAGAGTAGACTTGATTGGATATGTTGGTGATAGCTATTCATGCTCTTTTAATTGTGTATATTATAACGATCTTATTGATGCCTTGAGTGCAGTTAAGTCAAATTTTATTGGAGTAGATGGCATACCAATAAAATTCTTAAAGTTGATTTTCACATATGTCTCCTTTTTACAATACAATGTTTACAACGTCAGTCTTTCCATCTGCCTGGAAAGTGGTCCGTGTTGTCCCTATACCTAAGGTTCGGGGACATGCGTCCTATTAGCAGTCTTCCTTCACTTTCAAAAATTGCCGAACATTTAATAAAGCAACAGGTTCTGAATTTTGTAGAAGACAGGAAATTGCTTAATAATTGTCAATATGGATTTAGGCGTCGTCATAGTACTACAACCCACCTCCTACATCTTACAGAAACATTAAGAGAAGCAACTGATGTCGGTGATAGTGGTGTATTAGTGACTTTGGGCTTATCCATAGCCGTCGACAGAGTAGATTATCGGGTCTGTTCTGTAGCAAGGTGATTTGAAATCACGGTGATTTTAAAATCACCGGCGACTTAAAATCTATGTTGGAGTTCGAAATCGCCCGGTTTATTATTCATAGCCTCCCAAAAAAGATAGTTCGAATTATGTTCGGGTGATTTCGAACTCCAAAAGTGATTTTAAGTCGCTGGTGATTTTTTTTTCACATCTATCTGGACGATCTCAATTTGTTTCGTTGAATTGTTGCAATTCTGAAACACGTTACATTTATAGTGGAGTTCCCCAGGGGTCAGTTTTGGGTCCCCGTCTGTTCATTCTGTATCTTAATGGCATCACAAACTGTTTCAATAACAACTGCTCCGCGTTTTTGTATGTATACATTTGTCTGCCGCAATAGTTCGACAAATGTATTAGAAAATAACTTCAATTTCTAATTGGAATCTGTGAGCTAAAATAATAATCTTCCTATCAACTTAACCAAAACCAAATCATTGTTGTTTGAGGATGTACGTATGAATCATTGGTTGAACTCGTTTTGATCACATAACAGATCACATTTTGTTAAACAACGTGTTTTGCAAGAGTTTTATAAGATCGTTCGGATTGGCAATCCAGAATTGCTGCGTGAAAAATTTAATTTTTCCAGGTCAACTCTTGCTTCCCAAATATTTCACTTCTGCGTTTGAACGATCTTTCGTTGTACAAGTTAGTAGATAATGGAACCGGCTTCCTATGTGTTTGCGTACATTTTCATATCCTGCTTGTTGTTGTTGTAGCAGTATATGTGTTTGTTATCCATTAGTTGTTTTCATTCGCCTTGTATAGTGGGTTCTGCTGTATTGGAGAGACCAAAGAGAACTGGGAACAAGTTGAGTAGGTTTGGCAGGGCAGTTAAAGAGGTGTAGTGTGTCGTGTGGTCCCTGGTTACAGGCGGGACATATGTTCGACGTGGTGCCATCAATCCTTGCCCAGTATGAATTGAGGCGGCTACACCAGCCAGATCTTAATTGAGCCAAAAGTACTCTTGTCTGTCGTGGCAATTCCTCTTCCTCTGAGGCCACTGATGGAGTACGACATTGACGTCAGAGTGTATGTCAGCCAGACCTGCCTTGAAGCTCTTTGATCTAGAGGTTCTCTCTTGTAGCGTTGGACCTCGCGCTCTAGATCATGAAGGTCTTTCCTAATCTGCCTGGGAGGTGGTCGCCTATCCACTAGATTGTGATTGGGATGGCTGGGACGGTAGCAGCCAAAAAAAATTGTGTCGTCGACGATCTTCATCTCCTCATGTAAGTGGTCCACAGAAGACATGAGGAGGCACCCTGTCGCAGTTCTCAGGGCGGCATTTTGGCAGGTCTGTATATTCTTCCACTGCGTCTCGCTCACATTCGGTGACCACACTGGTGCTTACCACAGACCGACCTATCTTTGTAAGAGGTCAACAATGTTTCTTTATCTGTGCCCCAAGTGCTGCCGGCTAGCGGCTTGAGGACATTGTTCCTACTTCTCATCTTATTGCAGATAGCTGTGGCATGCGCGTTAGAAGAGAGGCTATCAAATGTGACACCAAGAACCTTAGGGTAGTTGGTGGTCGGAATTCTTGTGCCATCGAATATCACATTGTGTTGCTCCTTCACTTGCGCTGTCCATTCAGTAAACAGTGTGGCCGATGATTTGGTGGCGGATATTTTTAGGTTCCTCGCAGCGAAGAAATTGGCAATCTCAGCGAGGTAGATATTCAGCCTTCCACATAAGTCATCGATTAAAGGACCCGACGCCAGAATCGTACAGTCATCAGCATATGATACGATTTCAACGCCGTCAGGTGGGGGTGGAATTGCAGAAAGGTAGAGGTTAAACAGTGCCGGAGATATCACCCCACCTTGTGGAACTCCCTGTTTCTCTCTACGGGGTTTGGACTTCTTGTTTCTGAATTCCACATACGACTGGCGTCCACACATGTAATTGACGGTCCAACGTTTGAAACTATTCGGGAGGGACGTGTTGGCTATGTCCTAAAAAGCGTGGCGTGGCTGACGGTATCGAAGGCCTTCGATAGGTCTAGCGCCACGAGGACGGTCCTGTCACCGGGCTTGTTCTGGTTAAGACCGCGGCTCACATGCGTGGATATGGCGTGTAAAGCAGTAGTCGTACTGTACTGCTTTCGGAATCCGTGCTGATGATTAGCAATTGGAAAATGTCCAATAAGGCTGGGGAGGATTAACGCCTCAAGCGTCTTTGCTACTGGCGAGAGAAGGGAGATAGGCCTGTACGATTCTCCCTTGCTCGCAACTTTGCCCGGTTTCAGTAGCGGGACCACTCTGCCCATTTTCCAGGCTTCGGGTACTATCAGAGTGGTCAAGGACAGATTGAGGACCCTAGTCAGGTACTCAACTCCCGGTATATCCAATTGCTTCAACATCAGCATCGGGCCAAGCTTTTTTCATCCAATTTCTTATATACTTAAATAAACAATAGTTACAAAATAATTAATGTATACAACGCCCCATGTTGGGAACTCTAGTACAATCTTTTTACATTTTATACATATTCAACAGTGTAATAAATAGTAATCCATATATAGTATTATAAGTATTAATGCAATGAAAAAATAGAAAAAACATCACGTATATATTTGAGTTAAGATAAAAGGGGTCAGGGTATAAAAGAGGAAATTCCCGAAGAGAGTATACTTTCTGTTAAATGAGCCACTAGTACTTGCTGGTGTCTAATTTGGAGAATTTGTCTCTATCTATAATAGGTATGGTAGTGTTGAAACGTATGTTAGCTTCATTATCTGTTGTGATTTCTATTGCCTTTGTTGTGGCCCTACGATACTGATGGTAGAAAATTGGAATACCAACATCATTTTGTATAGCTTTGTCGGGGCCAAGCTCTGTGGATGTCTTAGCGCTACGGATGACATCTGCAACTTCTCCAACTGTAAACTGTGGTGGTACTTCTTCAGCTCGGAGAGCATGGATTCGATGCGTTACTCTCCTTTTCGCTCTGTCACTCACGGGGTGCTCTATAAATTGTCGGTTAAAATAACGCGCGCACCTCTTCGGGTCAGTCACAGTTGTGGCACCAAATGTGACTGCCGTCCGGTCGTCTTTCCTGCCTGGATTCGAGAGTGACTTAACCGTTGCCCACAATTTACCATTACCGGAACTTAAGTTGCACTGCTTCAGTTGATCTAGCCATTTATTCCGCTTATATTCGTCGACTTTCCTACTGATTTCTAGATTCAGTTCCCTGATTCTAGGATCAGCAGGATTAGAACGACGAATTTCATCACGCACGTCTGCTAGTCCCGTTGCATCTGCTGGGAAATTGAATCGTATCGTATCTCGGGTATTCGACCAGCAGGGATAAAGCGAGCGGCTGCTGCGTTGATGATGCCTCGGAATTTCTTCTCAGCTACCCGAACATCTGACGGGATGGGTAGTTCACTGAAGCTGCGGTTGGTGAATTCTCTGAACCCGTTCCGGTCCGCTTTCCTTTGATTCAGGAAAGTACGGCGTTCAGAGATAATAAAATCGGCTGGTCTGTCTATGGAGAGGATTATGGGGAGGTGGTCTGATCCCAATGAAATGACGGGCTGCCAGGTGACGTCATTTATCAGACCAGGCGACACGATGGTGATATCTGGCGAGCTGCTGCAATCACCCATAATCCATGTGGGGGCCGTCCTCATTCACTGTGCAGAACGTAGAGCCATCTATCTACTCAGCCAAAGCTATGCCTCTATGTTCATTAGCTAGGAGAGAATGCCAAAGCTCATGATGGGCATTAAAGTCTCCTAGGACTACGCGATTATTGCCCTGCAGTAACGGACTGATGTCCGGCAAATAACGCGGAGAACAGCTACCAATCGGCGGTATATATACGTTGTACATCTCTATCTCGGCAGTCCCGGTCTTAACTGCTACCCCCATACATTCAATGTATGGGTCTCTAGAGTCAAGCTCAGGCGAGATAGGTCTGTATTGCACAGAATGGTGTAATAGGAAAGCCAGTCCCCCACCTCCACTTCTAGTGCGATCCTTACGTAGCACATTGTAACCCTGACAACTGTGCAAGCTGCATGTGTCGCTCAGCTTTGTTTCCTGGATCGCAGCGACCTTGATGTTATTCCGATTCATAAAATCTACAATCTCGTTGATTTTGCCGCGGAGACCATTGCAATTAAATTGCAAGAAGGATGCATTTTCGGGGGTTGGTACAGCAATGTGGGGAGATTGCGGCGGTGTCCCATAAACCGAAGGTGTCGATGACGTAGACGACGGGGACGACGAGGCCGACGACACTGACGACTGCGATTCTTGAGGCACACTGAGAGGTATGGAGGCACAGCAGGCTCAAACATAGCTCCCTGTGCGGCGATACTCCCCGGCGTTCCTAAGGCCAGAGCAACCCCTGAGATGCAACCACTCCATACATCGGGTACACCATACTGATGTTGAGTTGCCACGTATAAGGTTCCCGCAGACGGAGCAGAAACATTGTTGAGGTCCGGGATTTTGTTCGGTCCCCGCACGGACCAGAAGAATTCGGAGCAGACACTCCGGGATGTGCCTCTCCCAAGGCGAAAAAATGGACGAACATAAAACACTTAGTACTGAGGTGGCAGCCCCTGGCCGAAGAATTACTGCTTCGGGTCAATCCGGTACAAAGAACCGGCTGCCGTGGGATTGCCATCCTGGGATTGTCATATCCTGCTCATATGTTTTGGCGGAAATATTTGGAATATGTTCTGCACGAGTCCTGATATGTATGTTAAAATACATGTATGATCTGTGCATAATTTCTTGACCACAAGATTCAGGCGTTATCAGTGAGGGTCTATATACATACATTCGTTAATACCATTTGCTGGGGAGCCATTAATTTAATGTTAACTGTAGTGTCGTAATTACATACGAATGCCAACCCTATTCTATGTTATAGATTCTATCTTTAATCGTTCTGTATCTATTACCATTGTTCGTATTTGTACAAACTTGTGAAGTTACGTTACTCTTACTCTTGCTTTCTCTTTCAAACCGTTCAATTGTGCAACTCCATTTTCATATACATTTTTTAATATTTAATAAATTGTTATTTGAATTAATCTTATTCAACTCGTGTTATCATTTAACTCAAATACACAACATTAACTTAATATTATTATTTATACCCATAGGATGGGGGTATATTCATTTTGTCACTCCGTTTGTAACACCTCTAAATAATGATCTGAGACCCCATAAAGTATATATATTCTTAATCGTCGTAAAATTCTAAGACGATTTAGCCATGTCCGTCTGTTGTAATCACGCTACTGTCCGTAATAATAGAGCTAGGTGGCTGAAATTTGATAACTTGGGATTGAAATGGGCCATATCGGTCCATATTTAGATATAGCTCCCATATATAGCATCTAACTTTTTGTGATTCCTACTGTTCTCATCTACTATTTTTTTTTGTGTTTTTCGGTGTTATTTTCTTTTGGTTTGAGTTATTTTGTGTGGTCACATGGTGGAGGGTATATAAGATTCGGCATGGCCGAACTTAACGCTTTTACTTGTGTTTCTTAATTTTTAGTGATTACATTTATTTATATATTTACTTTTGTTATTATTTAATTTCATTCTCCTCAAAACTAGACGCCTCGACAGCTGCTTCAGGCGTCGAAAAACGTTGACCAAGCAGTTTTTTCTTGATGTGAGTGAATAAGGATAAGTCATTGGATGTCAAATCAGGGCTGTATGGCGGATGACCCATCAATTCGACGTTATGGCCGGTCAAAAAGGCGCTGGTTTGAGCCGATGTGTGAGAGCTCGCATTGTCATGGTGCACAATGATTCGTCTTCTCTTGTTCGTTTTTCGAATTTCTCCGAAGACTTAGGCAAACAAATTGTGGTGTACCACTCAGAATTGAACGTCCTACGTTGCTCAAGCGGTGCAGTCGCCACATGACCCGTTTTGCCGAAGAAACAGGCGACCATTTGCTTCGAAGTGCTTCTTCCACGAACAACTTTCGTTGGATTTGGCTCGTCTTCGAAGACCCACACGGTCGATTGCTGTTTTGTTTCGGGCTCATACGCATAGATCCAAGATGACGATCTTATAAACGTCTTTCGAAGCACCGCGATCGTATTTTTTCAAAATTTCTTTGCACCAATCGACACGAGCCTTTTTTTGAGCGATTGTCAAATTGTGCGGGATCCAACGAGAACAAACCTTTTTTACGGCCAGGTGTTCATGCAATATCGAATGTATGCTGGTGGAAGAAATGCCCAAGGATGCCTCTATCTCACGGTATGTCACATGACGATCTTGCATTATCAGTTCACGCACGGCATCAATGTTCTATGGCACAACGGCCGTTTTTGGCCGACCTTCGTCTTTGAGCGATCGTCGGCCACGATTGAATTCATTAAACCAGTTTTTCACAGTGCTATAGGATGGTGCTTCATCGCCATACAAAGATTTAAGTTCATCGATGCACACTTGTCGTGATAATCCACGTCAAAAGTTGTGAAAAATGATCGCACGGAAATGTTCACGAGTTAATTCCATTTTGTTGCCAAATTAATTTTTTCAAGTCACTGTTAACAACACAAGTGATGGTCGTACGTCAAAACGTTCTGAGTATGTTTATGCTAAAAAATGTTGAACTTTCCAATGGAAATATCAAATGGCGCCAGGCAACACTTAGTGTTGTCTTGGCCAGAAATATATATAGCAACACAAATGATGGTCGTACGTCAAAACGTTCTGAGTATGTTTATGCTAAAAAATGTTGAACTTTCCAATGGAAATATCAAATGGCGCCAGGCAACACTTAGTGTTGTCTTGGCCAGAAATATATATAGCAACCATCGTACAGCAATTGGCAGACATAATCAGACTTTGCTGGGTCCCCGGACACTGTGATATCGCGGGAAATGGATGCGAATTCTTCAGTAACATAGAGTGTTTCTACAAAGACCTGACAAAACAAAAATGGTCGAGCAATTCTCACTGTAAAATCATTAAGAGGGGCATTCGTTTAATGATAGGCAAGCTGACTGGCCTCTGTAATGTTACATCTTTAACATCAAGGTGGCAGAGTGATTCTGCCGACTAGTCGACTGTGAGGATGAGGACGAACTGGAGACAATCGAACACCTTCTCTGTCAATGTCCTACTCTATCAAGACGAAGACATCGCTACCTAGGAGATTACACGATACAAAATCTGGAATCTCATTTATCCCACGATATTGATAAAATCATGGGCTTCATAGGTTGAGATGGATGGTTTGACATCAACTCATCTAAACCTCTCCTAAAAAGCCATTTATCTTATTATACTCATCACCTCCTTCATCTTCTTCGACCTCTCCTCCATATTTTACTCATCTTCTAAGGAAGAACACAATGGACCAAATAGTCTCCGAGTGAAGTTGTGTACGGCAGCAATGGCTGTGTGCCGCGCGTCCTTAACCTAACCTAACCTAATACTTCTTCAAGGTTGCTTAACATTTTCTTTGTGAGTCGCAAATCAAAAATCTTACGGTATGATCAGGTTTTTTCCCAGGGGTTCTCTAAACATGATCTCATTTACATAACATACGATTCCAGCAATGATACAGTGAACAGTATATAACATATCGTGATTTCAAGAATATAATTCATGTTGCTATATTAATTACTTGAAGAAACATAATAGGAGCAATTATATCGGTTAGACTCAGTTGATGATGAATTACAATTTATTCAAATCGAATAAACTACTTATTCAACAACTGTGTCCCAGAAAAAACAATTATCATTAGAAACAAACAGCCCCCTTGATTTAATACTCATATTAGATGTCTAATTGATGAACAAAATCATGCATACAAACGTTAGAAGCGTTTCAAAACCCCACAGCTTCATGAGCTTTTTAGATCTGCTAGAAGAAAAGCTACAAATGCAATTAATACTCCAAAATATTCAACAATAAAAAGAGAATTCACAATATAGGTATTGGCGATAAAAACAAAGAATATAAACTCATCAAATCTGATATAGACAAATTAAATGAGAGCTTTGTCCAAATTACAACCATACAACCCTCTGTGTATGTCTATGAAACTTTGTGTACTGTCCCTGAAGAAAATGTGGTTTCATTCCGCGGAGTAAATGAAGTAGAAGTTCTTCAAAGCTTTCTTACCATAAAATCAAATGCTACGATAAAATATGTCCTAGATTTCTCAAAATTATAATACCGAAATTATTGCCGTATCTGACGTACTTGTTCAATAACGTACTGACTAAGTCAGTTTTTCCTAGAGAATGGAAACTAGCAAAAGTTATCCCTGTGCCCAAACAAAACAAAGAGTATCGTCCCATTGCCATTCTGTCGATCATATCGACAGCATTGGAACGCATAATGGTTGTTGTTGCAACAGTTATGCTGTCTCTAACGCGTTTTCCCTGGAATTAATGGTGTAAAATTAGCTCTTTTGTAATTGTGTGCATAATAAAATTAATGATGTTGATGATAATGGTGATTATGATGGTGTAGAGTTGTGGGTGTTATGAGTAAGGTAGTTGGGAAGGTGTAGGAAATGAGTCACCTCGACTGGCTGACACCACAGATCCAGAGGGCACAGGTCTGTCGGTCGATTTGGGCAGCTGAAAATGTGCGCTGTGTCGTGAGGACCTTGTCTGCACTCGGGGCAGATATCCTCAATGCCAGCTATTATCCTAGCTTGGTAGGTATTGAGGATTGTTGACCAGCCAGATCTTAGTTGTGCGAGGGTAGTTCTAGTTCCTCTAGGCAAGGTCCGTTCGGCATCTGCTATCGCTGGTGGGTGGTCGTTGAGGACTCTGGCAGGTGACAGGCCAGGAGGTACTGTCTAGTGAGCAACACATTATGTTGCCGCACTGACAGCATCCTCGTCTCCTCATGAAGGTGATCCACCCTCGTCATACTGACACATCCGGTGGCGATGCGGAGCGCATTATTTTGGCTGGTTTGTAACCCACTCCATCGTGTGTAGCTCATAAAGGGGGGTCCAAATGGGGGCTGCGTAGTTCAGGACAGATCTGCTAAGTGCCTTGTATGTCATGACTAGCGTTTCTTTGTCTTTGCCCCATGCGGTGCCAGAAATTGCTTCCAGCACCTTGTTGCGCATTTGAACTTTTGTCTTTATGTGTGCTGCATGTTTGGAGAAAGTGAGGAGGTTATCAAAGACTTCTCCCAGTATTTTTAGGTTTTGGACTGTTGGTATTGTTCTTCCATCGACTTTGATATCCAATGTCCTCCTCACTTCCTTAGTCCATGATTTGAAAATTGTTGCTGTGGATTTGGTAGGCGAGATTTCCAAGTTTGTACTCTGCGTAAAGGCGAAAATAGTTGCCAAGTAGTTGCTGATCCTGGCACTGATCTCATTCACATCCACTCCAGTAGACACAATGCTTGTGACAATGTCATTGAGTGCCGTGGTAGTGCCGTGTGCCTTTCTGAATCCATGTTGGTGGTTGGCTAAGGCTAGATGGTCATTCATCGTGGGTAGTAGTAGGGCTTCGAGGACTTTGGCTACAGGTGATAATAAGGAGATCGGCCGGTACGATTCTCCTCGGCTAGCGGTTTTGTCCGGTTTCAGAAGCGGTATCACTAGCGCGGATTTCCAAATTTCCGGAATCACTGACTTGTTTACATAATGTCAGTATATATTGTTCCTCAACAGTGCTACTGGACCTAGATGTTTGAGCATCACCATCGAGATGCCATCGGGTCCAAGTGCCTTGGATGGTTTCGCCGTTTCAATTTGTCCCACTGTAAATTGAAGGGGTTCCAGAGTTATGGTGTTTTTCCTGAAGTTCCTAAGGGTGGCTCTCTTGGACATATTCTGCGTTGTTGGATGAGCAATGAATTGCTGACCGAATTTCAGGGCACATTTCTTGACATCCGTGGTTGGGCCACCATTAAATTCCACAGTAACATTCCCTCTGCTCGTATTCACACCTGAAAGATTCCTGATTGTAGACCATAACTTGTGCGAACCAGCTTCGCATTTGTCTAGATGACCTATCCATTTTTCTCTACGGTGCTGGTTTATGAGTTGGTATTCTTGGGTCATCTGGGTGCTCACGTCGCAGCTCGTCACGTTGTTCTGTTAGACGTATTGCTGCTGACGGAAAGTTAGGTCTACAACGTGGAATTCTCCCTGCTGGAATGTATCTTTCCTTGTTGATTCGGAGGAATCGAGCTCTTTGGCAATGGATGTCCCTCGGGGGTCGGTAGGTAGCTGGGAATACCACGTCATATGGTGGGCATTGAAATCGCCAAGTATCATCCTGTTATCCCCCTGTAGAAGATGTTCTATGGAGGGGTGATAACTGGCGCATATGCTGTTGACTGGCGGGATGTAAACATTGACGAATTCCAGTTCGGAGTCTCCTGCTTGAACCGATATTGCCATGGCTTCCATGTAGTTTTCCGTCGACCGGGGGTGGGTAGGTCTATCTGCCTAAAACGTGCATTTCTATCAACGATGAAAGCAAGTCCTCCACCGTGGTTCCTCTGTCTATCTTTCCGGACTATGACGAATCCATCATGTGACGCCAACCGACAATCACTCACTCAAGTTTCGTTTCCTGGATAGCTGCGATTAGAATGTTGTGTTCATGCATGAAGCTGGTAAGTTCCACGATCTTGTTTCTCAGACCATTGCAGTTGAGTTGCAAGATCCGGAAGTACTGTGGAACGCCAGATATGCCATGAGGAAGCTGCTGGGGATGTGGATATGGGATATGTAGGATAAATTGTGTGTGTGGGATGTGTTGTGATGTGTTGGTGTGACTGAGTGTTCGGATTTTGTGGAGTTGGGAGTGTAGTGTGTTAACTTGTGTTAGTACTGTTATTGTTAGCTATGATGCGATTATTTGTTCTATTGTTGTTAGTTCTGTTGGTATTGAATTGGGTTTGTGTATGTTGCACTTCCGACCCAGTATGTTGAGGTGACACTAGTTCGGATGGTGTTGTGTTGCTTCCAGCTTGCAACGGGAGAGCAGTTACTGCGTTGTTGGGGCAGCATTCGGCCACAAAGTGCTCATCCCATTGCAAGTCAGAGCTGAGGTTAGTGCATCGTCGCATATGGCACCAGTTCATACAGCTGTTACACTGCACGGATGTAATGTTCCTGTGAATCACACGTCTGCAAACTGAACATTTCCAGTGTGGAGTGTCGATGTTCGGGGCGGCGTGCAGGTTGTGCCTGATTCACAGAAGCAGTGCTCCCAGCAGCATGTATGTTAGTGCAGCAACTGGCAACAAAAGTAACCGACCAATCGTCATGATTAGCCAGACCAGAACATCTTCTGAAATGGACCCAGTTGAGACATCAATTACAGAGAACTTGGACTATGTTACGGGTTATTTGTGTGTTGCACACTGAACTGATCGTGACCTCGATGGGATTGGACCAGGATTCTGTTAAATGCCAGCGATTATGAGCAGGAATTTGAGCAAACTCGCTGGCATGATTTGCTCACCTGGGGAAAAAGGTGTTGAAGATGCAGCTTTCGCTGTTGCGACAATCACTGGCCGAGCTTCGCTCGAGTCGTTACGGAACAGAGATCCGATTGTCGTGGGAACGGGCATAATGATCGACCAAATTAGTACCAACATAAGCTCTTTTCAGACAGACAATCTGGGTTTCGGAGGAAACGAAGCTGCACAACAATTCTGATAGATGTCGTTGAAGGTATTCGTCAGCATCTGGACAAAAGTGCCTCCTTCTTAATGCTTCTAAACCACATCAAATCAATCGATTCTGTAAATCATCGAATTGTGGTATTAGAGCTGCAAAAATTATTCCACTTTTCAAATACTGCCTGCAATTTAATGACATCATATCTCTCTGTACGCTCACAGTTAGTTGTTGCTAATAACCAAAGATCCGATTAATTAGAAGTATCAAAGTATTACTGTTTTCCACATACATAAATGATCTGCCCGTAACCTGCCAAGTTCAAATGTATGCAGGTGATGTGCCTTGAATCCTGCATATGGAATATTAACACAGACCTGAACCGGATATATAACTAGGCCTAAATAAATAGATTATGTCTTAATTCCTCTAAGACAAAATTAATAGCAATACACAAAAGAGCAACAGCCATCATTGAGCCCCATACTGTGAAAATTGGAAACGCTATTAAGACAGTGAGGGTACTGCATGTAATTTAGATCTAATGTATAATTCTGCACTTACTTGGACAAACCATATAAACTGCACTATCGGCAAGGCTCATAATATGTGAGGAAATCTATGGGCAGTCCGACATTATACACCGTTCCATATAAAAAGCTGTTAGCGAAATCTTATCTGATACCTAATCTTCTTATGGATGGGAAGTCTTTGCAAACTGTTGAAACTGCTGAAGATGTTATTATTAGTAATATATATTCATTAGATAATTTTGATATTATAAAACTAAAATTTTGTTAACTATCAACATATAGTCCATGAGGGCTCAGTTTGATTAATAAATAAATAAATAAAATAAATAAATAAATAAAAGAAAATAAAAATGTAGCCTATAATGATATAGCCAAAAACATTTTAACAAAAAAACGTTTGACTCTTCTACACGAGATCATCTATACAAAGGAGCCTGAATACCTGTATAATCGCTTCACATTTGCTCGTTCAAACAGAGGATTGAAACTAATTCTACCGAGATATGATTCCGTAGTATCTGAAAGAAACATCTTTATACCCTGTATACATCTCTGGAATAACCTCCTCCACAACATACAACGCATAAGCAATGTCAATACATTAAAAAATTAGCAATTTAATCTATTTAAATAAATGTAAGGTTATTCCTTGTAGTAAAAGTAGTAATAAGAATAAAAAAAAACTGTTACCTATACATTCATGAAACCAGCACTAACACATATAAGGTATAATCTTGTTGTGCCTGGTATAAGAAATAAATAAATCTAAATCTCCAAATCAAAAGTATATCGATCGACTCAGAATCTCTAGCAGATTCGATCTAGCCATGTCTGTCCGTCCGTCGACCTTGATGAAATTTGACACAACGCTCTCTTTTATGCCAGGGACGAAGCGTATTGAATTTGGTCAAAATCGGTTCAGATTTAGATATAGCCCCCATATACTATGTGTACCCCCGATTTGGGAACTAAGCGCTGTAGAAGCCTCATTTTTCAACCGATGTGTATGGAATTTTTTTGGCCGCAGAACATACTGAGCCGACATTAAAAAAATCGGTTCAGATTTAGCTATAGCCTCCTTACTTTGGAGTATCTTGATTCAAAGACGAACACTGCCAAATTTTTCGGTTCAGATTTAGATATAACCTCCATATATACCTATATCCCAAATTGCATCTAAGCGCTATAAAATCCACATTTCTCAACAGATCTCAATAAATTTAACAGATAATAGTCATTGAATAAAAAAAAACTCTGTGAAATTTCATCCGAATCCGATTCTAAATCTAAGTTTTATCAAATACAATATTTTGGACAATTCAGTATAATTAGACAAACACCATTGCTAGAAACTTGTCAATATTTCTACTTATTCTGCCCTAATAGGGTGGTGTAGGGTATAATATAGTCAGCTCCGCCCTACTGTAACCCTTTCTTATTGTTTTTTTCTCATTTTGTTACATAGTGTAATTTACGGTGTGATTATAATTACCTTATCTGCTGCCTCGCCAGCTACTGCCGTAAATGCATATCTAGCGCGATTTGTTTGCTTGAGATTTGTTATGCAAAAGTTTTCCAATTCCTTGGTATTTGTCACATGTGTACCACAACACAGTTCCTTCGACTGGAAATCGAAGTTATCACAATTTATGGTAACTAAACGCAAACCCATTTCGGGATAAATTTCTCCCGGAACCATAGTAACGTCGTTTTGTTGCAAAATATCTGAGGCATTGCATAGATCAACATTTACCGGGAAGGCCGATGAAATTATTTGACTGTTAAAAAGAACAAAAGTTGTATACGAAGAATAAGGCATTCTTCGGCAGCACATTTACCTTATAAGCTCTTCGATTTTCTCCACATCTTCCTTTGCTATACGTTTTCCTATAAGACCCACCTCTAATTTGCAATAATCACTGGTGACAGCACTGGAAACCTGATAGGTGACCTTGTTAAACAACGTTCTTACAGCACCATTCAATAAATGTGTAGCTAAGAGTAAAGGTTTGACAAGTCCCAAACAATTAAGGCCACTTTTTAACAATTTGTCCATAAGACTTACCTGTATGATGACAAATATTCCTTTTTCGGTGGTTCTCATCAATCTTTAGCACAACCTCATCGCCAGTAGCTAAAGTAAACTGCAGTCTTTCCTTTGGCAATTCACACATATGAATTATACAGCCATTGATAAAGCGCACATCTATAACGGGTAGTTCCAAGGTTTCTTTGTTTGCGGCATTCAAAATAAGACAACCCTTGTCAGCTTGTTGACCACCAGATTCATAGTAGAAATTACTCGCCTCCGTTATAATAGAAATAATATCTTTGGTGTCGGTAACTCCACGATTACACACCACCTCATTAACGCTAACCTCATTATACAATATACACAAAACTTTAGACTTTATCTCGGGTATCACATATTTATTATCCATTGTGTTGTAGGCATAGGAGTATTTGTACTGATTATCTGTGGCCGGTAAGCATTTTGTCACCTCAACCAATGACTTCTCAATATTTTTCAAATGCGGCTGTGTTTGATCATTCAAAAACATTGATCCCTTTGACTTCTGTTTCGCACTAGCCACCGCCTCCTTGTAGCCCAACGAATCGTATGTCATATCTTCTAGTTCGGCTAATTTTTTAAAGTTTTCCTCTGTTAGACCATATGTATCGCTTAATTTGTAGAGAAAATCACCCGGTATACCATTGTCTTTAAATGTGTGTTTCACCGATTGAAATTCACGATAGGCCGGTACGAATCCTGGGCATTCCATCAAATCGACATCTTCTAAATTGGGATACTCATTTCGGACTTCGCTGAATGCTTTGGACGAATTTTCTCTTAGTGCCTTAAAGACTTCTTGTTCGTGTGTGATTAATTCTAAAATATCTTTTTGTTTATTTGCTATTTCGGGATAAGCGGAACCCAAAGATTCCGCCACAACTGGCACTAAATGATGGAGAAGCTTTTCATTGGCAAATATGTTCTCAGATACCGTTATAGCTTTGCGTAAAACACGTCTTAATTTTTGACTAGGAATAAATGTGCATATATTTTAGAAATAGGAAAACATGTAAACAAGGTGGTATTTTCGGCCGGGCCGAATCTTATACCCTCCACCAAGAAAAGCGTTTAGTAATATTATAATAGGGTAAATCTCAGGACTGTCATGCCAACTGTATGCCAAATGGCGGGGAAAATTTGTAACATAACCCAAGGGATATAATCGGCAAAGTGCTTTGTATAAAACCTATATTAAAATTTAACTGTGATGTCTAAATAGAATACAAACGGCAAAGTTTCACCTAAATTGCTTAGAACGTGTGGTGTTTATGGCTTAAACAAGGGTATTTGGGAGCGACATCTATAGGAGGATTATAACAAAATAATAACTGATTAAAACAATTTTACTGTGATGAATACTTGTCTAAATAGAACACAAACTGCAAAGTTTTACTTAAATTGCTTAGAAAATGTGATATTTATGCGACCTCTGAAGGGTGACTATAACAAAATATAAACCGATTTTGCCGAGATTAATTCTTATAAAATATAATACGTGGCCTTCGGTAGCTTAGTGGTTAGTGCGTTAGACTTGGATCCCGAAGGTGCTGGGTTCAACTCCCAGTCATGGCACCGGAAAAATTTAACATCAACATTTCATGTTTTCATCATAATTCGAGTTTCTGCAGCTAAAAATAACTCACCGGTCGCACTACCACTACAACAACATCTGATCACACAAGTCAACAGGGACGCTAAAAATAGACATAACACCATGACGACTATTAACAGAAATGCAGCGCTTCTGAGTGGAGAATAGAAACGGCAACACTCAAAAATAACATCCCTTCCCTGATATTAACAGACGAATGTTAATTTACTACCGGACAACATTGAGTGGATGAAAACAACATAAGGTTCCCACGATAATCGGATATATGCCGGAACGAAGTCTGTAATAGAAATAGACTTAAGGATTATCAACTCAGCGTCTCCAAGCTGCTACAACAACAACATAAAATATAATACAAACTGCAAAGTATCGGATACATTGGTTTAAAATATGTGGTATTTATGGCACAAAAACCGTGTTTTAGGAGTTTTATCAAAACATAGACCGATATGGCCCATTTGTAATACCAAATGACCTGCAACTATAAGAAGTATTTGTAACAAATGTCATCAACCTAGCTCTATTATTACGGACGGTAGCGTGATTTCAACAGACAGACTTACGGACATTGTTAAATCGTCTCAGAATTTCACGACGATCAACAATATATACTTTATTGCGCCAATATTTTAAGGTGTTGCAAACGGAATGGCAAAGTTAGTATACCCCCATCCTTCGGTGGAGTGGTGGCGTAGAGCAAGATATCCAAGAGCAACATCTATCGACAGATATGACTGATGTATACTGTGCAAAATAAAAAAATATTATGGCTGTATGCAGGCTCATTTGCACGAGAGCAAACTCTATATCAAGATATTAACAAAACAATTGACCGATGTTGTTTAATAAAGTTGCAACGAATTGTTATAATTAATGCAGTCAAATTTCTTGGAATTTTGCTTAAGAGCGGCTTATAAATATCAAAAGATATGGCTCATTTTTAATATCAAAACCTGCAACTATAAGAACAGTTTCTGCTAAATCTAGCTAGCGTTATTCTTGCGTACTGTAACGTGATTTCAAGAGACAGACAGAAAGGACGACATGTCAAATCAGCTTAGATTTTCATGAGGATCAGGAATATACATACATATATACTTTAAAGCATATGATCAGTTTTCGATATATTGTAAACGAAATGAAAAAATTAGTACAACATTCATCATGTGGTGGAGGGCATAGGAACACCAAATATGATACTTACTTTTGGTCTGGTAGCATTCCATCAGCTAAACAAACCGTAACCATTCTGGCATGATCTGCCAAAATTCTGTAACCGGTATCCAATGTTGCACTTTCGCCAGAAGTTGGAAATGCTCCGGTATACTGTGGAGCTTTGGATATCTATTGCGAAATTATAAAAAGGTACATATAATGGGTATAGAGCATTAGTGGATTATAGGAAAATAATATGAAATGTTTGCTCATTCTTTTCGAGACATTGGCGATTTAGTTGTTGCCCCGTCAGAGCAAAATAAAGTTTTTCGTAAAAGGGATATTAAAGTGTTAATTTTTTGTTATTGCAAAATAATAAAAATAAAAGATATTGCAAAATAATCGAATTGCCCGAATTTGAAAACATTGAAATTACACTAGTTTACAAATTTTTGTCGGAGGAATGTATATAAAATTTCCTGGTGCAATTCGGTTCGCCAAACACGAAAAAATGCATATGTACAAAATTTTTTTTTTAATTTTTTATGTTAGGTTAGGTTAGGTTGAAGAGAGGAGACGTTTAAACGTCTCATGTCCATGGACATACACTTAAGCCAGTGGTTCGGCCTGTTTTGCGCTCCTTATTTATGATCTTTTTATACCTCACGAGTTACAGAAAATCGGTACTAGACACGAATTTTCTCAGTATCTTCCAGTCATATTCTCTAAGATGAGTCAAGTCTGGCAATATGTCGGACCCGAAATGTTGGGATCTTGCATGTGTGAAAGCCGGGCAGTGACACAGAAAATGTTCCATCGTTTCGATGTTTTCTCTGCATGCCCTGCATTCGTCGTTTTCTGCTAGTCCTATGCGATGAAGATGTGCTTGTAAGCTTGAGTGTCCCGTTAGAACACTCATCATCTTACTAATATCGATCTTGTTTAGTTTCAGAAGACTTCTTGTTTTCTTTTCATTTGGGTCACCCCACAGTATTTTTGCAGTTGCTCCTACTGTTGCGCTATTCCACACAGTTTTATGAGCCATCACTGCCCAGTGCTTCAACTCATTTTTCATGGCTTCGAAAGGTTTCCAATTCCCCAAGTTTATTACTCGAAGTTCTCTGCCCTTTGAAGCCAAGTTGTTTGCCCGTTCATTTCCAATCACTCCGTTGTGTCCTGGTACCCAGCAAATACGCAATTGACCATGCATGGGCTGAGTAATCATTTATCGTTCTTTTACAGTCCAACACAGTTCTGGATTTGACCCTTTCCGATGTTATTGCTTTAATCGCCATTTGGCTGTCTGTGAAGATGTTGGCATATTTAGGCTTGGTCGTGTTACTGAGCCAGTTCACACTCCGTGATTGCTCGAACTTCTGCTGAAATACCGTGTTATGGTCAGGGAAGCGGAAGTGAAGTTCGACTTCTGGTTCATCAATAAAAAGTCCCAGACCCGTCCTTCCTCCTCGCTTGGACCCATCCGTGTAGCAGCTGGTTCCCACTGGCACATGGGCCAAAGTTCCATTTTCCCAGGAGCGTCTGTCTGGCACAAACGTATCACGTAGGTAGCTGTAAGCCGCACTTCAGGAATGCGGTCCGAGATTTCTGGCGAATGTGACCAACTAGATATTCTAAAATCTTCTGATGGTACGACTTGTGGTCTCGATTTATCCAATCATCCATCACTTGTAGACGTCTTGCTGTGAGGGCTGCCTCGTACTTTATACGGATGTCTATTGGTTGGATGTGCAGTATAGTCTCCAACGGTTTTGTTGGTGCAGTTCTAAATGCCCCGCTTATGCCTAGACAGCCCATACGTTGAATTTTTTGCAAAGGTATTACGTTGCACTTCTTGTCCATTGATGTCCACCACACCACAGAGGCGTAGGTGATTATTGGTCTAATCACGCTCATGTAAAGCCAGTGAGTCATATTTGGACGTAGTCCCCATTTTAAACCTATAGCTCTTCTGCACAACGGCCAACATCTTGCCTTTGTAACTCTTTATTCAAGATGATCTTTCCAGTACAGTTTCTGATCCAAGATTTCTCCCAAGTATTTTACCTTTTTAGTTATAGCAATTGCCTTATTCAGGAATCGAGGCGGGGTAAAACTTGGGATCTTCGATTTCCTTGTAAATAGACATATTTCTGTTTTGTCTGGGTTAACATTTAATCCCCTTGGTTGTGCCCAGTTATATGCTATGTTAAGTGCCTCTTCAGCTCTTCTGCATAATAGATTTGGATGAAAGCCCCTTAGAAGTATTACAACGTCGTCTGCATAACAGACTGGTTTAAGTCCTTCATTGGTGAGGGCTTTTAGGAGACTGTGTATCGTCGTAATCCATAGAAGAGGCGATAAAATGCCCCCCTGAGGTATACCACGATTTACCTTGTCTCTAATTTTTACGTCATATGACCCACAAATAATCCACCTATTCCTTAGCATATTGTTGATCCAGTTTTTCAGCGCCCGGTCAACCTGAAACTCGTCTAAGGACTGGATAAGTGTATCGGTCTGTACATTGTTAAATGCGCCCTCAATGTCTATGCAAACAGCAAGTGTATACATTTCTTTATTGAAGGACTCTTCTATGTGGTGCACTACCTCATGCAGAGCTGTTTCCACTGATCTTTAATTTAATTTATTTAATTTATTAATTTATTTCTTTTAGTTTTGATTTCCGTGGGAGGTTTAAAGTATCCAGCTGATGCAGCCGCATGAAATACGCATTAAATTTAAGGTAATTATTAGGGCTATAAATGTTACATATTTCACTTTTACGTAGAACCTTTGTTTAAGTAACAGTCACTAAAAATGGAAAATAGTTTGCTGTCGCAAAAAAAAACATAAAAAATAGAAAACAATATTTTATTCCAAATTCTAAAAGCTGAAAACAAAGCCTATTATGAATTTTACAACTCAAGACCAGCAAGAAAAAAAATCATCTGTTCGCTGTAATTGTATCACGTTAAATCGGAATCTAATGGCGAATTCTTTTCTGCAAAAAAAGTGCAACATGTTCATTGCCCTTTTTCGAAAACGGCACTTTTGTGATACTTTTGTGAAATTTGGTAATTAAGTTACTCGAATTTAGCACAACTAAAATTTCAAAAAAGCGATATAATAGTGCTGTTTTCGGAAAAAGGGCAATGCAAGTGTTGCACTTTTTTGCAGAAAAGAATTCACCATAAGCCAATTTTCAATAAATTTTGTTATCGAAATTTAGATGGAAAATCGGGTCATATCTGGTTACAGCGAAAAAATTACTACAACTTTCGATAAACTTTTACTTTGCCTCCACAAAATTTTGAAGTTTGTATATATATGAATCGGTCGCGCTGAATACCAATTTTACATTTCTCAATTTCTGGGATGCTCTTTTGAAAAATTCATACATATTAGATGTCTTTATTATTTTTTCCGCATTATAAAATCCAGAAAACCAAATTGCCTTTTTAACTGTTTTCTTTCCTGAACACTAGTAGAAACTCTCAACTGCTTATAGAGCGCTATAATGGTAGTATTTTAAGTTGTTCTTTTCACAATCGAGTGTCGCGGTTATGGAATACTCTACCATCTTATTTAAAATGAAAGAAGATTTTGTCGCGATTTTGTTTAAAACCCTTATATACGCTGAAAAGAACGCGAGTGTTCCCAGATACAATGTGAAGGCAAAAACACTTATGACGGTATCAACGATTTTTGTATATTTGCAAATTGTACACGTAATGTAATTGTTTATACAGTTTATTTTATGATAAAAGTAATGGTAATCGGATGGAATCACAGACATAATTTTTTGTAAATGCTTCCATTTACTCGTAGAAATTGGAAGATAACTGTGGTGTGGAAGATGGTTGTTCGAAAAAAGTTTAATTTCGCGATTTGTTGCAATGTTTTTTATATTTTATTTACATCCAGTTTTCTACCTTAAGAAATTGCATTTAGCGATATTTGCAAATATTTTAAAGTTATTTGAACATATTGATTTCTGCGTTACTCACATCATTTTTTTAACAAATTGCATTTCGCGACTTTTGGAGATGTTTTTGCAAATATTTTAATGTAACTTGAAATAGTGTTTTCTACCTTTTCCGTGCTGTCCACTTTATTTAATATTTTTTGTAAAAAAAGTCAATTCACGATTTTTTGCAAATTTTTTAATTTAATTTAAACATAGTGTTTTTTACCTTTTCTGCGATACCCATTAGGTTAGGGTGGCAGCCGTTTTCTTTTTTTATTTCTTCAGCTCACATAGACCAGTTTAGGTCCCTAGTGGTACCACGGGCTAAAATGCCCTTCATCGAAACCAACCTGTTTGATATACAAATATATCGATAGCATAAATATTGGTACTGGAAAGATCTGTTAGGCTGCCTAGAATGGCCGACCCCAGTAGGCCCATTCGTCGTTTACTCAAAGCGGGACAGTCGCATAGCAAGTGCTTAATGCTCTCCACTTCTTCCTCATCTCCACAGCTTCTGCAGAAGTCATTGGAGTTAATACCCAATCTTCTGGCGTGTTCGCCGATCAGGCAATGTCCCGTCAGAACGGATACTAACGTAGATAATCTTTTCCTTTCCAGTGCGAGGAGATATTTTGACCTTCTCAGGTCATACCTTGGCCAGATTTGTCTAGCTACCCTACAGGTGCCGATTTGTGTCCATCTGTCGTTGGACTGCCTGATTGCCTCTTGCATTATCCAACTTTGTGTTGGTTACTATGTTCCGACTCAGCCACTTCCCATATTGCCATTATTTCGGCTTGATAGACACTGCAGATATATGGTAGTCTGTGAGCTATATCCAAATTAATTTCTTCACAGTGTACTCCGAAGCCAACCTTTTCATCAAGCTTCGAACCATCCGTATAGAAGTGGAGATGGTTTCTATTTCCGGGTATTCTGCCATCCCATTCATCCCTGGCTGGTATCATAGTGATGTAGTTCTTCTCAAAGGTCGCACCGATGATATATAGTCCACTCGGTCGGTTACCATAGCACTACACTTTGATATCCTCATGTGACCGTAGTTCTTGTACCTCCACATTGATAGGCAGTTTAATCTTAGTGCCGCTTTGGTTGCAACTTCTCTCGCCACAACATTAATCGCCAGTATATGGAGAAGGGCTTGTAGAGACTCAGTCGCGGTAGTTCTTAACGCTTCGCTTATGCACAGGCAGGCAGTTCTCTGAACCCGTGATAGCAGGTTTGTGATGGTTAGTTTGTCAGTTGCCTCCACCATATCACAATTCCGTATAACAGTATTGGACGAACCACTGCTATATATATCCAATGGACAATTTTAGGAGAGAGGCCACACTGCGACCCTACAGCCTTCCTGCAGGAATATAGGGCGATGTTGGTCTTCTTTACACGTTCCAGTACGTTTAGTCTGAATGACAGTTTCCTATCCAAAATTATTCCTAAAAATTTTGCACTTTCAGAGAAGACTAGATATGTTCCATTTATACGAGGAGGGGGCTCCACATGAGGGACATTATTCATCCTAGTAAAGAGAACCAATTCTGTGTTTTGGGTTGACACGCAAACCGCTGCTTCTGGCCCATCCAGCCAACTTGTTCAGAACCACCTGTAGAATATCTCGGAGGATGTTTTCGAATTTGCCACTCACTGCGATTGCCAGGTCGTCCGCATATGCCACGACCTTGCACCCACAACGTTCTAGATCTAGCAGGATTTCATTCACCGCTAGGTTCCAAATTAGTGGAGACAGTACTCCTCCTTGTGGGGTCCCTCTGTTTACAAACCTTGTTAGAGTTGTGGAACCTAGACATGCTGTTATACGTCTTCTGTTGAGTAGTCTTTGAATTAGTCTAATCAAGCTAGAGTTCACCTTTAGATGTGACAATGCCGCGATTACTGCTTCTGGGTGTATGTTGTTAAAAGCCCCTTCTATGTCAAGAAACGCCACCATGGTGAATTCTTTCAAATGTAGGGACGATTCGATAGTGCTCATAAGTTCGTGCAGGGCTGATTCTGTAGATTTTCCCTTATTGTAAGCACGTTGGTTCCCCGACAGGTGTTTTGTATCCAGGTTTTGCCTAATGAAATAAGTCTTTCCAGACCTTTTAATAGGAAAGAGGATAGGCTAATTGGTCTGAAGTCTTTTGGCCTAGTGTGCGATATCTTTCCCGCTTTGGGTATGAATACCACTTTGGTATCCCTCCATCGATCTAATACAGCCTACAAAAATTTTCTGCAGCCAGGGGATAATGTACTTTAACATCAAGTCCAGGTGACTTGAAGGGCTCAAAACTGTTTGTAGCCCAGCGTATTCTGGATCTCTCCGTCAACAGGCTAACGACGCTCGCAGTCCACTCGCACTATTGTTGGTCCTGTTGATCCTCGGGCTCTGTTGATGAGTTCCCCGGAAATGTACGAGCAGTACATTTAACGATTGCTCGCTGTTTTTTGTCCAGTTGTTTGCCTCATCCTGCAAATACCCCAATGTACAAGGTGAAGTGGATAGTAAATTCCTCAGCCTTGCGGCGTCGGAGACCTTTTCCACTTCGCCACAGAAGGTATACCTAGAGCGTCTTTGCGCCTTTCTAAGCTCCTTCTTATAGATCTTGAGTTGCTCTTTATAGGCATCCCAAACATTAGCGACCCCAGTAGATTTAGCCTTGTTGAATAGCTTGTTGCAGGTCATTTTCATAGCCGTTAGAACAGAAGTCCACCATTGGGGTTTAGTTTTACCATTGTACCTTGTTTTTGGACAGGCTTCTTCAAGGAAACTATTGAACGATGTGGTGATATGCTCGACCAGATTATCCAGACCGGCTTTGTTATTCGGTTCGTACGGAAGTTTGGAGTTGAGGACTTTCTTGAAATTCTTTTCATACAGGTGCCACTTTGTCTTTCTCACATTTCTGTGGACGGCAGGTTCAGGCGCTTTTTCAGCGAGTTTGAACTCAATATAATGGTGATCTGAGAATGAGTGGTCGTCCAGTACATTCCACCCAATAATTATGTCTGACAGCCGGTCAGTAGCAAACGTTACGTCTAGTACTTCTTGTCTGTCTTTAATTGTAAAGGTCGGTTTATTACCCATGTTACAAATGGGTAAAATTTTTTGAAAAAAGCCTAAAAAAAACTTTTGTGGAATTTTGTGATGAAAATTGGTATGCGTGGTCCGGAGGGCAAATAAAAAATACAATTTGAGTAGTTTTGCAGAATTTTCGTTTTCGCGGAAGTTATGACGTAAAATGTCCGCTCATGCCACATTTTTGTTATTTAATTTTCTTGAGATCTACTGTACGGATTACGCTGAATTTTTGCTTGTACATAAAGCGTAGATGCTACATGTAACTAGTAATTTATATTTTGCAAAACGATTTCGGATGCTCCAAAAATTTGGAATTTTCACAGAGATTTGCATTTTTTGCGACTTTCTCTAGCTGCGTTTTGAAATATTTTGTATGTTAAATATTGCACATTTTGTTGTTATATATATTCAAGAATAAAAAGTTTGTACTCTTGATACGGACATTTAGATTTCCGTGTTTTTCTAATATCACTTCATACCACATTTTACTTTATCGGCAGCATTATACGTAGTAAACGTCTATTATGATTGAATACATTTGTTAGATTTGATATAAAAATGCACCCAAATTATAAGGACCAGCTTTAAAAAAAACGGCCTTTAAAATTTCTAAAGAATGGACTTTAAATGACCGCTGGCTAAAATTTATCTTACGCAATATATATTAGACTCAATTTCAACTGAATTCGGTACGCTGAAGTCGAATCTCACCTCTATTTTGTTAAAAAATTTCGCGTTCGGAAGTTATATAGATCCAGATTGTAACTAAGAACATAGTTCACCAAAAAAGAAATAATTGGGGAACTTTTAGTTCGGTAGGTTTAGTTTTATTTGGAAATATTATTTTTAGTAACAGTTACAAATGTTTGGCTATTGATTCAAAACATATCGTGCAGTTAAGGGTATTTTTGGAGGCTGGATAAAAAGCGTGATATTGACGAGTGTTTTTAATTGTTTTCACATCTTTATAGCGCAATTCCAAACTTCCTTTACATTTAATGTGAACATCCGTCGTCGAATAATCAAAATAAATTTTTACTGCGCCGCTGCAACTGCAAGATATGTTCTGAATTGACCCTTAACTGCAAGATATGTTTTGAACGCATACCAATTTTCATCACAAAATTCCACAAAAGTTTTATTTTAGGCTTTTTTCAAAAAATTTTACCCAAATACTTAGGTTGGTAGTTAGAATAAAGTCAAGAAGCGAATCAACCCTATTGTTTATATCCGTACTACCCCAGATAGTATGATGAGCGTTCGTGTCAGCGCCAATAATCAGCTCGACCTCGTCAGACGTTGGATATTTTTTTTAAAATGGCATTGAAAATCCTTTGGCATTGAAAATCCTTCGCTATTTAACCGAATATCTATGAGTGAAAACTTACTATTAGATATGACTTTTTAAATTATTTATCGATTTTCTTCGGAATGGTATTATTTAATACATGACCGATAGGACTTTGCGATAAAATAATATAATATATATATTTAATTATTTATTTATAATTGTAGATTTTTCCATGCTTTTATTTAAAAATTATTAAAATTTTCTCAAAAATTGGATTTTTTCGCAATATCATGCAAGATATCGTCGAAAAATGATACTAAAATAAGTTGAAGGCTACTTAATTTTAACTTAACAATGATTTTTTTCTTTTAGGGCCATTAACAATAAAAACCAGTAAGGAAAGGCAGAAACTCGGGCGGGGCCGACTATATAATACCCTACACCTCCCTAACAATGCGATAAGGGTCATTGCCATAATAATTTGGAATAATTGGTAAATGGGTAGAAACATATTATCTAATTCTGAAACGATAATCGCTAAATTAAGCAATATTCGTTCCTAAATTGAGAAACATCTTTCTGGAAAATTTTAATGATCGGAAGTAAAATACAACTTCTATAGCGGTTTGATACCAAATCAGGAGGAACAATCAATATAAATCTGAACCGATCTTCCCTGAATACTCATTCATGTAAAAAGACCTCCTTCTGTCGAATTTCGTACTGATCGCATATAAAATACAGTCTCTACAGCGCCTACATGTCAAATCGGGGGTAACGTATATATGGGGGCTATATCTAAATCTGAACCGATTTCTTCCAAATTTAACTGATCGGATATAAAATAACATTTTTACAGCGCTTACAAGTCAAATCGGGGGTAACGTATATATGGGGGCTATATCTAAATATGAACCGATTTTCTCCGAATTTAGCAGTATTCCTTCATGTAATAAGAAACCTCTTTCTGCCAAATTTTGCACTGATCGGATATAAAATACTGTTTTTACAGCGCTTACATGTCAAATCGGGGGTAACATATATATGGGGGCTATATCTGAATCTGAACCGATTTCCTCCGAATTTAGCAGTATTCCTTCATGTAATAAGAAACCTCTCTTTGCCGAATTTCGCACTGATCGGATATAAAATAACATTTTTACAGCGCTTATATGTAAAATCGGGGCTAACATATATATGGGGGCTATATCTAAATCTGAACCGATTTTAACCAAATTCAATAGGGATTGGGCCAAAAAAAAGATATGTGTAAAGTTTCGTCGAGATCGGACCATAATTGCGACCTGTACTTTGATTACAAGAATACATGCACAGACGGACAGACAGACGGACATAGCTAAATCGACTCAGAAAGTGATTCTAAGTCGATCCGTATAATAAACGATGGGTCTATTTCTTCTCCTTTTGGGTGTTACAAACAAATGCACAAAGTTATAATACCCTGTACCACAGTGTGGTGTAGGGTGTAAAAATAAACTACGTTGTAGAACTAACTATGGGTTATAGCTGTAAATTTCGTTAGCTCTAGCTCGGTTATTTTGCTTTGTGTTAATGGGAGAAATCTCATAACATATGTACATACGTTTTTGTTGGAAAGTACGAAGTAGTCACCCATTACTTATATTACAACACTGCGTTTTATATTCCTCTATGTACATAGTTTTAACTATTCTCTTTTGACATGTCATTCATTATATTTACTATTGTTCTATTGTACTCATATTCAAATTTACCGATCAGTCTGGAATAAACTACTATTGAATTAACAACAGGTTATGGGCCCAGGCTCAGTTTCAGGGAAACGCATAGAGAAATAAAATTAAGGGGATGATGCCGAGAAATGGAAGAATACCGACCAAAAAGCATGTGCGGATATTTTATTATCAATAACGCCATCAGAATTGGGACTAATATCTGAGTGTAAGACATCTAGAGAGATATGGCTGAAATTGGAGTCCACTTTTCAATCAAAGGGTCCGGCCAGGAAGGCTACGTTGCTGAAGCGTGTTGCTCTAGCACGCATGAAAGATGTTGATAGCGCTCGAGACCATATAAATGATTTCTTCGACGCAGTGAGCAAGCTCAAGGAAATAAACGTTACCATCGGAGACGACTTACTCGCTATTTTGTTACTGTACAGCTTGCCTGACTCGTTCGAGACTTTTCGCTGTGCATTAGAGACAAGGGATGAACTGCCGACACCCGATGTGCTGAGAGTGAAAATACTCGAAGAGGACCAATCACGAAAATCAAAAACAGAACGAGACGAACAAAATGCGATGTATGCAAAGCCAAAGAGGAATAGCGTCAACGGAAAATTTCAATAAGTGCCAAGAGAGAACAAAGATGAGCATGCAAAAGCTCAGATGCAGAAACAGGGATGTTTCAAATGTGGCAAATTTGGACATTTCGCCAGAAACTGCAGATCAAAACAAAACGCGAATCATGCTGAAGAGAACGAGAGCAGAAAAGAAATGTCATTGTTTAATTGTGCTGATGTCGCTTTCAGCTGTTTTGACACTTCTAGCGAATGGTGTTTGGATAGCGGCTGCACCTCTCATATGAGTGCATATAGAGAAGGGTTTGTGCAAATGAAGAACATAAGGAAAAGTTTATGTTTGGCAAACGGCGAAATGAGCGAAATATCAGGTGTAGGCGACGTGAAGATAAACGTCGTTGATGGTGGACGAAGACAGCCATTTATCGTAAGGGACGTAATGTACGCTGAAGATTTACGTACAAATTTATTGTCGATTTCGAAACTGACAGACAAAGGTTACCAGGTACACTTTAACGAAAAGGAGGCATTCATTATGCATGGAGATGAGGAAATTTGCAGAGCGATTCGTAAAGGTAACCTCTATTTTTTGAAAAACTCAATTGATTCTGTGAATACGGCCGAGGAAAAATTAAATGCGATCGATATGTGGCACCAAAGACTGGGTCATCTGAATGAACATGATTTAAAACTGCTTGCCGATTCTAAGGGCGCACACGGGATAGAAATAAAACCAGGACAGCGATTGTCAACATGTAAGGTGTGTTTAAGTGAGAAACAAACACGAAATAGTTTCAACAGCGGTAGTGATAATCGTACCAGTGCATTATTGGAGGTGGTTCACAGTGACGTCTGTGGCCCCATGAGAGTTAATTCACATTCGAATGCAAGGTACTTCGTCACATTCATCGACGACTATTCCCGATACTGTGAAATTCATTTCCTGAAGCAGAAATCAGATGTACTGAGTGCCTTTAAGAAATTTAAGAATTCGGCGGAACTTTCAACCGGTAAGAGAATACAATTTCTGCAGTCGGACAACGGGACCGAATATTTGAATAAAGAGTTCAACAAATATTTGGAAGAGGCTGGCATTAGACGAAGATTGACGGCTCCTCATACACCTCAACAGAACGGCGTGTCGGAGAGGAAAAATCGAACGCTCCTAGAAATGGCTAGGTGTATGATGAAGCAGGCGGGAATACCTTCAGTATTTTGGGCGGAGGCCGTCAACACAGCCAATTATTTGAGAAATCGATGTCCCACTAGATCATTGAACGGAGAATTGCCGATTAAATTATGGACGGATAAGACCCCATCAATTAAACATTTAAAACCTTTTGGTATCCGGTCATATGTTTTGATCAAGGACAAGTCGAATGGAAAATTGGATTCTCGTTCGGATGAATGTATTTTAGTAGGCTACTCTGAAGAGGCTAAGGCATATCGTTTGTGGTCGCCAAGGAAACGTCATATCATTAGCAGCCGTGAGGTCAAGTTCATTGACGAATTTTTTGGAGATGCGTTTGGGCCGATAATCGATGAAAACTTAGAACCGCAATGCGAATATGATATGCCAGTGAAGGAACATCAGGAGCCTGAAGAGCGAGAACTGTTAACCGCGGCCCTCTGATCCGGCCCTGTTGAGGGCAATAGTCTGCTTCCTCTTCACTGCCTGTGCATTGCCTGTTTGTACATATACTCGTTTACTGCATATGACTGCGTTTAAAGCAGAGCTTATATTTTGTTGTAATTTTCTAATGCTGTCTACTGTAAATACAGACATACATACATATGAACGTCGACAGCGTTCATGGTCTGTCTCCCTTTTTCGTATCGTTCTTGCTTATAGATGCACGCACTTTCATACATACATATTTAAATGTCTATTTGCAGAATCATTGCTGCGCAGTCACTTTTTGGCTGTTGGATTTTTGTATGTGGGCATGAATTTGTATGTGCATCTATGTGTCTTTTGTTTACATTATGTTTGGCGCATATCTGGATGCGCACATAGCTGGCTGCGCACATATATGTCGCTAATATGTTTAAGAACTAATTAAATATGTATAAAAAGGAAGCCAATCTAATTATGTAGATTGGAAATTTGATGTTACTTAGCTACAAGTCCTTTAATAAACAAGTTGAATTCTCGGAAATTACAAAATTTCATTTCGCTTTTTATTTCGCTTATTTTCGCAAATATACTAGCCAGTAAAAACGCTTACTGGTTCAAACATTGGTGACCCCGACGTGATATAAATCGATATCACTTCACTAATATTATCATTCGGATAATACATATTAACAATAGAATATTATCATTCGGATAATATTAAACTATCAATTCGGGTAGTATTAAACTGTTTCGTGATTTTTGTACAAAGTTCGCAAGTGTTCTAACAAGTGAAAATAATGCCTGGTGATCAAAGTAGCAACACAAGTGATGGAGCAGATAGCCCTAACAATCTGCTTCCATACATGACCAAGGTGGCAGCCATGGTGAAGCAGCTCGAGGCGTTAAAACTGTCCCTCACAACCAAGCAATTGGATGACTATGACGCCGCTGATTTTTCCGTCCGGCTGGATTTCGTAGAGCAAGTGAATGCTACATTCGAGGAGGCGCAGTCAGCACTGGAGCAAAAAGTGACTAGTGAGTTGGAGAGCTGCGAACGAATGAAGTTCGTGTCCCTCTATTTCGATGTGAAGGCGAAGTTAACTAGGCAGTTAAACTTGACCAGGAAGTGCGACACAATGCCTCGTTCGTCAACGATGCGCCAATTTTCTCTTGATGGGGCGCCATTTTCTGATGCGCCATCTTCCTCATACAAACCTAGGCTTCCTGAAATCCAACTGCCCAAGTTTAGTGGAGCATATGCGGACTGGCCGAATTTCTATGCCCTTTTTTCGACGGTCATTGATGACAACACTGGTTTGAGTGACCTCGAAAAGTTCCACCATCTTCGTTCCAATCTGACTGGTACAGCTTTGGATACAATTTCGTCGTTAGAGCTGAATAACACGAATTACACAGAGGCGGTAAAATTGTTGAAAAATAGATTTGATAATAAGCTTCTTAATTTTCAGACACATGTGATGGAGCTTTTCTCGTTGAAGGCTGTGAACGGTGACTCGGCTGTTGGCTTGCGACACCTCAGCGACAAATTGAATTCGCATCTGCGTGCTATGTTGACCATTGCCAAGAAGGAACAAATTGCTGATGGTTTGTTAATATATTTGGCCACGACGAAGATGGATAAGGCATCTCAAATAAAGTGGGAAGAGTCACAAAAAATGAATGAGCTGCCAACGTGGGAGTCATTGTCCGCCTTTCTGGAAAGGAGATGCCAAATGCTGGAGAATTTGGAAAATTCTGTCGTTGGTGTGTCGGCTAGCCAGCAAATCTTCAAAAAGGCAAATCCCAAAAATCGTCATGTACACGTTGCAGCTTCCGGCTCCTCTGCCGTATGTACATTTTGTGACTCTGCAGGCCACTATATAACGAGTTGTGCTTTGTTTTCGAATCTTGCGCCATCTATTCGATACAAAGAGGCCAAAAGACTGATGTTGTGCCTCAACTGTTTGCGCAAGGGTCATGTATTGAAGAAATGTACTTCTGGAAGTTGTCGCAAGTGTTCATTAAAACACCATACTATGTTGCACTTAGAGCCTAGCCCGTCCCTCCAGCCTTCAGCGTCACCGTCAGATCCCACTGTTCCACATACATCTCAAACTGTGCTCGTTTCGTCACCATCTAATACATCTGAAACATCAACATCAAATGTAAGTGTTCTGTTGGCTACTGCTGTTGTTTTGGTCAAAAACAAATGTGGAGTTTTTGTTCCCTGCCGGGCAATTTTGGACTCGGCATCCCAACTGAATTTGATGACTAGTCGCTTCATGAATCGTCTGTCCTTGAAGTGCAGACGTGTTTGTACTACCATATCTGGCATTGGCGATGGAAGTGTTAATGTTGACAAGTCTGTTGAGTTCGTAGTGAAATCCAGATGCAGCGATTTTCTGATATCGCTTGCTGCAATGGTGGTACCCACTATCACGGATTATCAACCGAACGTGAGCATCAGCACTTCTGGCTGGAATATTCCCAAAAATATTCAACTGGCTGATCCTTCTTTCGATAAAGCTGAACGTATCGATATGCTAATTGGTGCTGAGCATTTCTTCGAGCTGATGTCTGTGGGGCAAATAAAATTAGCTGAAAATTTGCCCATTTTGCAGAAAACTGTTTTCGGCTGGGTGGTTGCTGGCGGTGGTTTGCGTTCTCCAAGGTCCTGGTCATTGGCTATTGCGTGCTCAGAAGTAAAGGATGAAGAGGAGGAGTTGTCAGCCATTGTAAAAGGCTTCTGGGAGGTCGAGAACAACTTCCAATCCGTAGTTGAAATCGATGATGAAGCCATTTTGTGCGAAAACCATTTTGTTCGCAATACCGTTCGCCTTGCTTCTGGAGCATATTCTGTTCGACTGCCGTTGGTAGAGGGCAAAACCACCGCCTCACTCGGAGGCTCTTATGAACGTGCCTTGCAACGTTTTCTTAACTTGGAGAAGAAGTTTAGAAGATATCCCGATATTAAGGCTCAATATTCTAACTTTGTCAGTGAGTATGCCGCACTTAACCATATGTCTTTAATTTCAACGCAGGTATCAGCCTCTAAATACTTTTTGCCACATCATTGCGTCCATAAGTTGGATAGTACGTCAACCAAACTTCGAGTAGTTTTTGATGGTTCCGCCAAAACTACAACTGGTCTGTCTCTAAATGATATTTTGTTTGCCGGGCCAACTATACAGCCCAAACTCTTCAACACCCTCCTGAGATATAGATTTTTTGAAGTGGCATTGAGCGGTGACATTTGCAAAATGTACAGGTGTGTTCGAATGTCTCATCCTGATGACTATCTACAATGTATTCTGTGGAGAGAAAATGAGGAGGATGAAATCCAAGTCTATAAGCTCAATACGGTTACTTACGGTACGAAGCCTGCTGCATTTTTAGCAATTCGTGCCATGCACCAACTCGCTGCTGACGAAGAATGTAATTTTCCGTTGGGAGCAAAAATCGTCAGAGGAGATTTTTATGTGGACGATTTAATTTCTGGCGGTGATTCAGTTCAAGATGTATTGGCGATAAGGCAGCAAGTTTCAGCATTACTTCAGAAAGGTGAATTTTCTATACGAAAGTGGTGTTCTAATGTCCCAGCAGTACTGGATGGCTTACCTTCTGATCAATGCGAAACTATGTTGAAGTTTCACGATGGTACTGATGTCACAAAAACACTTGGACTTGTCTGGGATCCAAAGGATGATGTATTCATTTTCGCAATTCAGCCTCTTAGCGATTGGAAAGTTGTCACCAAGCGCTCAATTCTGTCCTCGATAGCTAGACTATACGACCCATTGGGTTTGGTCGGCCCAATCATCACAAAGGCTAAAATTTTCATGCAGCATTTATGGAAAATTAACTTGGACTGGGACGAAAGTCTACCACAGTCATTGCATTCGGCTTGGATTGATTATGTTTCCAAATTTGATGTCATTCGCCGATTCACATTTCCTCGCTACGTTTCTTTGCCGAAATCGATGATCCAACTCCATGCATTTTGCGACGCCAGCTTGGCTGCTTATGGCGCATGTGTTTATGTTCGTGCTGAGTTGGGTGACGTCATCAAAACTTCCTTATTGTGTTCAAAATCGAGGGTGTCTCCATTAAAAACCCTTACTGTGCCAAAGCTCGAGCTTTTAGCTGCCTCTCTGATGGCTGAGTTGGTAGATTCTGTTTTCAAGTCCTTGCAAAACAGCTGTTCTGTTCACTGTTGGTCTGACTCTATGGTGGTACTATCCTGGCTTCGTGAACAGCCATCAAAGTTCAATGTTTTTGTGGCAAACCGAGTTTCCAGTATTCAGTCATACCCAATTCCAATGACATGGCATTATGTACCAACAAATTTGAATCCGGCCGACATCTTATCGAGGGGTGCATCTCCTGAAGAGCTGTTGTGCTCCAAGCTTTGGAATTCTGGTCCACATTTCTTGCTGGGTGATTCGTCATCTTGGCCAGATAATGTGGAATTTCTGACCGAGTTGCCGGAGTGTCGTAAAAATGTTTTGGTGATGACTTCCCTTAC
Organism: Eudasyphora cyanicolor; assembly: GCA_963930755.1. Taxonomy (NCBI): domain Eukaryota; kingdom Metazoa; phylum Arthropoda; class Insecta; order Diptera; family Muscidae; genus Eudasyphora; species Eudasyphora cyanicolor. The sequence continues at coordinate 133,485,103 of OZ005735.1, read as the reverse complement.
CGATTTGTCGATGCAGTGTAAGTATCACAATACATTTCCCAAAAGAATTTTCAAAGAATTTTCGCTTACGTTTACAAATTCATTTTTTCTAAATTGCGAGGTCAATCCGAAGTGCTAACTCCTGGTGATATCAAGAATGGAACTTATCTGCTAATCAAAAATATCCAGTTAGTTCACTTCTCGGCCGAATATAAAGCCTTGAAGGCAAATCAAAACGTTTCATCTTCAAGCAAGCTGTATTCCCTGTTGCCAATTTTAGACGACTTTGGCCTGATTCGAGTAGGCGGCCGACTTCAGCATTCGAGCTTGGACTATGATGCTCAGCACCCCATCATACTTCCCAAACATCATTCATTTACGGCATCTATGGTGATGCATTTTCATAAAAAACTGTTGCATGCTGGTTCGCAATGTTTACTGGCATCAATTCGGCAGCAATATTGGCCCATTGGGGGCCGAAAACTTGTAAGCTCGATTATCTCGAAATGCTTACGATGTTTCAAAATGAAGCCGAGATTGAGCCAGCATGTTATGGGATCTCTACCCTCTGATGGAGTGAAGCCGAATCGCGCCTTTCACACTACTGGCACGAGTAAAAGAAGTCATCTGCGGCGAGGATGGTGTTGTTCGCGTTGTAAACGTTCGAACGAACAATGGAGTTTTCAAGCGTGCTGTCTCTAAGGTCGCAGTTTTACCAATTGAGAAGTCACTTGAAGGTCCCTGCCCTTCAACGGGGGGAGGATGTTAACCGCGGCCCTCTGATCCGGCCCTGTTGAGGGCAATAGTCTGCTTCCTCTTCACTGCCTGTGCATTGCCTGTTTGTACATATACTCGTTTACTGCATATGACTGCGTTTAAAGCAGAGCTTATATTTTGTTGTAATTTTCTAATGCTGTCTACTGTAAATACAGACATACATACATATGAACGTCGACAGCGTTCATGGTCTGTCTCCCTTTTTCGTATCGTACAAGTCCTTTAATAAACAAGTTGAATTCTCGGAAATTACAAAATTTCATTTCGGTTTTATTTCGCTTATTTTCGCAAATATACTAGCCAGTAAAAACGCTTACTGGTTCAAACAAGAACAACAATCGGACGGATCATCATCAGAGGAAGAAATTGAAATGCCGCAAGTACCGAGAAGCAACAAGGGCAGAAGACGTATTGTTCGAACCGGCAAAAGGGGACGACCACGAAAAATACCAAATAATACCGATATGAATGCCGAAACCATATATGACAGCGAAGATGACACAGATGATTTCGAGGGTTTTGAAGACTGTGAATTCATTAATGCCATTTTTACCGACGATCCAATTACTTGTGACGAGGCGATGAATTCCGCAGATGGTGCTAAATGGCGATTAGCAATTGAGGATGAATATTTGGCGCAAATATTGAATGGTACTTGGGAAATTACCGAACGCCCAAATGACAGGAAGGTCATTGCAAATCGATTTGTATTTCGCACCAAGATAGACAATGGAAGAAAGGCTCGACTAGTGGCAAAGGGGTGCTCCCAACGGCCAGGGGAGGATTTTTCGGACACATATTCACCAGTCGTTCGATCGTCAACCATTCGTCTAGTATCGGCTTTATCAGTCGAGAATGATCTCGAAATTCACCAGATGGATTTTGTGACGGCGTACTTGAATGGAGATCTCGACGGGAATGTCTTTATGGAAATACCAGATTGTTTGAAAGACGTTTTACAAAAATTAGCACGAGATGAGACAGTTGGAACATGCGCACAGAAGAGTCGACAGGCCAAGGAAATTGCTCGAAGGTGGCTCCGAGATCTGAAAGGATGCAAAAATCCGGTATGTAAATTAGTCAAAGCACTATATGGTCTACGACAATCAGGACTACTGTGGTATCAAAAATTAAATCAAAGACTGCAACAACTTGGATTAATACCATCAGAACAGGATCCTTGTTTATTCATAAGAAGAAAAGGTGAGAAAATCATGTTACTCACTGTTTACGTCGACGATCTGTTGATAGCGACAAATGATAAGAAACTGCTACGTCATGTAAAGAAGTCCTTAGCTGAATCTTTTGAGATGAAGGACCTCGGAAAAGCCAACAAATGTTTGGGTATCGAATTTAACCAAAATTTGAAGGATGGTCAACTATCACTGAAACAGAAAGAATACATTGAATCCGTCCTTACACGTTTTAACATGCAGGATTGTAAACCGGCTATAACACCTTTGGAACAACAATGTAAATTGGATAAGCCGTTGAAACCAGATATAACAGTTATGCAAAAATATCCCTACCAAAGTTTGATCGGTGCACTTATGTATTTGGCAGTCAACACTCGACCCGATATAGCATATGCCGTAAACTTTTTAAGTCAGTTTAACTCAAACTACAGCACTGAACATTGGCAGGCTGCTAAGAGGATATTGCAATATCTTAAGGGAACAATCGATCACGGACTAAAGTATAGCAAAAGTAATGTCCAATTATATGGAGTGGCAGACGCTGATTGGGGATCGAATCTATCCGATAGACGCTCTTACTCAGGATTTGCCTACATAATGTCTTCTGGAGCAATCAGTTGGGAAGCTCGAAGACAACGGACAGTGGCTTTATCGAGCACAGAAGCAGAGCTCATTGCCATAACGGAAGCTGCAAAAGAGGCACTGTATCTTCAACGAATTCTTGAGGAAATTGGATTACCGAAAAACCGTATTACGATTTACAACGACAGTCAGAGTGCCCAAAAATTAATTCAAAGCATTGGGTACCACTCTCGCACCAAGCATATCGACGTTCGACACCAGTTCTTACAGCAAAAACGAAATTCTGATGATATTAAATTGGAATACAGAAGAACAGAAGATATGGCAGCTGATGTACTCACGAAGGGCCTTGGTTCTATTAAGCATCAACAACATATTCGAGAACTGGGTGTGACCGGAGGCGATTAGAAGACGTCCTACTTCGAGGGGAGGTGTTGGAAAGTACGAAGTAGTCACCCATTACTTATATTACAACACTGCGTTTTATATTCCTCTATGTACATAGTTTTAACTATTCTCTTTTGACATGTCATTCATTATATTTACTATTGTTCTATTGTACTCATATTCAAATTTACCGATCAGTCTGGAATAAACTACTATTGAATTAACAACAGTTTTTCATCCTAACAGACTTGAATTTAAAAATGTAAAATGGTGTTATATATTTAAATAAAACATTAAATAGATTTCTTCTAACTCAAAATTGAAAAAAAATCAGTAGATGTCATAAACAGCTTCCGTTAATATTATACAACGACATATTTATATTAATATTATTTTTTTGAAACTAATATTTACGGGAACATTTTTTGGGCTCCAGTGAAATTTTTTTATTTTGAGTTGTTAACCTTTTTGGCACAGGTGTGATATGTGCATAAAATATACATTTCGTAACTTCCATTAAGCGGGATCTCCGGAATATTCGATAAACCAATCGTTAAAACACGACAACCCCGATTTCCATGAAACAATCATAATGAGTAACAAGGCACATTTTCATTTGTATGGATATGTGAATAAACAGAATAGTGGGTCTTGGCAAATTATTCATCAGTCACCTTTGCATCCATTAAAAGTGAGTCTGGTGTGCAATTTGGTCAGGAGGAATCATTAAACCTTACTTCTATGAAAATGAAAACTCTCAATGGGGAGCGATATCGTGATATGATTGAAAATTTTTAACGCCAGAACTGCATGCTTTGGGGTTGATTAACATGTGGTATCAACTAGACGTACCACATCGCATACAGCCAGGATTACAATGGAAACAAACAAAGTAGTATACCTTCCCGACGGACACCCTTTTTTATGGTCTGCCAACAAAACACGATTTTTTTTGAAAAATCAATTTTTCTACAACGACTGTTACTAAAACACTGTTTCTACGTAGAAGATATATCCAACATTTGTGGCCCTTCTCCAAAAATATAGTCAAAATACTAAAGGAACAATCCAAGATAAATAGAATTAAAAAAAAAAAATAAAAAAAACTTCGCCATATTAATGAATTATTTCCTCAATCTACAACAAAATAATTTTTGGACTTTTTTTTGTTGCATAGTGTAGTTTATATAAGTGACCTTTTCCCCGTTTACAAAACTGGTGTGTTGCATATGCTTTTGCAGATTATATTCAGTTTAATGGTCACCATCGTTTTTCTGCAACTCACCTATTCTTTTCTTCCAGTTCCTACAATAATATCCAGACGGTATACATATGTATAATAACACACGTATTGAATTCGGTCGTCACATAAATTAAATAACACTTCAAGAATGAATCTGTGCCCGGGTTTCCTGGTGTGGACATTTGAACTTTATCATTCAACTAGAAGAATTCAATTTTTAATACCTAGGGTATTTCACTTTTTGGATGATGGATTTATTATGCAATTTACACGATTGTATAACGCATTACTAATTGAATTAAGAAATGTTAGTTTCAGCATATTGAATGATTTCGTGTAAAAATTATATTTTTGATGTTACAAGAGATTTATAATTTCGCAACATGTTAACCATTTATTGGGAGTTACAACATGTTGTGGGACATTGTAGTCCATCTTCGTTTGGGTATTATCGCGCGTAGCTCAAATGAGTCAAAATATCCCGAAACGCGGTGCGCTCATTTTAATATAGGATCTTAGGTATACATAAAATAGTTGTTGTTTTACCTTTTGAATAGTATCGAATATTGGTACAAATAAATCTGTATCATAATTTGACGATTTGTTTTGTAAAATTGCAGTTAATCTCTCAAATCCCATGCCAGTATCGACGTGATGTGCTGGCAATTCTGTTATGGAACCATCTTCATGACTAAAATAAAGGAAATATTATTAAAGTTATGAGATGTCTGGGAAAAGTTTAATGGAGAAATTTGGTCAAACAAGTTTCTGGGAAATCAAGAAGTACTATATATAGTAAATAAGCTGTAACCCGGAGGCCAAAAAACTTTAAAATAGTTGTCATTGAATATAAACAGAAGAGACAATGTTATTTTATTTATTTCAGATATTTTTTATGAACATAGTCTTGTGCGTATAATTCCACATCATTGGATCGCGATATTCTTTAATGGGTATACACCCACGATAATTAATTGATTCTTTTGAATAACAAATCGGAAGTTATGTTAGGTGTTAAGGACGCTCGGCACACTACCACGTCAGTCGGAGACCGTTTGGTTCATTGTGTTCGTCCTGTCAAGTGGATAGAAATATGGAAAAAGAGAGAATGAGAAGGCTGTTTGCCAACTAATTGGGAATAGTAGGTCAGAAGAGATTAAAAAGGGGGACGGGTGACCAGCAGAGAAAAAGGAAGGGTGGGAAAGGGGGGTTTGTAGGACAGGATGTTTCCTGAAACGTTGTCTGTTGAGGCAAATGGATGAGTTGTTGTCATCCCTAGCCATCTCATGCATCCTATGAAACCCATAATTCTGTCGATATCGAGGGATGGAAGAGCTTCCAGATTTTGAATCATTTAATCACCTAGGTAGCGGTGCTTTCGCCTGGATAGGAAAAGACATTGACATAGGTGTTCGATTGTTTCTAGTTCCTCTTCATCCTCACAGAGACGACAGTAGTCGGCGGAATTACGCTGAAATTTTTATGTTAGTGGTCTGAAATTGCAGTTACCTGTCAGCGTGCCTACCATTATCGAATACCCCTCTTTGTAAGGTTAAAATGATTTCTGATCCAAGATTTTGATGTGGCTGGCCAGAGAGACCTAGTGATTTTACAGCCGGATCTGCTTGACCAGATTATCTCCCTAAAAAACTTACCGATTGTACTGTATAAATACAAGATTCCAAAGCTCTGTCAAATCGGAACGTCCCGCATTAACAAGTTTCGCACGCTCTTGTGGAGTGGCCAAATCTGGTCGGTGGTCTATGTGAATTTCCGTGCAAGGACCACAGGGCCCTGTGGAACCCATTTCCCAAAAATTGTCCTTACTGCCAAATGGCAGAATACGTGACTCAGGGAATCTACAACAAAGATAAAGCAAAATTTCTCAATAAATATAAACATATGGAGATGCAAAAAAACATATAAACAGACACACCCACCCCAAGCTGCGCCAGATATCAACACATTCCAGGTCTGCCGGCAAGCCCAAGACCCTGTCACCGGCAAAATAAGTGACATATAAGCGTGATGGATCTATATGATATGGACCTCGTAGGAGTTCCAAAGCCATGGAACAAGCTTCACGCTAAAAAGATGCATACATACATAGATGTGATGTTTTCTGCAGACACTGGGAACCAATAGTAATAATTAACCTTGAAATAATCGCCAAAGGACCAATTGCCCAACATCTCAAAAAATGTGTGGTGATAACTATCCTCGCCCACAACAGACAGATCATTGTGTTTTCCTCCCACTCGGACACACTTCTGGGAATTTGTCACTCTTTTGTGAGGAGGTTGTGTTTTACCCAAGAACACGGATTTAAACTACATACAACAAGATCGACAACATTGCATTACCAGCCAGATGTAAAATAATCTTGAGCATCTCACCTGATTCATTCCAGCATTTACAAATGATACCGTGGGATCACAGAACGGTACAACAGGACTTGAGCGTACAAATTTATGTTCATGATTATTAGTGAAGAAGTCAATAAAGGTTTTCCTAATTTCCCGAGAAGATAACACTCTCTGCAACTTTTTAGCCGATGAATGCATGTTGCTCGCATACAAATATGTCCAAGATTATTCCCACAAATTTATCAGAAATATCTTATTATTGACAATACTACTTGATTACAGCTGTTCTGTAGCCAAAATGCAGCCAAAATTTCTGTCAGCGAGCTGTCATGTTGCTAAAAATGCTGTATGTTGCCAAAATACTTTTAGTGGAAACGTATCGTACGCCTACGGGCCCCATAATCAGAAGCATTCCGTACGTCGTTTTTTCAACGCAGAATTAAGCAAACGAAGGAACGGGGTAAGATAAACCTAATCGTAATGTTGACGTGGTTTAAATCTTGTTTAGCACAAGTGAACCAATTTGGTCAAAATTTACGACATGGGTAGAACTTTTTATTCTGAGTATAAATTAATACATTTTTTGGCGGCGACCCAAATATTCCGTGTTACGGGCATTCGAAATTTTGGAGATATATTCTTCGATATTTTTCTTATTTTTATCGAATCCGGTCAATATATACAACCTACTTTGAACATTTTATTCTGAATAAAAATATGAAAACAAAATGTTGACTCCGGTCCATACATCCCGAGTTGTGAGCCCTGAAATTTTAGAGATATATTTTTAGATATCTTCCTTGATTTTCATCGGAACAGTACAATGGGTGTCAGAAGACAGAAAGAAAATGAGAGGAAAATATTTAAAAATCGCGCGATTCTGCCCTGCTAAGTGCTGATTCACACTACATATAAGCGTGCTCTACCCGCCTGCCTTTCTCCTACCAACACTGACACTAGTTTGTAGGAGAGATAGGCAGAGAGATCTTTCCGCCTGCCTCTCTCTCCAACAAACTTTGACACTTGCTTGTTAAAAATTGCCGTGTGTGAAGCAAAAACAAATGGAGATTTCGTTTCTGGAAAAAATGTTGCCCCGACGACGTGAAATACTAGAAAATATTTGCACCTTTTAAGCCGAACTGATGCAGTCCCTAGAGTTAAACATAGCTCATTTTTCAAAATTGCAAAGTGTTGTATAAAAGTCCAGTTTTAGGGAAATGGGCACTGAAAATTTTGCACTTTTTTGTACAAAAGAAATCGCCATAAGCAAACACGTCAATTTTTAAAAGCGATTAATGGCCAAATTCTATGTTTTACCACATACCTTAAATTAGACAGATGTGCCGTCCGCCCGAAACGTCAAAATATATCAGTTAAGAACGAAAAACGCGAAAAAAAACAGTTTTTCGCGAATAGTGTTTGAACTTTTTTTGCACTTATCGATTAATATTAATTTTTTTTTATTGTGACAATTACAAAAAATTGGGAAAGTAAGTAAGTATTTTTTTATTGAGACTTCTTTCTTTTCGATGACACAAAGTGTTCAACTTATCTCTAGTGTTGACAATATAAACTTAGAACTTTTACGTCTTATTCGAATACACTGTGTGTAAAGCGCCATGGCCACACATCAAACTGACTCATCAAACTCGAGTTTTTATGATTGTGTTGGTAAAAAAAACTCACACGTATGGTTTGATGAGAGAGTAAAAAAATATCAAAACCATTTAGATATTTGCGTCGACGCGGCAGAGATTTGACGTCGGTTTTATGTGCGTGTGTCAAAATATCTTCAATTATCATTTTTGATTTGTTTTCGAAGTGTTAAAAGTGTTTTATTTTTTGGTGACAAGTGTTTTATTTTTGGAAGAAAAACTGGAAATGGAAGAAAAAAATTTTATTCTCGAATTTATTGAAGTGTATCGAAGTTTGCCGGCTTTATGGCAATGAAGTTTGATGACATGAGTTTGATGTGTGGCCGTGATAAGCAAAACAAAATTTTACTAACACATACAAGAGTTTGATCAAACAGTTTGATGTGTGGCCACGGTGCTTAAGGTTAACAGCTACTTGCTGAAGTGAGATAGTACATATGTATGTCGTACAAGTCAATTGATTAAAGAGAGACATGGCTTGCTCACGGCCTTTTACAACGACTAACAGAAAAAAATGTCATTGAATATACAAAAAAACTAAAACGAAATAACACTTATAAACTACATAATAAAAACAAAACAAAAAAATATATGTACGAAAATGCCAATAAACAAAACGGGTGCACATACATAGGTAGTGATTATTCTTTGTACATACTTTAATATGTATGTTTAGGTTTTAGGTTAGGTGGCAGCCGTATTTTTTTATACAAGCTCACATAGACCAGTTTAGGTCCCTAGTGTTACCACGGGCTGAAATGCCCCTCATCGAAACCAACCTGTTTAATATACAAATTTGTCGATAGTACGAATATCGGTACTGGAAAGATCTGTTAGGCTGCCTAGAAAAGCCGACCCCAGTATGTCCAGTCGTCGTTCACTAAGAGCGGGGCAGTCGCAAAGCAAGTGCTCAATGCTCTCCACTTCTTCCTCATCTCCACAGCTTCTGCAGAAGTCATTGGAGTCAATACACAATCTTTTGGCGTGTTCGCCGATCAAGCAGTGTCCCGTCAGAACTGATACTAACGTAGACAATCTTTGCCTCTTTAGTGCGAGGAGATATTTTGATCTTCTCAAGTCATACCTTGGCCAGATTTGTCTAACTACCCTGCAGGTGCCGATTTCTGTTCATCTTTCGTTGGACTGCCTGATTGCCTCTTGCCTAAGCCAAAGTTTGCACGTGGATAGTGGCGCACCAATATATGCAAATTCTTCGAGAATTTGTAATTTCGTCCCTTTACTAGCAAGTTCATCGGCTTTGCAGTTCCCCGGGATATCCCTATGTCCAGGCACCCATATGAGGTTTATATTAAACTGCTCAGCCATCTCGTTAAGAGATCTGCGGCAGTCGAGGGCTGTTTGTGAATTTAGTGATGTTGCCTCCTGAGAATTGATGGCAGCCTGGCTGTCCGAGTAATTTACAACTCCAGTGTTGGTTACTATGTTGCGACTCAGCCACTTGGCTACTTCCCATATTGCCATTATTTCGGCTTGATAGACACTGCATGTATCTGGTAGTCTGTGAGCTATATCCAATCTCAGCTCTGCACAGTGTACTCCGAAGCCAACCTTTTCATCAAGCTTCGAACCATCCGTGTAAAAGTGGAGATGGTTTCTATTACCTGGTATTCTTCCAACCCATTCATCTCTGGCGGGAATCATAGAGATATAATTTCTCTCGAGGGTGTACATAGTTGGTATATAGTCCACTCGGTCGGTTACCATAGCACTACACTTTGATATCCTCATGTGACCGTAGTTTTTGTACCTCCACATTGATGGGCAGTTTAATCTTATTGCCGCTTTGGTTGCAACTTCTCTCGCCACATTATTAATCGGCAGTATATGGAGTAGGGCTTGTAGAGACTCGGTCTCTGTAGTCCTTAAGGCTCCGCTTATGATCAGGCAGGCTGTTCTCTGAACCTTTGTTAGTAGGTTGGTGATGGTTAGTTTGTTATTAACAAAATTCTTCGTTAGTGAAAATGCGTATTGACATAGGGGCAGTAAACCGGCATTCTGATATATGAATGCATTAGAAAAACGTTTTGTGTGCTTCTCAAAATGTTTACCAATGCATTTCGTTAATATTTTCCTCTCAAATATTTCAAGTTGTTTGGCCACCGTTGGAGAGATAGTCAGATTGGGAATCCATATATTAGGACCGAGCGAATGGTGACTTTATAGAGCAGCAGCTTTGTGCCCTGAGGGAGATATTTGTTGTTCCATAAACAGGAAAACATGCCCGTAATTCGCTTGGCCTTCTGTAGGGAAATTTTTCCATGTTCATTAAATTTCATTAATTTGTTAAAATGGATTCCGAGGTATTTTATAGTTGGTCTGAAAGGGATATCGATGCCATCTAAGGACAGACGCAATATTTTACTTTGTGGAACAACAAATCTCGGGCCTTTTCCTGAGGCATTTCTGATGCAGATCGCTTCGGATTTTCCCGGGTTTATTTTAATGCCCCACGTTTTATAATAAACGCTAATGCTGTCAAGATGTAAAGCTGCAATGTCTAATGCCTCAACTGGAGATGAATTGTGGGCGTAGATGAGGCAATCGTCTGCATAAAATATGGCTTTTGAGTTGTTCTTCAGATGTGGGAAGTCGTGAAGGAATAAGTTGAAGAGAAGAGGGGCCAACACACTGCCCTGAGGGACTCCGCTGTTTATTGGGCCTATGTCAGATAAAGAATCATTTATCTGAACTCTGAAGTTGCGGGATTAAAAAGATTTTGAGGAGTTTAACCAGGTATGGATCTATACCGGTCCCTACCAGTTTATAAAGGATTCCTTTGTGGCAAGCAGAGTCGAACGCCTATTCAATCTCCTTCAAAACTTTCTCAAAGATTTTTCCCATGTTGGACAGAAGTGAGATTGGACGGTAGTCAGATGGAGTTTTACCATCGGTCTTCTTTTTATTGGAATGATGTTTGTATATTTCCATGCACTAGGGAAGTAGCAATTATTTATACAGTTATTAAATATTATGGTCATAACTTTCAAAGTGGCATCAGGGAATTTGCGTAAGATGAAGTTTGAGATTTCATCTGGACCGCTTGATTTCTTGTTGTTGATTCCTTTAATAATACTTCTGACAATTTCCACTCCTGTGAAGTGGTAATTGTCAGGGTTTATTAGTGAGTTGAAGGAACTGTCAAATGTATATATGTGCTGTGGGTCTGCATCCACACACGACGACACTAGTTTCTAAATTTTGAACTGGCCTTTCAGGGATATTTTCTCGGAAAGTGTTGGTGTAGTAGTTGCAGAAAATATTAGATATTTCTGAAGTACATGTCGTGGTAACTCCACCTATTTCAATTTTATTGCAAAAGGCAGATTTTTTTTACTCAAAATTTTGGAAACTTCCTTGAATGCAGTAGGTGCTGGTTTGATTTTTTGTAATTTATTATTAAATATATGGGCGTGGTTTCTGCTCACAAGCTCCTTAATAATATTTTTTAAAAGTTGTATCTGCTTTGAAAGTATGTTATACTCACGACATAGCCTGTTTGCGGATCGGTGATCAATTTTCTTTAGTTCCCTTTGCCATTGATATTTTATTTTGAAGAATTTTTTTATGTTATCAGGAAGTGGATATTTCTGATCCCTGAATTCTTGCCTTTCAGAGTGATCGTTGTGTATAGCTGTGAACGCCTCATTGAACTTGTTAATGAAACTATCAATTTCATTGTTTTGCAAATCACGACGAAAGTTGTGCCAATTGGTGTGTTTATAAGATATGAATTTACTAGGATTTCTTAGGGATATGCTGAAGGAGTTCAGGCGCTATTCCGTTTTGATTGTAAAGTGATCTGAAAACGTTGGAAGACTAGTTATTGAGAAATTTGGATGACCAGTGTCTATAAGGTTGCTGCTTATCAGGAAATGATACAGGAATGGGGAGCTGTTTGGACATGAAGGAGAGGAGTCACAAATAGGGGTAACATCCAACAAATTATCCTGCAACCAATTTGAGAGAACTCTACCATTGTTATTCAACAATGAGTCACCCCAATCTGGATTTTTGGCGTTCAGGTCTCCCCCAAGAATGAATCCATCGAAGTCTGCTGCTGTATTTAATATTTTATCAATGCTTGTATTTAAGTCCGCAGAGGCACAGCTACAAGGGATGTATACTGACCCTACAAGGTATTTTCTGTTTATGCTATCGTTATTTGATTCAATTTTAAATGCGCCATTGATTTTAATGTCATTAATCATTATTCTTGAAAATCTAATGTTATTTTTAATCAAAATTGCCACACCCAGCGGTGAGTAATCATATATGAAGCTGTATCCATTAATACCGATTCTATTGTTTCGTCTCAGGTGACACTCTTGGATAAATGCTATATCTATTGTGATGTAATGTATTGGAAAGATCCAGTTGACGGCTTCTATCTATAGGGTGATCCATTTCGAGGTTCCCTACTTTTTTAAAGAAAAAATACAGAAAATTCGAATTGAATGGGGAATGTTTATTATCATTTGCAAGAACATTCTTTGGCATTTATTTTTTGAATATTATGTCTATCAAATGTTGCCCGCACCTACGTTTTAGATGGTCCATCTGTTGAGTCCAATTTCCGATGACTCGTTCGAGCATTTCGACTGGTAACTGTCGAATGACACGCGTGATGTTTTGCTCCAAGGCCTGAATCGAAGCGGTTTTGCCCGCATAAACTTTACATATACCCACAGGAAAAAGTCTAACGGTGTGATATCACACGATCTTGGTGGCCAATCGACCGGCCCAAAACGTGAAATTATCTGCTCACCGAAGTGTTCTCTCAATAAATCCATTGATTGATGCGATGTGTGGGAAGTGGCGCGCGCCGTCTTGTTGAAACCAAATGTCGCCGAGATCACGAGCTTCAATTTCAGGCATCAAATAGTCGGTTATCATGGCATGATAACGGTCGCCATTGATGGTTACGTTCTCACCGGCATCATTTTTTAAGAAATATGGGCCGATGATTCCGGTACGTCGGATCGGGAATCGGTCAATGGCAAAAAGATAGCTAAAATATTGCTCATGGGAGTCAAGGTAGTGGGTCGACCGGAAAGATTTTTTTTTTTTGGATTTAAAAAAAATGGACTTAGCGCAATTGGCGAACGATTATTTTGATAATAAAACTGAATAATTTGTAAACGTTGTTCAGGCGTAAGTCTTTCCATGATGAAATGCCAAACAATACTTAACAAAAATAACATGACAGCATGACACGACTCACACGTGATCTGTCAAAAAAAGACTATTGAAAAAGTATCTCTACTTGGATCACCCGTTACAAGAGACCGTACGTTGAAAGTTAGAAAATGTATTAATCTATGGGACATAAGATTTAATTTTGTTAAAAAGGCTCAAAAATTCAATTTTGGCCTCAGCTTTTGGCATATTTCTGAATTCAGAAAGGAATTTGCTTATTTCTTGTTCTAGAGAAAGCTCCTCTGGCTTAAGTAGAAGTAGTCAGCAAGTTTTAAAAATTCGTTAATTAACGGTGGCGTTTGTTGTGTTGGTTGAAAATGATTTGGTTGTAGAAGATCGGCGTACGATGTGCCCTGAACCACCGGCGATGGTTTTATTGTTTTGTATACGTTAGCAAAAGCTGCGGCTTTGATTTCTTGTGCTTTTAATAAACGCTCGTTACGAAGAGCGACGTATTTTTGATATACTTCGCACCCTCTCCAGTTGGCTGGGTGGCCAGATTTACCACAGTTCACACAATTCGGGTCAGAATTGTCTGTACGTACACGAGCACATTCCCCTGGGGCATGCTTCAAGTCACATTTAACGCATTTGAATTCATAATTACAGTTGCGAGCGATGTGACCCCATCGTTGACACCGTCGACATTGTATTTCTTTTTCTTTCTTATTAGGCCTTTCCCAGCTGACGGTTTGGCTTTTTAAGTATTTGATGTGAGAAATGTCGCTAATGGTTTTGCCGGGGCATAGAGACACTAATAAGGCGTTCACACCAACCCGTTTTGGCTCATTTGTTTTGGGAAAACATCTCACCGTTCACACATGTTGCCTGCTTAATTATGACATTTATTATGTTTACAAATGGCATATGTCAACTTATTGTGTACAAACAACTTTTACTGAATATATAAAAAAGAAACATGGAAAGTACCAAAAAAGCATTGTTAAATTATTTGGTGCTCACAAATCAATGCACAACGAGAATTCAACTATTCGGTGCCGTATAATTGTTGACAAAATTTGAAATGTTTCAGTGTGCGACAGATTGACAACTTAAGGGGGTTCACATTCTTCAACATGCAGTTTTGGGACGTGTTATTGAGAAAAACATGCCGATTGAGACGGTTTCAATTGACATTTCTATAAGGGGAAAGCAACTCGTTTTGGCTCGAAAACATCTCAATGTGCCAAAACGGGTTGGTGTGAACGCCTTATAAGTAGAGGCCTGTGTCAACATTGTGTTTTGAAGAAAATGGAGTTTTATATTTCGTCACTTTAGCTACTACTTCTGGTGCTTCCTTGTCGAGCAGTGTGTTTATGTCATTCGCATCCGAGTTGTAATATACACCACTCAATATGAGGTATAACTGTTTAAATTCTTTTGGTGTGAATGAGAATGAATTTAACTTCTTTTCCCTTAGCAAGGCCATCATTTCTTTATGTACCTTTAAGATACAATTTGCTTTTAAATTTACTCACATTTCTTATTTTAAATGGGTCTCTTGGTATTTTAGCTTCCAGCTGCTCTACCAGATGTGCTATGTTCACATTGAATACGAATATGGGGGGACAGAAAGATTTGGCATTAGTTTTTGATGTACTGGGTGTAGTACTATTTGGTTGACTTTGTGTGGTGTTAATTTGGCTGTTTTCTATCTCAATCTCCCCGAGAATTGAGTAATAATTGTCGTCGCTCGGAATACGAGCCAGTCCTGAAACATCTATTAACTCCGGCGGAGCAGCATCATCGACTCTCGTTCATTTGTTTTTGTTTTGTGTTGTGTGTAAGGTTATGGTTTCTGTCATAGGTGTTGTTACGTTCGCCGACACAGTTGGCAGTTGGGCGTGTGGAACTTCGAACGCGTCGTCGTCCATCGTTTTGGGTTATTATGGTAGGCACCTATTTTATGCAACTTAATGCCGATGAGAAACCCCCAAAATGTAGTTTTTTGTTTAATTTAATTGAAAAAGTTTGCGCTCAACGAAAATTACGTCTGCTTCGTCAAGCTAACAGCTGATCTTCAAAATTCGGGGAAATCGGTCAGAAATCCGCGGAAAAACTCACTCTGAAGTCCTACTCTTTGCAATTTCTATTTGTTCGTACATGACAACTTACTCGCTCGGGGTAGACATATCAGGCGTGTTTTCGTTACACCATAAGTGCTTAATTTGTATGGGGAGCTAAGCACTTTTAAGCACTATTAGTTCCCGATGAAGTTTGGTGCTTGTGTTCATGTCTTAATCGAGTATGATGTTGCCAGATTGGGCACTCTATATTTAGCAATATGGCATCCCATTTTTGGAGAGATTTTATCAATTATTGTGAATTAACGGGAAGAAGAAGAACAAAAATGGGAAATTATTTTAATATTTCCAAAAGAGTGTAAACAATTGAACATAGAATAGTAAATATAAGTTTTATAAATACTTTTCACGATTTTTTTTTGTCTGTTTCGCACTGTTCTTTCTTCGCAACTCATGACACCATTGCTACCAGATAGTGAAAATCCGCCACTTATTGCTTATGTGCCAGTTAGTGGAAGTCACTTGTTTTCGTTGCAAAGTGCTAAACTAAAAGTGCTAGCTTGTAACGAAAACATGCCTATCTTATGCAAAGAAAATAAAGTTATAAAGAAGTTCCAACCAGTAGCGAGTAGTCTATCAGTTACGAACGAATAGAAATTTGATTTCAGCGAGTGATTTTTTTTGCGTATTTTAAGACCGATTTTCCAGATTTTTTTGCAATTATCACATATAGAAAATAAATATCGATCATTAAATACAAAAAAAAAGTTCAAAAAATGATCCAGAAACTATTTTTTTCGAGTTTGAAAATCATTTATATTCGTTCGTAACTCACGAAATTGTAAACAAAGTCACGACGGAACATCTGTATAATAGTGTCTGTGATCTTATGATTTATTAGGCATGTTTTCGTTACAAGCTAGCAATTTTAGTTTAGCACTTTGCAACGAAAACAACTGACGTCCACTAACTGGCACGTAAGCTATAAGTGGCGGATTTTCACTATCTGGTAGCAATGTGTCATGAGTTGCGAAGAAAGAACGGTGCGAAACAGACAAAAAATTCGTGAAAAGTATTAATAAAACATATATTTACTATTCTATTGTCAATTGTTTACACTCTTTTTGCAAATATTAAAATAATTTCCCATTATTGTTCTTCTTCCCGTTAATTCACAATAATTGATAACATCTCTCCAAAAATGGGATGCCATATTGCTAAATATAGGGTGCCCAATCTGGCAACATCATACTCGATTAAGACAGGAACACAAGCAGCGTTACCGTTGGAAAATTTCAAAAAGGGGCACAAAAAGGGGATTTTTTTCGAAAAAGGGGCAACTGATCATTAAAAAAGGGGGATCAATTATAAGGTTTTTATTTAAAGAAAACAACAATAAAAAAACAAAGCTTAACATAAAAAATAAGTAGGTAACATTAAAAAATTCATTCATTTACACGAAAACTAAACAAAAAATACAATGTTATAGAAAACTTCTTATGATGTATACCAAATATATTTTATCACATACATTTCTTTATTTATAAAGTTTAGTTACTTTTTTGTAACTTCTTTTTTATACTTTCTAATTAGATCTGTGCTTGGGACAGATGTGTTTTGTATTGAGTTTTTTTGATCTCACAACAAATCTGTTTAGAAAAAAACTTATATGTTTATGTACATCAACCTAATGAAAAATACTTAGCCATATATTTGTTACATTTAAGAAACCACAAGCAAAACAAATTGGATTTTTTTATAAACGCCGACTGATTCGAAAAAAACAATTTTCACCATATATTGTTACATTTAAGAAATCACTCAAATTATTTGTGATGTTGTATAGACGCCGACCTATTCGCAGAATTTTCACCAATAAGTTGAAACGGTGGAAATAAATTCTCATATGCATACACATACAAAAGATAAATGTAAAACGTTTTAGCATATGCGTATATCCCATTAAATAACCTAGTTCAGAAAGTAGCGCGTGAGGCATTTCCGTACGATAGTACGAAAGTGTTGTTATAAGAGTATAAAAAGCTGATTTTTTACAAAAGCCAAAAAGTGGCACAAAAAATCGAAAAGGGGCACATTTAGTATCAAAAAATAAAAGGGGCCAGCGTTACCGTTGGAAAATTTCAAAAAGGGGCACAAAAAGGGGATTTTTTCGAAAAAAGGGGCAACTGATCAGTAAAAAAGGGGGATCAATTTTAAGGTTTTTATTTAAAGAAAACAACAATAAAAAAACAAAGCTTAACATAAAAAATAAGTAGGTAACATTAAAAAATATTGAGTTTTTTTGATCTCACAATAAATCTGCTTAGAAAAAAACTTATATGTTTATGTACATCAACCTAATGAAAAATACTTATCCATATATTTGTTACATTTAAGAAACCACAAGCAAAACAAATTGGATTTTTTTATAAACGCCGACTGATTCGAAAAAAACAGTTTTCACCATATATTAGGCATGTTTTCGTTACAAGCTAGCACTTTTAGTTTAGCACTTTGCAACGAAAACAACAGACTTCCACTAACTGGCACATAAGCAATAAGTGGCGGATTTTCACTATCTGGTAGCAATGGTGTCATGAGTTGCGAAGAAAGAACAGTGCGAAACAGACAAAAAAATCGTGAAAAGTATTTATAAAACATATATTTACTATTCTATGTTCAATTGTTTACACTCTTTTGCAAATATTAAAATAATTTCCCATTTTTGTTCTTCTTCTTCCCGTTAATTCACAGTAATTGATCAAATCTCTCCAAAAATGGGATGCCAGATTGCTAAATATAGGGTGCCCAATCTGGCAACATCATACTCGATTAAGACATGAACACAAGCACCAAACTTCATCGGGAACTAATAGTGCTTAAAAGTGCTTAGCTCCCCATACAAATTAAGCAATTATGGTGTAACGAAAACACGCCTATTGTTACATTTAAGAAATCACTCAAATTATTTGTGTTGTTGCATAGACGCCGACCTATTCGCAGAATTTTCACCAATAAGATGAAACGGTGGAAATAAATTCTCATATGCATACACATACAAAAGATAAATGTAAATCGTTTTAGCATATGCTTATATCCCATTAAATAACCTAATTCAGAAAGTAGCCCGTGAGGCATTTCCGTACGTTAGTACGAAAGTGTTGTTATAAGAGTATAAAAAGCAGATTTTTTACAAAAGCCAAAAAGTGGCACAAAAAATCGAAAAGGGGCACATTTAGTATCAAAAAATAAAAGGGGCGCGAAAGTAGCATGGCTGAAAAAAAGGGGCAAATATGCCACTTTAGTCGCACAACGGTAACGCTGAAAGGGGCGCGAAAGTAGCACGGCTGAATAAAAGGGGCAAATATGCCACTTTAGTCGCACAACGGTAACGCTGAACACAAGCACCAAACTTCATCGGGAACTAATGGTGCTTAAAAGTGCTTAGCTCCCCATACAAATTAAGCACTTATGGTGTAACGAAAACATGCCTATTATTTGTGTGTTTTAGGGCATCTCTTAAATACCGGTGAATTGCGTCCGGCGTCTGTCGAAGTGTTGTTGTAAGCACAGAAAACAATAGGTTGAAATTTGAGTTGACAGACGCCGGACGCATTCACTGGTATTTAAGAGATACCCTTACTTTTGCCTATAATCATTTCCATATCGTAACATTACGATACATTGACGTGACGTGGTGTGACTAATCACGCTTTGACAGACACTCGTGATGACCGAATTGTTGCAAGTAGCGGGGTGTATATTTAGTAAACAACATGTGCGACAAAGTTTCTAGTGATGCTTCTATTGAGGATTCTTCAGGAATTGGTGACCCAGAAAAACGCCCAGTATTCGGGAATAGATTTTTAACAAAAGAAGATGACGTTTTTACACACAATGCATGGTAAATATTTGCGGCAGGTGGGCGGTGTTTTGCTGAATACGTTATTACCAAATGTGGGTAGAGCTTGTGCATCACACACAGACTGGGATTTCACCAGACATCGTAAGAAACCTCAAGGAGGCGGAAGAGAATTAACAAAATTAACAAAAAAATCTGAATTATACAAATTTAATGCATGGTATATCTAAAGGTTTGCACAAATCTAATTTCTTTATTTTTATTCCGCTTCTTTTTTTCAGGGACAATGTGGAGTGGGATGAGGAACAAGAACAGCAGGCTTTGGAAGCGGTGCAGAAAAATTCAACTATAAAAATGCCTGATGACGATAAGTTAAAGTTCAAAAGTGAAGCCGATAAATTCTGGGATTGTTTTTATGGCGTTCATCAGAATCGTTTTTTTAAAGATCGACATTGGCTTTTCACTGAATTCGCTGAATTAGCTCCCAACAAAGATATACAAGAGAGCCGGAGCATATTCGAACTTGGCTGTGGTGTGGGTAATACTATACTGCCAATATTGAAATACAGTACCGAACCCAAATTAAAGGTTTTCGGTTGCGACTTCTCTGCCAAGGCTATTGACATATTCCGGAACCACCCTGAGTTTGATTCAAAAAGGTGCGAAGTTTTTGTAATGGATGCTACTTTAGAGAATTGGACTGTTCCATTTGAGCCAGAGTCACAAGACATAATTGTTTTGATTTTTGTCCTGTCCGCCATAGAACCGACAAAAATGAAACTTGTGGCAGAGAATTGTTATCGTTACCTTAAACCTGGCGGTTTGTTGCTGTTCCGTGACTATGGACGTTATGATTTGGCCCAGTTACGCTTCAAGAGTGGTAAATGTTTAGAAGATAATCTATATGTTCGCGGTGATGGAACCATGGTGTACTTCTTTACCCAAGAAGAAGTGAGGAGTCTGTTTACTGGCACTGGATTTAAAGAGGAACAGAATGTTATAGATAGACGCCTGCAAGTGAATCGAGGGCGTATGTTAAAGATGTACAGAGTTTGGATACAAACTAAATATCGCAAACCATCGACATAATAAAATGTATGACAATTCTATAAAGTAGCGTAAATATTTGTATGTATTTATATCACCATCCTTGACATCGTTTTGTAATGATAATACAAATGCATATCGTCATCAGAAACGAAAAAGGGCGTAACAACAAGAAAAATGGAAACTCAGTTTTTGATGGATTTCGGTACACTGCATCAAAATACACATCCCTACAAATTTTTAGCGACCTACTATCAAAAATGGCGTATTTATTAACGAAATTCAAAAGGGCCTAACAACAAATTATTTCTTTTTTCATAGTTAAAAAAATACTATTTCACGCAATTTTTACAAACCAGTTATAAATCATGTTTGTTTGATTTTATATATGCCTCAATATGTGTAGATATTATCCTGAAAACCCCGATTATCTAACTACAGTACTTTTCATTTTATTTAGTTTTTTTTGCTTCTCCCGTAAAATTTTGAAATATGATGATCGGCACTTTTTCGTTTCTGATGACGATATGTAGAGAATGATGCTTTAATTTTATGACTATTGTTGTTTCAACTAATATTGTGGTATTTGAATTTCTGTAGCCCATGGGGCCGAACCACTGGCTTAAGTGTATGTCCATGGACATAAGACATTGAAACGTTTCCTCTCTTCAAACTAACCTTTTTTTTTTTTTTTTTTTGATTGTGAATTCGAGATGGCAGTGTATTTGAGACACTATACGCCAGGTTAATCCTTTGGTGGAGTTCCTCACAAAAAACTCCAGTAGTGTATGATTCCAGAAAGTCGATTAATGCGATAGCCCATCACATCTATGAGGGCGAAACTTGAGCGGCAAGGCTAAAAGCCTGAGTATATCGATGGGAGGTATGGTAAATACCGATGTTGAGCTGTAGAAGTGGTGTTAAAACAGATTGTTGTCCAGTAACGAGGGTACATAGATCAGCATTAATTAACAGGATTCAGTACGGACAGTACCGTTGTATCTGCAGAAGATGTTGATGACTGAAAATATACTGTAAAGGGCTGGGGAAATTTGGGGAGGGGGATGGGAGAGTATTATAAGTAAGTGTTATTAGATGAAACGATGACTAGGTGAGTGTATGTAATGGTTTAAAATAAAATATCACAGAAAGGTTGTAAAGCGAGCATCCAAAAAAGGATTAGATTGCAAGATTGCATGCATTAATAAAATCGATAAGAGATCTGTAGTGAAGTTCCTGCCTTGATTGCAGAATCACTTTAATGTTGTTAAATTTGGAAAAAATGTTGAACTTAATTCTAGTGTTCAGGTACTTTTGACATTCAAAAATCATGTGGTGAGTGGAATCAGGTACACTGCATGACTCGCAAAGAGATGATGTACTTACTCCAATACGGTGTAGGTACATCTTATCATATGTGTGGCCAACCATGAGTCTGTTGATTAATTTAGTTTCAAGAGGGTTGAGGTAAGTGCCATGATACCATGGTTTGTCATATATGTTAGGGAACAAGTTGGCAAATTGTTGACCCTTACTTTGAAACGATGTTTTGTATTCTGCATTCCACTGATGATATAGCCTGGATTTTATCAGGTATAGGGCTTCCTCCGGCGTGTATTTCACACTAAGCATAGCACCATATTCTGCTGCAAGCTTAGCTATATGGTCAGCAGTTTCATTAGCTGTCACTCCTCTATGACTTGGGGTCCATACTACATGACACTTATTGATATTGGAATTACGAATTTTGTTGTGGAACTCATCCAAAATATAGTTTGTAGTCTTTTCCTTGGTTAGGGCCTTGCAAGCTGCAAGGCTGTCAGTGAGAAAGACACAGTTGGTATAGCCATCTTCTATGGCAATTTCCAAGGCCTTCAGCAAGGCCCACAATTCACCAAAGGTCGAAGATGACTTAAATCCAATTTTAAATAGGAATTGCTGATTCCTTGTGTAGTTGTAGACACCGCATCCAGTTGAGTTATCCGCAACCGATGCATCAGTGGCAAAAATTATAAATCCCTCTTTTTTGTAATCATCTATTTCCGCTCTGTAGACAGACAGGATTTCCTCTGTTGGGTTATTGCTTTTGGTGTTCGAGAGTAGATTAAGTCTTACAGTCAGCTTCCCAGGAGCTGAAAAATGAGAAGGGAAGGCAATATTATCGACTATTTCATTGAATTCGTAGAAGACACAGCTGTAACTGGATTGAACAGGGGGATTATATGATATGATGTCATACAGGTCCATATTATTTGCTTTGATTTTAACTAATTCTTTGGCAGTTAACAACTTGGCTCGTTGTTTGGGGGGCATTTCATGGGCAAGGGCATACAGAACATGTATGGGTGTAGATTTGGGGACACCCAAGCACCTTTTCAGCATTATATTTTGATGTGTTTGTTCTCTTGTTGAGGTATTTAGGGGAATTCGCAGTCGACGTTCTTCCGTATTCTATTTTAGATCTAATAAAGCTCCTATAAACATTAAGAGCAGGTTTGGGGTGAAGTCCACCTTTAATAGAGGTGAGGCACTTAAGCATGTTGGAGCTGTTGTTAATGTCCTTGGCTATTGAGTCATAGTGATCCTTGACTGATAATGAATTAGTAATAGATCTACCAATAAATTTCAATTTCTTTTGTTGTGTTATCTGGTTACCATCAATGTTTAGTTCAATTTTTTTGATGCTATTCTTGGCGAAGTATATCGTACTGCATTTCGCTGGATTGAAGGAAAGATTGAGTGAACTACATTTCTCTTTGAATCTTTTAGTCTTGTTGGTTAGATTTTTGTGAGCAAGATCAAAGTCTGGATTAAATGACATCAAAAGAAAATCATCTGCATACTGGAAAATCATTGTCTGACTATCCTCCAGCTCATGCAGAGACGCCGTGTATATATTAAATAGCATAGGAGATAGGCAGCTGCCCTGGGGAAGCCCATCAACCACTGTTAATTCCGCCGAGCCCATTTTAAGGGTTCTTTTAGATAGAAAACCATGTATCCAATTGCACAGATAAGAATCCAGGTTGAGTTTGAGTAATATATCATACAGAACATCGATTCTTACACAATTATAGGCATTGCTTACATCCAGAGATAAAACAAGAACTTTAAAATTGTTTTTTTTGAGAATGGCCACCCTATGTAGAAACTCATTGATACAAGAAGCAGTTGACATACCAGCTCTATAGGCAAAGGATCTCTTTGGCATTATGTTGGAAACCTGAGCGCTCATTCTGTCCTTGACAATCATATTGATGCATTTTAAAAAAACCGATATTAACGAGATTGGCCTAAAGTTAACAATATCATTGAGATCTTTATTGGGTTTGGGGATTGGGATGATCTTGACAATCCTCCAACTGTCTCTTATCACACCATTTAGAAATGCAGTATTCATGGCCGTCAGGATGGTTCTCTTTGATATGCCAGATAGAGCCTTGATCATGTTATATGTAACTCCATCGTTTCCTGCAGCTGAATTCCTAGTTTTGCTAGCCAGACATTTTTCCAATTCCTCAAATTCTAGGGGGATGATTTGTGCACCAGTGTCATATGTTACCATGACTGAGTGTGAAGAGCTTGTGGGAACCTGGTCCTTCAGATGGTTTAGATACTCCATATTATTGTCCTCGTCCCAGGGCAATCTTGTGGGGTTGCATCTACCTCTGACATTATTTATAAATTTCCAGGCCATCCTCGAATTAGAGGCCTTATTGACTATCTTAGCTTTGGCTACCTCCTTTTTCCACTGTGCTATAAGACATCTGGCTGCTTCCAAATTTTCATAGTTAGGAATAAGTTTGGCTTTCTTCGTAGCCGCTAACTGTTTCCTAAAAAGAGCTTGAAGATTACTGTTCCACCAAAATTTCGGTGACCTTCTTCTGTGGAATATATGTAGCATGTCTTATTTCCTCCTTGAAGGCATTTTTTATTAGGTCAAAATCTGGCTCCAAATCTATGTTACCTAATGACTCAATTAATTTATGTTTGGATAGGAAACTCCTATTTCCTCCTCCCGCAGATTTGACTTCAACAGAGATCGGAAAATGTCTGCTTCCCCCCAAGTAGCCGTCAATGGTGTTCCAGCTGACATCCAGAGCAGGACTGACAAAGGTCAGGTCAAGGACAGACCCCACAGACTCCAGGTTTCTCTTGAAGATTGTTAATACATTTAAGGCGAGACGTCAGAATGGATTCTTCTAACTTTTTCCCTTTGCATGTGCTCAGACTATCACCCCAGACAGTGTTCCTTGCATTAAAGTCGCCCAT
This sequence comes from Eudasyphora cyanicolor, assembly GCA_963930755.1. Classification (NCBI taxonomy): domain Eukaryota; kingdom Metazoa; phylum Arthropoda; class Insecta; order Diptera; family Muscidae; genus Eudasyphora; species Eudasyphora cyanicolor. The sequence goes on along the minus strand of OZ005735.1, from coordinate 133,460,496 downwards.
AAGGATGACATTATTGCAAGATTCCAAAAAATATAACAATTTGTTTAATTCATGAGAAAAAGTGTCCACCGCGACACTTTACAAGCTAGCAATTTTAGTTTAGCACTTTGCAACGAAAACAACTGACTTCCACTAACTGACACATAAGCAATAAGTGTCGGATTTTCACTATCTGGTAGCAATGGTGTCATGAGTTGAGAAGAAAGAAAAGTTCGAAACAGACAAAAAATTCTTGAAAAGTATTTATAAAACATATTTACTATTCTATGTTCAATTGTTTACACCCTTTTTGCAAATATTAAAATAATTTCCTATTTTTGTTCTTCTTCTTCCCGTTAATTGACAATAATTGATTTACACTAGGATATTTTTTTCAGCAGCTTTTCCGCTAATTCTCTTTTAAACTTGCCTCTGCGTTTAGACACATAATTTTGTTTCGGATATTTCTGTGTGAATTGTTGTTGTTTCAAAGGCCGAGTGAAAAACACAAAACGTTCAGACCGATAAGCCTGAGTACGGGAGAGTTGTTTTCCCCCTCTTGCCGACTGCCTCTCTCTCCTACAAAACGCCGATAATCCGCTGAACATTCAGCCAATAGGCGTGTTTTCGTTACACCATAAGTGCTTAATTTGTATGGGGAGCTAAGCACTTTTAAGCACTATTAGTTCCCGATGAAGTTTGGTGCTTGTGTTCATGTCTTAATCGAGTATGATGTTGCCAGATTGGGCACCCTATATTTAGCAATATGGAATCCCATTTTTGGAGAGATTTTATCAATTATTGTGAATTGACGGGAAGAAGAAGAACAAAAATGGGAAATTATTTTAATTTTTGCAAAAAGAGTGTAAACAATTGAACATAGAATAGTAAATATATGTTTAATAAATACTTTTCACGAATTGTTTGTCTGTTTCACACTGTTATTTCTTCGCAACTCATGACACCATTGCTACCAGATAGTGAAAATCCGTCACTTAATGCTTATGTGCCAGTTAGTGGAAGTCAGTTGTTTTCGTTGCAAAGTGCTAAACTAAAAGTGCTAGCTTGTAACGAAAACATGCCTAATGTAAATAGGGACTTAGACTCCTTTCAAGCGAAACATTTGAATTCAACGTTACGATACGAATATATCACTAATCATGAAATAAGTCTGAACTAACGTAAATTAGGGATGAGAGTATGGTAACCAGTAATCGATAACAAGTGACAGAGAGAGATGGCAGAGAGCAAAAATCGATTCTCTCTCAATGTTTTTCATTTCGATTTGTAGTTTTTCATTTCACTTCATTATTTATCGTGAAACCGTGAAGTGTGCAAGAACGAAGGCACGGCCGTCGCAAACCGAATGTTCGAAACCGATAACCGATTAATTTAATAATTTCCTTTTGTGTGTGGTTTAAAAATTAAAATTTTCCACAGCATAATCATTGCTAGCCACAAATATAATTTATAATAGTGCAAATAAATGTAAGCAAGTGTTAGATATAAATGAAAAAAAAAACAACATTGTTGTATATATAATACATATGAGTGCAATAAGATATCGGGGCAGATAAAAATTTTATGGAACTGGAAAACGGTGTCGTCTGCAAGTAAAGTAGTGGATTTTTTTGTTTGTATGACAAGTCAGCAGCGGCAGCCTAGCGCCTACTTCGAGTTTTGTGTCTACACATACATCATACATATTGCAAAAACCTTTTGTTTTTCGGAAAAAAGTAGTAATTTAACTTTTTTGTAAAATAAATGATCCATTGATGTGAAAAAGTGTTTTTGTGAAGTGTAAATAAATAGCAGAAAAGTGAAACGACCGTTGTTATTAAACCAAAACAGAATAAAAACGAGACAAGAAAAACGACACAACAACAAATGAATTGGTGTTAATTAAACAAATAAAGTCATAACATGACACATACAAAAATAACTCCCATTTAACTAAACTAGAGAAAGAGTAAACAAAATTTTTGCATACTATAACCAGAGATAATAAAAAAGGCCAACAAAAGGAAATAAGAAAAAGCGCAATTGAAATAAATAGAAAACGATAAAAAGTGTTGTGGTTTGTTCGGATAAAGAAAGAAAGATAATTACAGATGTAGTATATAAAGAGCATATCATCATCTTTTGTTGTGGAATTGTGCAACAAATTTGTGTAGATATTATTATTGTTGGTTTTAGTGCCCGATGTTGTATGACAATTCTTCGCCTCGGATTTCAATTTGCAACGCCACTCTATACTATTTGACGTCAACGGAGGTGTATGGGAAAGAACATTGAGTGTGAGAGAGAGAGAGAGCGAAAAGAGATGCATTGAATAGAGCCAAACACACGGAGAGAAACTATCATTGATTTGGTGGCACAATGGGGTCTGTCCTTTGACGAAGTGTTGTATTCAAATTTAAATATTTTTGTGAAATTAATTTAAAAAATAATCGAAACCCGTTCGATAAAATCACGCCGAAGTAGTTGATTACTTGCAGCGTAAATAAGGTTGTAGAGATTTTAAGATAGGAGTAGACTCATCGGCGTGTTCAATAATATTTATGATACCTATTTATATCGCCTATTTCATACAAAAATGAAGATTGCATTCATGTCTACTTAATAGCGGCGACATCGACTTTTTGCATTTGTTTTATTACTTTATAACAATTATTCTATTGACACAACCGCTTCCAAACAAGAATCCATTAACTTTATTCTTAGTCTTCATTGGAAATGGAAAAAAAGAGTTGAATTGGACTCATCAGTTCATCGTTGCACTACCGTGTTGTCCGTGTTTTTTTACCTGCTTCCATTTTATGGCCTCTGCCTAGCTGCCTCTATCTACCACCTATGTACCTACCTGTTTGTCCGTCTGTCTTTTTGTTAAATGCCCCTCTGTGTGTTGGGCTCTATGCTGTTTCTTTGCTGCTCTCTGCTCATATCTCTTTGTTGTTTGCATTCTCAAGTATTCGGTTTTGTTATTAATCATTTCTTTCGTTTTTTATCTTCCGCCTGTATGTGTTTATACGCGTGTGGATGTGTATTACATTACTTTCCGTTTTGTTAAAATTTGTTGATTTCCAACTAAATTTGTTTAATTGAATTTCGGTATTGTTTTTTCGTTTTTTTCCGTCTACTTATTTGTTTGTTACGTTTCTTTCCCTCATCGCCGCCGCCCTACAGCAACAAAAAGCGAACAATCAAAGAACGAGTCATTCAATTTTTTTACCCGACTGCATTTAATTGCCGCGTATTTGTTGTTGCTGTCAAATTAATGGCAGTGTTGCCAACCCAGTGTTGTTTTGTACAGCAGCAATAAAACTAAAGTAAACTAATTTCAACAAAATAAAAACAAGAAAACGAAGCTATTGATCGACCGAGTGAAGTTGCAGCTCGCTCGCTCATCTGTGGATTACTACTATCAACGCTCGCCACTAATTTTCTTACTTGGATTATAATACAAATTTGTAAAGCTGGCGGAGGAGACGGCAGAAAATTCCAACATGTGTTGGGGTACTGAATTATGGGTAAGTCAGTGTTTTGTTCTTTTGATTGATTAGTTCACTAGAGCAGTTTTCTAAATTCCTTGTACAGTGTTGCATATAATAAAAGCAAACAAAAATAAGGAAACTAAGTGATAAGATAAATATCAAATAAAATAAATTGTATATAAATAAATAGAAAACTTAGTACTCTACAACCGGCAAACAACATCCACGGCAGGAGCTAACTGTTGTGAATGACAAAGGAAATGCAAATTACCTTCTTACGTGTGTCATGATCGCTGTATGCCAGGATCACTATGCCAACTTTTGGCGAACGAAAGTGGATAGATTGACCAGAAAATAAGGCTAAAAATGGCAAGAAAAAAGCCAAGAAATTGGCTAAAAGTTCTACTCCACACTTTTTTAGGATATAAAAATAAAATGAATAGCTAAGAGACTAAATGTTATCAATTTCGTCGTCATTGTTCACATATGACTAATTATCGCCTATCATTTAAAAACAATTCTGGTACAGCGTTGCTGTTGGAATATTTATCATGTCTAAATAGTTCATATCTGCAAGTATAAACATTTAAAATATGTACATATGATTCTTTGTATTTTAATCACATCTCCAGAAGCGCTGCTGTTGCAAAATGTGTCCACATATACAGTACAACATTTTTCAGCTCATTGATTTGGGACTCAATTCTGAGAATTGGTCGTGAAAGTTGCCCCAAAAATAAGAACTTCTGCCTCATTCGTTTAGTCAAGTTGGGTCAATTAATAATTTAATGGTCATACAATTTTTTTGCTCAAGGTGGATTTTTGCACTTTTTCTATGTTTTTTCTCGGTATACCGTACGAAATATCTCTTTTGTGTATGAAGCAAAGTTGTAGATATTGAATAGGAGAAAAAATGCGGAACAAACCTACCCAAAAGAAGTGCATCCCGTGCCTTTAGGTTTTTGTGTTAAGTTTTGGTCCTTGGTGTGTTTTGACACATATAGTGAAAATGTATGACTAAAATTTTTGTAGATCATTTCATCCCCGCCTTCCCATTTTAAGGCGTGTTTTTTACGATTTGATAAAATGGGGCCAAAATTACAGTTATGTTGGGGATCTAAAGGTTTAATGTACTCCACAAAAATATTGGCCTTAATATTTTCTATAATGTTGCTGAACATACCATATACCAAAAAAAATATTTTTGTTACATAATAGTGAAATAATTTTGTCATAAAATGCTCCAAAGACGTCCTTAGTCTTTAAAATAAGTATATTTTGTACTTAAAATTAAGAAAATTTACCTAAAATTAAGTAAATTACTTAATATTATTGAAATTATCTATATTTTAAGTACAAAATGTACTTATTTTAAAAACTAATGACGTCTTTGGAAAAGGGGCGAGGTAACTTCGCCTATTTTTCTTGAGGTGATAGTGACTAATAAAATAATATTATGTGTAGAATTTCAGAGGATTGAAATAAGTAATAAAGAAGTTATTAAATAATCAATAATTCACTCAATATTAACACTTTGTGGGGGAGGTACTAGAAGTGGTGGGCCAATATAGCCCATCTTCGAACTTAGTCGGAGGTAGAAAAAAATATTACCACATACCAAATCTGAAGTCAATCGGTTACTCTTTTCGAGAGTTATCGTGCGCACCAGCTAGCAGACAGCCAGACAGACGGACGGACATTGCTCATTCGACTTAAAACTACCTAAAACGGATATCCGCTAAACATACTTAAAATCGTATGTCACTCCTTCGATGTGTTACACTTTTGGCCCGTAGCAAATGATATATACCTTCGTATCACTACAGTGAGTGTATAATAAAACATAATATATTTCAAAAAAAGAAAATAATTTAAGCGAAAGAAGAGGGAAAAATTTTCAAGTCGAGAGGCGCGGATTAGTTTTTGATTTTAGACCCAGGGTTTCTTCGGAGAATTTTCTTAGAATTTAATGTAGATTACGTTTTTGCTATACGATTTTTAATTTTTTTTTTCATCCATACAAATCAACCCGCCTATCTCTCACATTAGAAAAAAACTGTTAAACGAAAAAAGGCTGGAAAACACGCTAATAGAAATTTTTAAACTTTTCTGGCAAAATGAAATTAAAAAAGGCCAGATCTAAGGCCCAACTATAATATGCATGAGCTGACTTAAGCCAACATAAGCAACAGTTCGGCCTCTAGCCGGCAAATGTCTAAATTGGCAACAGTGGTCAGGATCGCTTACACTATTCATTGTAAGGGACGTAGGGGGAAATGTTCGATTTTGCTATACCCTACCATTGAACCAATTTGTTGCGATGAAAGAGATGGACTTGGCAGAATTTAGCATCAGGCATGTTTGCTAATTCCGCTCAGAAATGTGAGCTTAGAAAAGCTTGTCGCATTCTAGAGAGAGCGACATACATACACAGAGAGGTTTGCTGTTCTGTTCCACCTGCTCTTTGTCATCGCAGCTTCTGCAAAATTCATTTCCCATCACCTTCAGTGACCCGTAATGACAGGCACGATAAGCGAGACATCCAGTCTCGATAACGACGAACGAAGGCATTGGAGCGAGTTTAAGCAGGGTCATAGACAGTTCATGACTAGTGACCATTTGTCGTTATCTCTCAAGAAGATCTTTCATGTCGCTGGAGGCATGCCCACATATTCCAGTTCCCCTAGAGTATGCAAAGTTGTTCCTAGTATTGCAACTTTGACAGTCTTGTAGTTCCCTGATATTTAACTGTGGACCTGCAACCAAATAAGGTGAATGAATTTTGAACTGTTCGGCCATAACGGGAAGAGATTTGTAAAAGTTGAGGATTGTTACTGAATTGAAGGACTTAGCAGTCTAACTATCAGAGAATATTGATACCAATTTTCATTTCATTTCATTTTTCATTTCATTTATTTATACGATGTAATGCACAAGCCAACAAGGCCAATTTGACAGCATTACCGAATGCAACTGCGAACATTATTCCTCCGTCATTCTGTTACCTCTCTAGTAGTATAGATTCCCACCTGGCAGACTTTTTGCAGTACATAGGTTCTAAGGAAAGACATAAAAGCCCATTGATTGTTATGTTTTGAATCATATGTATGTATTTTCGTATTCGAAAATTCGCACGTCCAGTTATGTGATCATTCTGATCTGTTTATAAGGTATACGACTGTGATCTGTTTATAAGGTATACGACTGTGATATTTCTTGTCACAAAGTGTATTAAACAATACCCGGAAGGTGAGGCATTGTGTCTATAATTTGTTGACCAGAGTGAAAGTTCCCAAAGTATAATTGGAGTAGCTGCAGAATTAAATGTAGCACAACATATTTTGCCTCTGTCGATGTAGTTCTCAACTCAGCTGTGATATTCATAACAACCATTTGGTGCACATTATTGGCGAAAGTCTCTCCACCAGACGGCACTCTATGGGCGGAAATGGGAAATTGTGGCAAAAATGCTAAATCTAAAAATTGCTTGGATTTTGACGAAAGTTGGAATGAAAGCAATTAAAAGGTGCCCTTTATTCATTTTGCGTAAAAGTTTTCTTCAAATTTTTTTTTATTTTTGTTTGAAAATGTTTCAATAAAAGCATCATAAAAACATCATATCATTACATTTTTTATTATTGTATCGTAGGGTCTGATCGGCCATGAATAAAATAAGACCATTCCAAAGAAAATCGATGCATAATTTAGAAAGTTGCAGCTAATTTAACAAGAAAACAGATTCATGCAGAAATAGCAGCTATGGTTAGAAGTTGGAGCAAAGTATTCCAATCGATCCTGCCCTCAGGCGCAGGGCAGGATCGATTGGAATATATCTTTATATATAAAATCCTAAACCACAAATGACAATGGGCTGAAAATTTAACAATATATTCAGTTTGGGGTCATTTGTGTTTCAGAACTATTTTCACAGCGATAAATTGCGGAGTGGTCAAGTTATTTGCAAAAAAATCGCATTTTCAGACTGAAATTTAAAAAGTATGTGTAGTTTGTTTTTATAATAGTTTGTATGTATGATTCTTACCGGTAGATGGCGCTGTAGTGGCCATATGGCTAACATACATTTTTATTAGTGATTTTTTCCTGAAACTCGGGATGTACATATGCATTTTTAATGAAAAACTCATGAATAACGAACCCATACATCCCAAACAGGACGGACAGGACAACGCCTGCTGAGATCAGCTAGTATGTATATGTATATGGGGAATTTCATATCAAGTGAGTAAATTTTTAAAAGCGATGTATGCATCGATATTTCGGAATAGTCCCATTTTATTCAATATTGTTAATTATGTGTTCCAAGGTGTTGGGACGGTTGATGCACACCTTCGTCTACATATACTGTATATCAACCGTCCCAACACCTTGGAAGACCTAATTAACAATATTGAGGCTGAAATTGGCATTATGACAGTCGACATGTTTGTTAGGGTTCATGAAAACTTCAGAAAACGTATGCAGCAGTGTGTGGATAGCGAAGGTCGACATTTGCCAGATACACTATTTAAAACCATGTAATTTATAAATTCCCTTACTGTTCAATATAATTAAAATATAAAATAAATTTTTCTAAGGTTCATAACGTTTTTATTTTATTCCCAAATTACCGCGCTCCACCCTGTATATGTTGTTGAGCTCTGACCACAAAAAGTTAATATCGCTCTATACCGACATTCTTCTTTGGGTCTTCTTCGATATTGGACGCCACAGGGTCATCTTCGATATTTACCTAAGTTTTCTTCTTTCCGCACCAATCTCTGCCCGGTTAGTGAAGTATTGAACAGAAAATGTACATATCCCTGCGACTGACATGACAAATGTAATAAATGTGGAGATTATATGGCGCGGCACTGAAGATCCGCCACTTGTATGAAAAACGGACAAGGAAATTTCCAAAAAAAATGCGAATTTGACGGCCAAACAAACCCCCGCCCCATGTACGCTTTCTGGGATATGTACGCTTTCTGTTGAATACTTCAACGACCCCAACTTCAGGTTCAATTCATTTGACCAACATTAGAAATATTTTTGAATAAATTGCCGCACTCTACATGTAAATACTTTCCCAATCATAATGTAAGAGCAACAGCAGACAGCCGTCCTCCCGGATTATCAGGTGACGGGGGCAACAGAAAGAAAAAGTAAAACTGTCTAGACCTTTACAAAACCGCCATAAATATGAGATGCCAAATACTCAAACAACTGGCGTTTCCATTTTTTGTTCTTTTTTTATTTGAGTGACCAAACTATACAACCACCCCTAAGCGCCAGGCATACTAATAACACTGAGATAACATTATGAGGGTGATATATAGTGCATCGAACAGCAAAATTAAGAAACTATTCTAATAAATAGTAAATACAGAACGCATAGCAGCAAATTGTCATAAATTTAGGGGTTCAATAAAAAAAACAACATGTGAATGGTATCCGAAACAGATAACAACACTGAGGGATGATGTTATTGAAGTTGTGAACTTCATAAACCAAACATGGTTAAGTACTCATTGAACATATTGTGGGTGTTTTTGCTATATCAAAAGGCTGGAGAAAAACAAACTGCCATCAAACGGCCATCAGCTGGAGACAATAAAAGAATTCACCAAAAATATACTTTGAGCCACAAGAAAATAACTTAAAAACACCTTTTCTTTGGCCACAAATACTTGGCTTATAAATCATTCATAACATATGGAGAATACACAGAACTCTGGTTGGAGAAACATATACAATATACGTTCCTATATGCAGATATATTCATAAAATTATACATAAATACATACATATGTACATATGTATGTATGTAGCTATAACGTTTATATATTAAGAAACAAATTTACATAAAACCCGTAGAACCAGTCCAACGACAAATTGAATTTAACAGAGTCGGAAAAAAAATCTTAAGAAAAAACTCAACAAATTATAAAAAAAGCACAAACGCTTTTTTTCATACGTTAAAGTAACATTTTTCAAAAACTCTGGACACATCAAACACACATGCAAGTGGTTAGCTTGCTGGTCGCTTGGTCGCCGCTTGGCCTGTTGGTGTATTGACCACGTTTTCCATGTTAGAGCAACAGCCCCACGCCGACAACACTCGCTGTTGCCGGCTGTTGGACAAAACAAAACAACTGTGGCTGGTCAGCAGTCGATTAGCGTTCCTCTGTACGCAAACCTAACCTGGTGGCTGGGCTTGCTTAAGATCACTCACTGGGTTTCTTCATTGGCAAACGACGGCCGTTTTAGACGGGATTGAAAGAATTTGATTTTGTTGTTGTTCTTTCTTGTGTAGTGGCTTTGTCGGTTGTTTTGGTCGTTGCTGGTTTTCCATTGGATTTCGTATTAATTCCTAAAAGTTAATAACACTAAATTGTAATGTTAATGTCCGACGTTCAAATAATTCATAACATTTGTTGCTATGTTTTATTTTCTAGTTCTACTCCAATCCAATCCAATCCACTCCACTCCCCTCTGCTTGGTTCTTTCTACCATAATTTAAATTCTATTGTCTATATGTGGCAGAGATGTGTTTTGAACGGAGTCGTCCGCAATAGAGTTGAAATTTATAACAGGAATTTAAAGTGCTAAAATTGAATTGTTTTATTAATAGTCAGAATTGTCTTGTCTTGTCTTCTGAGGATGAATCTTTGTTGTGTTGTGATAGGCATAAAAACTTTAATTTAAAAAACCTGTCATAAAATCGTTTTAATTTTGGACCGGATGAATTTTATTTTATTTTTACTTATGTATTGTTTTTAAAATAACTGTCGGATGCGGCCAAATCTCTTGCCAAATTTAATGATTTAAGACAAAACGTGTTGGCCGACTAAAATTTGAACTGAGGTCATTTTCAACGTTTTCCTATTTTTATTTTACGAAAATGTTTAAAATTGAGTTACAGATTAACATGTTTAACAAAATTGCAGTTAATATTGGAAAGGGCGAGGAAAAACACTTTAGGCATAAGTTTATGGAATTTATCTTAGATTCAAAGGTAAAGGAATTCTGAGCCAATAAATTAGCTTCATTGAATCAATATTGCCACCATGGGTATAAGAAATTAAAATGGGTAAAAAAGGGGTAAAAAAAGGGGCGTGGTGATAACGCCCATTTTTCACAGGACTGTAGGTACTTCAAAGGCGTTACATAGCGCAAAATTTTATAGTATTTTCGTACATTGGTACTCACGCTATAAGCTTTAAACATTTTGTACCAAATGGTACCTTTGTGCGGGAGGTGTTCTCTGGAAGCACTATAAACGCATTACACTGTATACAATTTTAAGTATTTGTATGTACTGGTATTAATTTTATAAGCTGTTCACTTTTGGCGCTAAATTGTCCATTTGTGTAGGAAGTACCAAAAGTGAAGGGGCCACTCCACCCTCAAGCTGATAGCGACAGAAAACTATTACTAAGTGTGGAATTACAGAAGATTCGAATTAGTAGTATAGAATTTATTAGAGACTCTATATTTAACTACATTTTAACCCTTTTTGAGGGAGGTACTAGAGGAAGTGGACCAATATGGCCCATCTTCGAACTTATGTAGACTGAGAAAGAAAAAAATTATCACATACCAATTTTGAAGTCAATCCGTTACTCCTTTCGAGAGTTGGCATTGCTCAAATGACTTAAAATGGCCCAAAACGGACTTTCGTCGAACATACTTGGGGCCTTAGGTCACTCCTTCGATGTGTTACACATTTTGTCCGTAGCAAATGATATATTCCCTGAGATATAAATATAATAATTGTGTATTTTTTGATGTTTTCACGAGGGTTTTAATCAAAAAATTATTAAAATTTTCTCAAAAAATGGGATTTTTCGCAATATCTTGTAAGATGTCTTCAAAACCGCTCATGGGGTAAAGAAATTGTATTAAAAGAATTTGAAGAACTTAATTTAGGATTATTTAAAGCTTTTCTGCACCACTTACAAATGGTTCTCTAGTTATGCTTATATATATCGCACCTGTTCCACAAAAGGGTAACAACTCAAAATTTAAAAAATTTCAATAGAGGCCAAAAACTGTTTCCGTTAATATTAATGGTATATTACCAAAAAAGAATATGTCGTTGCAATAAAATATCATAGAAAAAAATAATAACGCTATTTTCCTTTTTGTTTTTTTATTGATTTTAGAAAAATAACAACTTTTTTGAGTTGTTACTCTTTTCATGAAAAAAGTTTGTATATTAATAGTGGTATTATTTTGAGTTGTACCTTTTTAACTGAAAAGTCTTACTCGGATTCTAAGTTGAAAAGGGTACAACTAAAAATATTACTCTTTAGATGATAAATCAACGGTTAGCTTAAACACTTGGACACAATTCAAAATGTAACTCTTTAGTTGAATCTAAAGACGTTATTCTGTAAACACAGAGAGAGTCATAACGGTTTTTTATTTTGAAAAAGAAGAAAAATCAACGGACATTTTTTGCGGTGGGTAGAAATTGCCATTGTACGTTGTTTTCTTGTAAAAAAGCAAAATTTAAAAATTTGGAGTTCTTACCCTTTTGTGGAACTGGTGCGATATGGTTGAACCCCAACATTTTTAGATGTTTATCTTTAGTTTAGCTTTCGTTTGAGCAAAAATAATCAAAAATAAAAATAACCAATTTTTATTTAGCATAAAAAATTTACAACAAATATTGTTGCGAGTTTTTTTATTTTCGTAAAAAAGATTGAAGAAAAAGCAATACAATAGGTAATTAGATATATGCATGGGAAAAATGAACCTTTTGACCAAAATGTCAATTCGGACAGTAAGTCATTAATCGATCTTGTTGACAATTTGTGTCATGACTACTATGCAATAGGACTAAACTTTGTGCAAGTTTCATCCCGATCAGAAGACATCGCATTAAAAATTGGCTTTACATGAAATACCCCATATAATATATCCAAGTTCACAATAGTGATGGTATAAAAACATGAATTTGTTGAAATTTTGAAAGGTACATTAAAGGAAAATTGGAATTTGAAAAAAAATCTTTACAATAAACATTTTTTTTTGATTTTATGAAATTATATCCCTCAATCTAAAAAAGGTGACAGATGGTACGAAATTCTATTCCTGAAACAGAAATAGAATGAAATAGGAAATACTACTATGCAATAGGACTAAACTTTGTGCAAGTTTCATCCCGATCAGAAGACATCGCATTAAAAATTGGCTTTACATGAAATGCCCCATATAATAATCCAAGTTCACAATAGTGATGGTATAAAAACATGATTTTGTTGAAATTTTGAAAGGTACATTATAGGAAAATTGGAATTTGAAAAAAAATCTTTACAATAAACAATTTTTTTTGATTTTATGAAATTATATCCCTCAATCTAAAAAAAGGTGGCAGATGGTACGAAATTCTATTCCTGAAACAGGACTTGTTAAGATGGGAATTATTTTAAATTTGTTTGTCATCATTTTCAGACTTACTGAGAACAATAGACGAGCGAAAGGAAATAATTTCTCAATAAAAATCCTAGTCATACCTAAAGAATTTTATCATTTTACATTACTCATTAACTTGCTTGATGTTTTATTTCTTTCTCTTGTCTAAATACACAAACTTCTACAGGGAACGGATGATATAGCAGCAACCACGTATGTACGTGAATAGAACAAAGAAATTTGCGTGACGGACGCAAGCAGTTCCGTTCGTTTGTTCACGGTTAAGGTTCTATGCTGAAATTTGCTAATTCCAGCACAGCCCAAAAGCCAAAACCATAAAGCGAACAACGTCGGCACACAAAAACTAGATAAGAGGGTCAATAATTGTGCCGGTTTTTTTGGCTGGCTAACTGGCGGGTTTTTTGTCTGTCTGCCTGCCTAGCTCATTATTTAAATAAAAATACAAATGACAAGACTAAAAAGACAGACAGACATATGTACGGCTTTTAATACCCCTCAGCAGAAGTCATCACTGTGACAGTGACAGACGGGCGGATCTAAAAGGTGGAGTTTTTGGTATGGCAACTTTCTTCTCCGCTTAAGAAAATCTTCAGCAATGAAAAATTTCACTTTAATGTGCAATATTTCTTTAACTCGACTATAAAGCCATCATAATCATCGTTTTCATCTTCACAAAGAATTCAAATAAGTTTTCTTGCGTTTGGCGTTAAGTAGTAAAGACGTTAATAACACGTTAAATCGTCTGGTAAAGAAAAGCGAATTTTACCGTAGATAATTATAAAAACAAACCCAAAGGCCTACTAACTATGTACACCATTTTCAGATGTAATTTAATATTATAATGTAGAAAAAATTTTCTTCTACAAATATCGTATCTGGGAAATATCAGTTTCGTGATGAAAGTGCAATGTAACGAAAATTCTTTCAACGGACGACAACAGGTCTTACAAACTTTCTCCATGGACTGGTCCAAAATCGGTAAAACAATGATTTTTTTCTACATTATCTGTTCTTAATATTTCCCTATCCTGGCAAATTTTGAAAAACCAGCTAGCTACCCAAAGAAAATAATACCTTAGTTAAAGACTTTCTCCAGAAAAATTTCTAAGTTGGAACAGCAAAGAACTGTTTTTCTGAATTCCAGATCTTAAAGATTTGCTTATGAAAAAATCACACAAAAAACAAATAGAAACTGGAAAATCTTTAATCACGAACGAAGGACGGCCACACAAAGAAACGTTAGTCACGTAGAACATGCACCTGAGGAGATAAACTTAAACCACGGCCGAAAGCATCTCACGCAGGAATACGTCGGTCCGTGTGGCCGGATTTGGACAACTCGAAAATTATCGAAAATGTTTACCCGATTTAACCCTATTTTATCGAATAATTGTATTTAATTGTTTTCTCTTAAAAATCATTATTTTTTAAATTCTTTACTTCCGATAACTAGGCGAAGTTTCGATAATATGCCACTTCATTTTTCTCCGTCCGCGCAGAGATACTTCGGTCCGCGAGGTCGGCTTTAGACCACACGAAAGTTATCGAACATTTTTACAAGATCTTTACTCTTTTTTATTCAAACGATAATAAAATAAGAAAATGTTGTTAAATTTTTTAATTGCAAAAAATATTTTTTTTTTTTAATTTTTTTCAAACTAACCTCCGATAAATCGTTAACTATGCGCCTTCATTTTTATACTTTTAAGTTTTCGTTGAAAATGGTGTATTCATCATCCGAAAGAGCTTCAGTACTGGAAGTCATCATCCATCGCCTTTATAAAGTAAACACGAATAATCTCAGAGCAAACATGACTGTAATAGGTGATGGGATAGATGATGCTGTGCTGCGCATGCGTGCCTTGTTTCTTTTTTTTATTTTTTGTTTACATTTGGCTTCAAGTGGATTGTGGTGCGCTGTCTGAGAGAGGTTTTACTCAAATTGGAATTGAACAATTATCTAGTATTAGGATATAAAGGTTTAAGATCCATTAGGACTATGTCCGTTTGTCTGTCCCACTCAAGGCGGAAATAAAATAAAACAGACATTGTCGACAAAAAAACATTGACAAAAGCAGAACAGTTGTAAAAGTCTTACATATGAGTATAACAGGGTGTTGTATGTGCGGGTTTTACATCTCGGGAAAACATTGACATGCAGCAGCATGTCGCACACACGTTCACCCAGCCAGCCATCGGGGCAGCCATCAGTTTATTGTTTTAACAGCTTTGTCATCAGCTCCTACAACAATTGATGTCTATAATTGTTATTGTTGGTTTGTTTTGTTTTTTTCGAGCATATTGTGTGTCTGTATTTCCTTCCCGCTCTGAGTTTGTTTATGGATACTTGGGGATTTATTTTCCAGTCATTATCACACCCACACCAAATTGTGGTCACAGCGTTGGATGAACACAGTGTTTCTTGAGTGAATAACAATGATTAAAACTGTTTTGGTGATTAGGACGACTTTGGCGACTTTAATAGTGCGGCAAGAAGATTTTGAGATTTGATGTTCTTGAATGGAATGGGCAAAAATACATAATCGTGTGTGTCTTTTTGAATCCTTATTTGCATCACAAATAAATTTCCCTGTCTATTTATTTCTTTTGCTCGATTAATAATAAATTTCCGTAATTTAAATGCAGTGAAATTGTATTGTTGTTATTATGAGTGTCGTCATAAAAAAGGACACAAAGATGAATTTATCCTCTGAAAAATGTATATCAGCTGATCGATGTTTACAACTCAGTATTCATTGCCAACTCTATTAGCCATACAAAGAGAAAGAAGAGAACTAAAGGTACTCGTCAGAGAAGAAATCCGACGACAAATTTTTGCATACAGCATGTTTCTCTGGCCAGTGTCTATTTGATAATTAACAATGGCTCACTTCTCTGGTGTCCATTGGAATAAATATAAAGTAATATCGTCTGTTTTATGCTAAACGGAATATTTAAGTGCACACAAAATCATTGACTTCTATGTTTTCCGCCCCCCTCAAACCACTGTGCCTGTATGGATTTTTTCACACAGTCGTCGTATATGTGACGTTGTCAATTATCATTTGAAAGTGCAACAAATTGTCGATCCTCCAATAAAATGTCTCCTGCTTCCCCCACAGCTTCTCCTCCACTCGTCGCTCGCCCATTATCATCATCACCACGACAATATGTAAACAGTGGCAAGTAATCGCTTGCTGTGTGTTAATTACTTGACGCGTAGTCAATATAATCTCACACTCTTGTTGAGATGAGACCGGCTGAATATACTACTCGTATACACGATACTTGACAGACTATGGGCTGGGCTGATGATGTGGTACTAGTACTTCCGCGGATGTAGCAAACAACAAATCATGGATATTCTATTATCACAACAGTATCAGTTTTCGTTGCAGCAAATCGACTTCACTGCTTTATTTTGTTCACACCTTCTTTGTTTCCTAGCGTGGTGGTAATAAAGGATGATCTTGAAAGTATTTTTTTTTTCATATGGAAAAAATGTTAATTATCGATATGTGATGTGCTTACCTTTAGCAATAAACAAATTGTATCACATTTTACATAGGTTAGTTGTTTCATTACTGATCTTTCCAGCGAGAGATTACACTGTGCAACAGGAGCCAATTTTTATACGCTCATCTTACAGTGTGGTGTTCAAGAGTATAAAGAATTCATCGAAGAAGTCACAGAATCTCTATCATTCAGATTGTTGACATTTTCGAGAGTTGCGAACGAATAGAAATGATTTTCAAACACGAATAAAATAGTTTTCTTGAGTCTTTTTTTTGAACTTTTTTTGTACTTAACGATCGATATTGATTTTAATTTTTTAAAAGTGATAATTACACTACATGCATACATATGGGGGAGTTTGATATCCGCGGGCTGATCTGTCAAAAAATTATGTTTATTTTTATTCAAGAATTACATGTATTTATGTTTATAGCGGTATTCAAAATCACCCGATTTTTTTTTAAATAATGTTTCCTTTTTAATTTTATTGTTTTTATTTAATTATTTGTTTTCCTAGATTTTCTATATATGTGTATATATAATTTTTAATTTGGTATTAAATAAAAATACACAATTTTTATCGAATTTCTTCTGGAAAGAAGTAAACGTTTGAATTCAAATTTGGTATGTGGTAATATTTTCTTCTATCTCCGGCTAAATTCGAAGATGGGCCATATTAGTCGACTCCTTCTAGTACCTCCCCCACAAAGGGTTAATATTTAGTGAAATACTGATTATTTAATAACTTCTATGCTACTGATTTGAAACCTCTACACATTATACACATAGTATTAGTTTATTATTCACTATTACCTCGAGAAAAATGGGCTAAGTTGCCATGCCCCTTTTGGTACCTCCCACACTAGTGGACAATTTTTAACCAAATGGTAATAGCTTATAACTTTATTACCAGGTTTAATAGTACCTACAATAAAGTGAAAAATGGGCATTATTGCCACGCCCCTTTGGTACCCCCCCATACAAATGGACCATTTTACACCAAAAGTTAAAAGCTTATAACTTTAATACTAGTTCATACTTTAAAGTTATTAAATGCAATGTAAATTGAAAATAATTTAATTAAAACAAAAAAATACAGGGTGGCTATATGTATTGCAACCAACTTCAGGTTGCTATTATTTCTAAACCGCTAGTCTGATAGCTGACAGATTTATTTCAGTGACAGTTCATTTTATTGTTTACAAGCTTACAAAAGCATTTTGATCTATTGCATTCAGAAAAAAGTTATTCGTGATGGAATTCAAGCGTGATAGTGTGATTGCTTTATATTTGGGTGGAAAAACACAAGTGGCTATCGTTAGAGCCCTCCAGCATTTAAATGTGAATAAATCTTTTGTTTCTCGTACCATTGCTCGTTACCGTGATACTGGCAGCGTTGCATCGCGTCCAAAAAGTGGACGAAAAAAAACGGTAACAACACCAGAAATGATACGAAAAGTGAAGGCCAGATTTGATCGAAATCCACGCCGCAGTGGTAGAAAAATTGTTCGTGAGCTGAACATATCGCGAGAACGGATACAACACATATTAAAAAATGAGCTTGGACTAAAGCCATTGAAGTTCCAAAAAGTGCAAGAGCTCACCGATGCACAAAAAAAAGCTGCCAGTTACCGAATTTGGTTTTCTCCGATGAGAAGCCATTCCAAATTGAGCAGTTTGTGAACAAACAAAATGATCGGGTTTACTTGCCAAAGAGGTCAGCTGAAAATTTACACCTTCGATTGGCCACCAGAACTCAAGCGCCGCCGATGGTAATGGTGTGGGCCGCCGTAACGGCCGATGGTCGCTCCCCGCTCGTATTCATCGACCATGGGGTCAAAATAAATGCCGAATATTATCGGGAAAATGTCCTAAAGACAGTATTGAAGCCCTGGGCAGACAAACATTTCGGCCGCAGACCATGGACATTCCAACAGGACTCAGCACCATCACACTCAGCACGCGTTAACCAAGAATGGCTTAAAAAGGATGTTCTTCGCTTCATTTCTACCGCACAATGGCCGGATCTCCGGATCTCAATCCGTTGGACCTTTGCGCCTGGGGCATTTTAGAGAGCAAGGTTCGCACTAAAAAATACCAAAGTATCGATCATCTCAAGACGGCGCTTCGCCGGGAATGGACCAAAATACCGCAGAGCCACTTTCGTGCAGCGTGTGATGGCTTTGTCGGCCGTTTGAAGGCCATAATTCGTGCCAAAGGTGGCCAATTCGAACAAATCTAAACTGTTTCTAAAATTTTATGTTATTTCCTAGGGTTTTGCTCAAAAGCCGCCTTCAGTCGACCTCTATACCGAGCAACATGTGCTTAAAGGTGATACTGTACATATGGCAACTCTTTCGGTTGAGGTCGTTCATCTTTTGACGATTACACAACGTAACCGCCCCAACTAATATTTTTAACTAATCTAAGAGTACGAGTATATCATCATTGTACCGAACCATCCAACCTTGAGTTCCATAATTTCCAGCAAAGACTTTGCGTTGCAAGTTGAACACAATAAGCCCTTTGGCAAGCCAACAGGCCACACCGCAATTGGCTTCGTCTCCATAAAACATACAAATATTAGACAACAAAACGTAAATGACGCGTTTAGTAGAAACACAACATTGCTTTCATCACTTTTAATATCGTCATTTAAATCTTTTTCTTAACATTTGTGAGCGTTTTTATGTTTGCTGTGGAGATGAAGACGAAGAAGCAAAAAAAAAAAGAATCCCATCCATTTTTGTTTTTTTTTTAATAAGTTACGTTCTTAACTTGTTATACCACAACAAGAACAGCAACAGCAGCAGCAGCTGCAACAACAAAGACAAAGGTAAAAAGTATGTCAGTTATAATTAAAACAAAAACATAGTTTCAGGCCAAAAAACAAAAACATCATACATTCACACACATACACACCGGCATATGTACATGCATACTACTTATCGACCGTAGACCGTGTGGTATGCGGTATGTGGAATATGTTACCAGATTTTTTGTTCAGTTTTTCTTTCTATTTTTCATGTTTTTATTTTGTTTTTCTTTTTTCTCTACTTACTTTGCTCCGATGAGAGTATCTTTTGATAAAAAAAAAAACAAAATCATCAACCTCGTTTTTGCTGCATAGCAAAACACAAATTCACACACAGGCTTGCCAGTTTTTTTTAGTGCCGAATCCCCAAATTTTTATTTTTTATCCCCTAAATCCCCAAAAAAAGATTTCTCATCCCCAAAAAAATCCCCAGAAAATATTGTAACTTATGTGAATGACGTATTTTACAATTCAATGGACTTTGTTCTAAAATTCATTTTGTTTGTACAAAATGTACGTTGTCAAATTATCAAATATATCTGAGTCAAAATCTTCCATCTCATCTATATCATCTATTTTTTTGTACACGTTTTTGGTATTAGAAGTTTGATCATTTCTTCCAATGGACCAGCGATTCCAGTTCTTTAAAATCGAGTTGGACCAGCATAATCCTGTTACTAGTAAACTTTACTTTACTAAAATTAACTTAAATTGTTCGTAATGTCGTCTGGGAAGCATTTGGCTTCAATTGATTTATAAATATCTATAGAAATACGTATTGGCAATTACTACAGGTTGTCTATTTAAGTCGTACTCTAATTTTTGTAGAAACTTTTGACATAATTTTTACGGACACATTTTCTACAAAAATATAGATTTAACAGAAATACAAATTTTAACATAAATAAAGACATGTAAATATAAAAAATTGCAATCCCGGCCAAATCCCTGGATGCCCAAACCAAAAAATATATCCCCATTCGCGAAGAAAAATCCCCAAATTGGGGATAAATCTCCTAAACTGGCAGCGCTGTTCACACGCACAGTCTCAGAGTAACTTAACGTGAGAGAGGGGTAAATAAGGTGTTTTCAAGAAGAAGAAGTCCAAGAGAGGGAGGTGGTAGAGGAGCGACTAACAAAATACTGTATTTATAGCAAAAAAAAGAGTTTCACTAACAAGATACACAGCACATTTATCATGCCACTGAAAATTGTTGTTAATTTACATATGAAGAAGACCAGAGAACTGTGCTTAAAACATAACGGCGTTTGACTTAAACACAAACTCTCTATTACCACCTCCCCTACCTCTCAACCCTTTTTGCCACAGGTTGGCTTTATGGAACATTTGGAGAATCATAGCCTAATTTTATGGGATGTAAAGCTAAATATAAAACAAGTAAGAAAGTTTCAGTCGGGTAAACCGACTAAGGTATACCCTCACTTTGTGAGTAATGTAATATTGAATATTACTCGAATTATTCTGTCAATTTGTGTGGGAAGTACCAGAAGGGGTTTATCAAATACACCTTTTTTTTGCTGAACATTAGATACTTTAAATTCATTGCACTGTGCGGACTTATAAGCATTTATGTGCACTGGTATAAACGTTATGAGACATTAAATTGTGGTATGATTTGGGCATTTTGTGTGGGAGATACAAAGAGGGGCGTGGCAATAACGCCCATTTTTCACAGGGCTATAGACACTATAAAAACATTATACTGTACAAAATTTCAAGTATTTTTATACACTAGTTTTAATGTTATAAGCTGTTAACTTTTGGTGCAAAATGGTGCATTTGTGTGGGAGGTACCAAAAGGGACGTGGCGGCTTCGCCCATTTTTCTCGAGTTGATAACGACTAATAAGCTAATACTATGTGTGGAATTTCAAAAGATTCGAATAAGTAGTATAGCAGTTATTAAAGAATCAATATTTCACAACATTTTAACCCTTTGTGGGGGAGGTACTAGAAGGAGTGGACCAATATGGCCCATCTTCGAACTTAGCCGGAGATAGAAAAAAATATTACCACATACCAAATTTGAGGTCAATCGGTTACTCCTTTCGAGAGTTATCGTGCGCACCAGCCAGCAGACAGACAGACAGACAGACAGACAGACAGACAGACAGACAGACAGACAGACAGACAGACAGACAGACAGACAGACGGACAGACGGACGGACATTGCTCATTCGACTTAAAATGACCCAAAATGGATTTCCTCCGAACATACTTGGGGTCTTAGGTCACTCCTTCGACGTGTTACACTTTTTTCTGTAGCAAATGATATATACCCTCGTCACACTAAAGTGAGGGTATAAAAACAGATTTACTGCGATGGCGCTTTTCTGGGATTGAATTATTCCGACATTTTTTATACCAAAATAGTTTTTTTTGGATTTATCAAATCCCGGGATTTATTATTATGGGATTTTTACAATAAGCAAAACATTTAAAATTAGAGTTATACAACAGTGTACATTGGCATGTAATGTGGTAATAACAGAATAGATGTCATTAGCTATTTCCCACAGTGGGGGGAATTTGAAGAAAACAGGACGTAAATCTGGTCTTTAGAGGTGGAGATTTTAATATCCAAGGCACGATCTGATTGCATATTTGGATAAAGCAATTCGAAAAAACAGAAAAAAATCAGGGGCATTTTATCGACACCTCGTTAGTTACCGAGTTATTGGATGATAATGTTTGAAAAAATCGCTTTTTTCGTTCCAATGGGAAATTCGAAATAACAAAAAAAAAAAATATCGGGGGCATTTTTAGACATCTCATCGTTATCGGACGTTAAAGTTTGAAAAAATTGATTTTTTTCGTTCCAATGGGCTTTAAATCGAAAATTGGAAAGGAAAAGTTGATAAATGTTTAGTTATCCTTTGTAATCGATAACTTCGAGCCGCCTTTGGACATATAACAGAGAAAAAAACTTTTGTTTGGACATTCCGATAACTTGTGTTTTCGAAAAATTATATTTTTTTTAATTTTTCTCTCAAATGAGTTCAAAATAAAAAAAAATAAGAAAATAAAAAGTAAGAAAAAAGGTTTGATCTATTTCGATAACTATTCTCAGTTAATTATCGAGTTATCGGACGTTAACGTTTAAGAAATCTATTTTTTTTCGTTCCAATAACCTTAAATCGGAAATTAGAAGAAAAAAAAAATTAATAACTTTTAATTATCGATTTCTGCTTTTGTAATCGATAACTTCCATTCCACACAAAGGCACTTCGGTCCTCGTAAACGTATTTCTAGATATTCCGGAGGAGAAAACTTTTGTCTGCTTACCCGGCTTTGGAAATTCCGATATCTTGATAATTATCGAAAAATTGGCATTTTACTCTCAAATGAGTTTCGGACATTTTGATTTGTTCATTCCAATGGGCTCAAAATCGAAAATTAGAAGGAAAACCGATAACCGATAATTTCGATTCAACATACATAAGATATTTTCTTCGCGTAGCCGTTTTTGGGCATATCCCATATCTGCGTAGCCGGCTTTGGACATTCCTATAGGGTGGCGCAGAATGAGCTATATGGTTTAAATGGATTATAACTTTTTTATTTATCCGATTATTATATTTTTTTTAAATACAGTATATTATTGGGAAATTTTTGCAATTAGCTTAGTGATGTCCATATATGCTCTTTTTAGCATATTTTCCATAACTTTTCGCAAAATTTCGGAAAAATTCAATTATTTTTGTACGTTGTTCGATTCATAATTATTTCCTCAAGCCTGCTTAAAAAAACAAAGAAAGAGTAATAATTAAAAAAATTATAAAGAATTCAAACCATATAGCTCATTCTGCGCCACCCTGTATTATAACATTTTAAAGAAGTGGGGGATATGAAACGAACGAAAAATTTCGCAAAAATTCAATTATTTTTGTACGTTGCTCGATTCATAATTAATTCTCCAAGTCTCCTTCACAAAATGCTGAAAAAAAAACAAAGAAAGAATAATAATTAAAAAAGTTATAAAGAATTTAAACCATATAGCTCATTCTGTGCCACCCTGTATAACTTGAAAGTTATCGAAAAATTTTAACTTTTTTTCTCTCTCAAATGAGCTCAAAATAATAAAAAGTAAAATAAAAAACGAATTTTTCAATTTTGATAACTTTTAAAACACGCCATTCGTTTAATGAACACAAAATCAAAAAATAGAAGGAACAAATTTATATATATTTTATAGTTTCAATAACTTTTCAGTTGTCGATATCTGCCTTTGTAATCGATAGTTTTGATTCCACACAAAGACACTTTTGTCCGCGTAGCCCTCTTTCCACATATCCCAGAGGAGAAAACTTTTGTCTTCGTAGCCGGATTTGGACATTCTGATAATTTGAAAATTATCGAAAAATTTGACAACTTTTTTTTTGCATTTTTTCTCAAATGTGTTCATAATAATAAAAAGTTAAAGAAAATTTTTTCAACTTCGCTATTTCGATAACTAGAAAAAACTATCGTATTTTTTCCCATTTTTTCATTTGAGCTCATTTTACCAAAAAAATATGCAGATCCATAACTAAGCGAGATGTAAATAACATCTTATTATTTAGAGGGGACCCGGAACCATTTTTTCAATTTCGATAATTAATGTCGTTATCGAAAATTTTTAAATATATATACATTAGGCCGGGTCGATTTGTGGGGAGGCAAAAAAAGTCGCCATTGCTCAGTGAAAATCGTATTCTAGGGATCAAAATAAGAAACTTTGCCGAAGGAACCATACCTCTAAAACGAATTCTGATGTCCCGGAATTTGGGTCGAACTTTTAGGTAGGGGCAAATTTTGAAAAATCCCACTTTGACCCATTTAGAGTGCTCCAATCGAGTCCAAATGTATGACCGACCCCCACTAACTTTGGAGGCCCAACCCACCCATGCCAGTGGCACACCCCCTGGGGGTTCCATACATTTGGACTCGATTGGAGCACTCTAAATGGGTCAAAGTGGGATTTTTTCCGGGACATCAGAATCGTTTTAGAGGTATGGTTCCTTCGGCAAAGTTTCTTATTTTGATCCCTACAATACGATTTTC
Source organism: Eudasyphora cyanicolor (assembly GCA_963930755.1). Classification (NCBI taxonomy): domain Eukaryota; kingdom Metazoa; phylum Arthropoda; class Insecta; order Diptera; family Muscidae; genus Eudasyphora; species Eudasyphora cyanicolor. The sequence goes on along the minus strand of OZ005735.1, from coordinate 133,436,187 downwards.
ACTGAGCACTTCACTGAGTGGGGGTCGGTCATACATTTGGACTCGATTGGAGCACTCTAAATGGGTCAAAGTGGGATTTTTTCCGGGACATCAGAATTCGTTTTAGAGGTATGGTTCCTTCGGCAAAGTTTCTTATTCTGATCCCTAGAATACGATTTTCACTGAGCAATGGGCGATGTTAAATCGACCCGCCCTAATATACATATATATTAGTTAAGCGAAATATCGATAACATGCTCCTTTATTTTTATTTTAAGATCCACTATCAGATCGCCTATCATAATCTTGGCTAAAGAAGCGATAAAAAATAGTGGTGAAAGAGTGAAAAGCGGGTTCTACTGTTTGAGGGAAATAATTTTTTAAAAATCCTCTTAATTTCGATCTTTAGACTTAAGAGTGTATTCCGAAGCCTTCTGCTTTTGATTTCCCAGCAAACTTCGTGGCTGAATATTTCGAAAATGTGAGTTAGATGGAAAGATCGGCTACAGCCACTGGAATAAGCATGGTCGAAATAGGTTTATTCATAAGGCGAATTAGCATGGGGTTACGTAGGAAATTTGGCAAATGGCCTATGTGACTTTGGTGTAACATTCATTTTCAAAATGTATATATTCTTTTTGCATAAATGTGACTGAATTTCGGGGATGACAACTTGCGCACTCATCGATGTGGGCTCCATTTTCACTAGTACTAAACTCTTTTTTTTTGGTTGGCAACACTTTTCCCCATTTAGGACATTTTGTATGCCACATTGATCAGACAACAAATTTGAATTTATCAGCAGGGCTTCATATACACATGCACTAATTTCCGGTTACGTCTTTAGCAATTTTGTCCTTCATTCTTCTTATTTACTACCCTTCATATTCTTCCTTAATGTGAAGTCTACTTGACATTCCTTAAGCTAAAATATGAGTGTTTACGAGTGTTCACATCCAATGTTTCTCTGCAGTAAACTGCATTTGTTTTTCATCCGAATATGTCTATAACAAAAATGTCAATCAATATCCCAGCCATAGTGTTTTTTCGCATTACTTTTTGCATTGGAGTGTTAAAAAGTTGTAATTTCAACACACTTGTCCCACACTTACCCCCGTAGGTAAGTGAACCTTTCTTCTCTTTTGTCCGTGACATTTTTTTTCGTAGATGGAATCAAATATAAGTTTTTACTTCAAACCTCCCTTATAAAGAGAGATTAATATTTAAAGGACAAAAAAGTCCTACAACTGCTGCATGGCTCAAGGCCAAAAGCATAAGACCAAAGGGATGAGTGTGCCTGTCGGTGAGATTGTGTGTGTGGGTTTTGTAATACACTATCCCGTTCCACTTCCCTCCCTGCCGCCATCTAACCGCCCAACTTATACTTTAGACAATTATGCATTTGTATATTGAAGAGGGTCACTGGGAGCATTGTGCTTGCACCTCAAAGAAAAAATCATGAAAGTCATATTTCGACGTCTTCTTTTAATTGTCATCAATCACTTAGGTCCATTTGATAGCCAGGCTGTAACTACATGACTGTATTCTGTATTCCTCCCTCAACTGTGGCAGATTTCGAAATGGCCGAACAGTTCAAAACCAACCTGAGGCTAAAAACTACGTAAAATTCTCCAGGGGGTCTGGAATTTGTAGTCATGCCTTGAGTGATAGGGCTCTTCTGGCAACTAATGGCAGAAGGTCAGTACTCGAAACTGTGACTTAAATTTTTGAGAACTGAATAGCAACTGCGTTGACGAAGGGATGTTGGAATTGATAGATGTCTGCTTCTGCAGATATCTTAAAGAGTTGTTCGAGCGTTTCACAATCCAGAGCCAGAACACGGCTAGGAACTACTTAACAGTCTCCAGGGGAACTGGTATAAATGTGGCATGCCTCTAGCAACAAACCCTTCTTGAGAGATAGGGATGTTGGAATTGATAGATGTCTGCTTCTGCAGATATCTTTAAGAGTTGTTCGAGCGTTTCACAATCCAGAGCCAGAACACGGCTAGGAACTACTTAACAGTCTCCAGGGGACCTGGTATAAATGTGGCATGCCTCTAGCAACAAACCCTTCTTGAGAGATAGGACACTTCTGGCAACAAACCTCAGATGGGCAATAGTCAGGAAAGGTAGTCGAAACGCACAAATGCCCTGCTGTCGTTCCAAGGAGACATGGGGTCAATGTATCATTGGAAGACACACAGATAGGCTTGAGAAATGAATTTGGCAGAGGCTCTGTGAAGAATAGGAGATGGAATAGAAAGAACACCTTCCTTGACTGCGCTCCGCTTTTGAATATTAGAACATATTCAGCTTCCGCAGATCTCCGAACGAGACGTTTGAGCAGTTCAAAATCCAGTACCGGAAGACTGACATTCCAGAGCATTATTGTGCAAAATAGCTTGCAAATACAGAAATACTTTACTGTCTCCAGGGTAACTGGTATATGTGAACATGCCTCTCGCAGCATACAAGCCCTTCTTGAGTGTAAGGGACCTTCTGGCAACAAATGGCAGATGGTCAATAGTCAGGATGTGAGTACATTTAATGTAGTTGCGGCCCTGCCTAAACTCGAAAATCACAAATACTCAGCTGAGGTTATCGAGACGGGACGTCTATCCCTGTGAAATTGCAAGGCATACGGAGAGACTTACAGTCTTGAGAAATGAATTTGGCAAGAGCTGCGGCCACGAATAGGAGACGGAATCGATAGAACAACTTCTCTGTCTGTAGCTCGCTCTTGAATACAGGAACTACCTTAGCTTCCGCAGATCCCCTAGGGCCATTCTGGCAACAAACGGCAGATGGTCAATAGTCAGTAAGTATATTCAAAGCAGTTGTGGCCCTGCCTAAATTCGGAACGCAGAAGTGCCCTGCTGTCGCATAGAGACTTAAAGTCTTGAGAAATAAATTTTGCTTTGCAACAGCTGCTGTTAACGAAAAGGAGGAGGAATCGGTAGAACTAATTTAGAGTCCATGTCCCGCTCTTGAATACAAGATCAGTGCCAGGCCAGGCCAGGCCACCCTTCTTGAGAGACAGGAACATTCTGGCATCAAACGGCAGATGGTCAATAGTCGGGAACTGCCTTCATCGATAGACCACCTTCTGTGTCAGTATCCCATACACTCGAGAAGGCGTAAGTTTACCCTATGCTCAGCGAGTTAAAGGAGAAACATTTTTTCTTCGGTTTCTTTGGTATCACCGTGGACTACAAGGTGGCTGATATGTATTGCAAACAACTTCAGGTTGCTATCATTTCTAAACCGCTAGTCTGATAGCTGACAGATTTATTTCAGTGACAGTTCATTTTATTGTTTACAAGCTTACAAAAGCATTTTGATCTATTGCATTCAGAAAAAAAATTATTCGTAATGGAATTCAAGCGTGATAGTGTGATTGCTTTATATTTGGGTGGAAAAACACAAGTGGCTATCGTTAGAGCCCTCCAGCATTTAAATGTGAATAAATCTTTTGTTTCTCGTACCATTGCCCGTTACCGTGATACTGGCAGTGTTGCATCGCGTCCAAAAAGTGGACGAAAAAAACGGTAACAACACCAGAAATGATACGAAAAGTGAAGGCCAGATTTGATCGAAATCCACGCCGCAGTGGTAGAAAAATTGCTCGTGAGCTGAACATATCGCGAGAACGGATACAACACATATTAAAAAATGAGCTTGGACTAAAGCCATTGAAGTTCCAAAAAAAATGAGCTCACCGATGCACAAAAAAAAGTTAGACTGGAAAGAGCCAAGGAGTTGCTTCGCTTGCACGAAAGTGGCCAGTTACCGAATTTGTTTTCTCCGATGAGAAGCCATTCCAAATTGAGCAGTTTGTGAACAAACAAAATGATCGGGTTTACTTGCCAAAGAGGTCAGCTGAAAATTTACACCTTCGATTGGCCACCAGAACTCAAGCGCCGCCGATGGTAATGGTGTGGGCCGCCGTAACGGCCGATGGTCGCTCCCCGCTCGTATTCATCGACCATGGGGTCAAAATAAATGCCGAATATTATCGGGAAAATGTCCTAAAGACAGTATTGAAGCCCTGGGCAGACAACAGGACTCAGCACGCGTCAACCAAGAATGGCTTAAAAAGGAGGTTCCTCGCTTCATTTCTACCGCACAATGGCCACCAAGATCTCCGGATTTCAATCCGTTGGGCTTTTGCGGCTGGGGCATTTTAGAGAGTAAGGTTCGCACTAAAAAATACCGAAGTATCGATCATCTCGCCGGGAATGTGCCAAAATACCGAAGAGCCACTTTCGTGCAGCGTGTGATGGCTTTGTCGGCCGTTTGAAGGCCATAATTCGTGCCAAAGGTGGCCAATTCGAACAAATCTAAACTGTTTCTAAAATTGTATGTTATTTCCGACATTTTTTGCTTTTGAACAATAAAATTTAAAAAAAAAATTAAAAAAATGTAGCGTTTTACTTTGTTGCATTACATATCAGCCACCCTGTATATAGTCTATATGATCCATATGAAAATATTCGCAAACTATTGGGATTTTAAAGCAGCAAGACTGATTCAACGGGGGGATTCAACTAGGACACTTTCATTGAAGTTTTTCCATCCCTATGGTATTACAACGAAATACAAAGTCTAAGTGAGTTATATAGACTGTCACTTTAACCTTTATCATCCAGATGCTAATATTCAACAATTATAGGGATTTTTAAAGCATTAGGATTGATACAGCGGAAGTGACTAGTAAAAACTCTCATCGATGTCTTTCCATTCCTGCGGTATCACAATGAACTACATAGCCTAAGTGAGCCTGGAGTACAGGCTGTCACTTTAATCTACCCTAAGCCAAATTGGGCGGGGATTATACCTGCTGGGATTATACTCTACTTTATAAAATTTAATTGTTGCATGTTGATGGCTTGTCCCATTTCCACTAGCCTTACATTATTATTAAATCAAATTCAGTTTTCAGTAATGTAATCGACCTTAATTTTAGTCGAAATTAACACGACCCCCTCCAATATACTTGTGTACTTGCTGCCCTATCCAACTTGTATTTCCTGTGATGCAGTTTTTCATCTCTTTGTTTGTTAATGCCGTGGCAATATTTTGTTGTATTGTAGTCGTATGTATTGTGGTCCTATTTACTGAGCCTTCTTTGGCTGCTTTCGCTGTGTCTGGACCACACCCTATCACAATCATCGATTTTTCCCTTCTGCTCACGTGACTTTAGAATTTTCCTTGAGCTAAATAAGTAGACATGGTCTAGCTAAAGCCTTGTACTGATTGTGTGCTGTGTGTCTGTGTAGGTCCGTCGTCGTCGTCCCCGGCTGTCCTGGCGATGGTTTTTCTCCTTAGGGCTGTTGTATCTTAGACACTTAATCAGCGACACCGGAATACATATATGTATGTATAGCAGACTCAAAGCAGAGGGTAGCGCCGCTATTGGTGATACAAATTGCATGTCCTGTGGGAGTTTAATGCAATTTATGAAAATGACTTACAAGTAAATTTGCTGCGAATCATTTTACACAGAAGGTTACGCTTTAGTCGGTGAAACAGACATTGAGTGGCATGCCATTTGCCACCACCACCTCTACCTCCAGTGCAATGACCTTTATTCGTATTCCTGTCTAGCCTATGTGGATGTAGTGAGGTCCACCTTGAAGGTGTATGAGTATAAAATAACAACATCTGCTGCGGAAGTGTTCTTCAGCAGAGAGGAAATTAATTGAAAGTTGTTTCAAGAAGATTGCAAATTTTCTAGCAAAATTCAATTACAAATTGTATTTTCTTGAGAATATGGTATACACTTTAGTTAATATAATTTTCTAATTTTCTGAAGTCTAATACGACTTACAGATAACTCTATTATTGACTGACATTCATAGCAATGAAAAGTGACATATACAAAAATTACCCTTATGTGGTTGGCAATGCCTTTAACGCGTTTTTCGTGTACTAATTTCCTTTGGTGTAGGGAATTCGAATCAGGACTCTTGTCTTCAGTGTATGTTAAAATTTAAATTTTCACCAAAACAAAGCAATTATTTTTGTGCTTCATATTTGAATTTTAAAACAAAATAAAATGGAAGTTATTACTCACCTTCGATATCATTTTTGCCATTGCAATTCTTTGTCTTTGGACAATACTTTTACGGCACCTTTACAACACCCTCTCTCCTCCTACAACACCCTCTCTCAAACTCATTTGCAATTCCAGTCACTTTGGCCGTATAACCATTTAATGCATTTTATTATTATTGACAATGACGACGATGAATATATTTTATTTTTACCTTCAACTGGAATTTGTGCAACATGAATGTAAAGAATGTTTTCTGCATATACATATTAGGTGTAGGAATGTGTAGTGGCAAAATTCGTGTCCGAAAATGTATGCGAGTGTTGGCACCGAAAAAGAAAACATTCGATTCAATGCTGCAGAAACGAAATTCAATAATTATTATGAAAAAATGTTTTCAAAATTAGGTATAGAACAGAACAGACGAAATTTTTAATTGTTTAATTTAAAAAAAATAGGACCATAAAAACAACTTACGAGAATAAATTTTTTGCGAATATTTTTTTTATTGTGGAGATTTAATGAAAATAGTTTTTAATTTTATGTAAATATTTAAAAATCGCAAAAATGTTTTGTTCTTTTAAATAAAGTTATATTTTAAATGTTCTGTTTTATACGTATACGTTTACGTATTTTTCAACATTTTACAGGCAGATATTTTATGACTTTTTGGGCATTTTTAAGGAACTGGATGCGCTTTCTTCGGGAAGGTTTGTTCCGCATTTTGTTCTCCTATTCAATATCTACAACTTTGCTTCAGACACAAAAGCGATATTCCGTACGGTATACCGAGAAAAATATAGAAAAAGTGAAAAAAAACCACCTTGAGCTAAAAAATTCGTATGGCCATTAAATTATTAATTGAGCCAACTAGACTAAACGAATGATGCAGAAGTTCTTATATCTGGGGCTACTTTCACGTCAAAAAAAAATAAAATAAATAAAAAAAATTTAAATAAATAAAAAAAATTTAAATAAAAAAATAAAAATAAATAAAAAAATAAAAATTAATAAAAAAAATAAAAATAAATAAAAAAATAAAAAATTAATAAAAAAATAAAAAAAATTAAAAAAAAAAAATAAAAAGCTAAAAAAAACAATAAAAATAGATAACAAAAATTAAATAAAAAAATCAGGGCTATGCCCAAAAATATTATTCTCACCACTTGAACGTTATTATACCCTCACTTTAGTGGAGCAGGGTATATACAGGGTTTTCCAACAAGAGGTGTTATTTTGAATCACCCGGTATTTCGGTAGCTGCCACTTTTGAAGCTTTTATTCTTTTCAATTTGACAAGTAGAAACTACGCCATTACTAAAAATGGAACGATACACGATTCAACAACGCATTGAAATTATTAAAATTCACTACAAAATTGTGAAAATCTGAAATGGTGAAATCCGGAATTCCATCGAAAAATCATGTTGACTGATGAGGCCCATTTCCACCTCGGTAGCTACGTCAACAAATAAAATTACTTTTTCGAAAATGAGGTTGGATCAACAGTTACGGTGAATTGATTGCGCTATCGAGAGATGATTAATGATTTTTTATGGTCGGAGTTGAATGGTATTGATTTGGACAACGTTTACTTTCAACAAGACGGCGCTACGTGCCACACAAGCAACGAAATCATTGCTCGGTTACGGGAAAAGTTTACGGACCGTGTTATCTCTCGAAGAGGTGATCACAATTGGCCACCTAGATCTTGTGATTTAACACCTTGCGACTTCTTCCTTTGGGGCCACGTGAAAGATAAGATCTACGCCAACAGCCCAGCGTCGATTCAAGACCTCAAAGATTCGTGAGGCTACCGAGGACATATGACAGCCACTTTGCGATTTGGTTATGGAAAATTTCATTGAAAGGATATGGTCCTGTAAGGATATGGTCGTCAAAGTTCGTGAGTCTATCGAGGACATATGGCAGCCACTTTGCGATTTGGTTATGGAAAATTTCATGGAAAGGATATGGTCCTGTAAGCGTGGTCGTGGTGGCCATTTGGCTGATGCTGTTTTTCATTATTAACGGCATACCTTCTTCTTTATTATGAAATAAACATCCGATTATTTATCTCAAAAAATGGCTCTTGTTGGAAAACCCTTTATTATAATTTGCTATGGGCCAATGGGGTAACACATCGACCCTAAGTATGTTCGGCAGAAATCCGTTTTATTTTAGGTCATTTGAGCAATGTCCCTAAGTCTGGCTAGGGCGCAAGATAACTCTGTGTTTTTAAAGTACCTACGGTCCGGTAAAAACTGTGCATTCCTGCCACGCCCCTTTTGATACCTCCCACACAAAATGGACAAATCATACTAAAACTGAATGGCTCATAACTTTAATACCAGTACACATAAATACCTACAATCCAGTAAAAATTGAAATAAAAATTAACATATGAAAGAATTTTGTCATTTCATTAATGTAAATTAATATGTCATCTGTAATAAACTTAAAAATATTTGCATACAAATATCTTTAAAAAAAACATACTAATATTCCTTATTTTCTTCTCTTTCCAGGTAAGCGATCATGAACTATGTATATAGTAGACATATATGTATCTACTAAAATGTAAGTAAAAACCTAAATGTACACTGGAAAACGTTGACATTGATTTAAAGCCAGAGAAAATTAAACATAAAAATAAATTTTGAGGATAAATTGAAGATAAATGTAATTACCAAATTTTTTCCATAGCTTCCTCGCTAACTTTTACAATGCGCTTTTCACTTAGCTGCACACATCTGCACTTACACGATTCACATAACAGCCTTTATAATAGAATTGTGGACTTTAACGAAATAATATTTTCCAATAAAAGTGAACCCATGTGCAAAAAATTTGCTCTTTTGTGTAGTTAAGAGCAAAATGCATTTAAGTGCAATGCACCTAAGCGAAAATATTGTAGCATTAAGCTCATTTTCTTGCGTTTAATTATGAAATGTTCTTAAATTAATGTTTAACTGTCTCCGACGCCAAATCAATGCAATTTATTTTAATATTAGAACAAATTTGTTTGTTCAGTGTACTAGAGAAAAACTTTCCCCACACCATTTTGCGAGTGTTAATTGGCATAATCCAGTAATTTACTTACGTTTCGATGAAAAGAGCGAAATGTTAGCGCCATCTGTATTATGTTTATTTGTTGTATTCATATTCAGTTTACATTCAATATCAAAGTGAAGGCTAATAATGCATTTACGCCTTAACACATTTCCGTTAAATCTTGTGGAAACTTTATTTTCTCTGCGATATTCTAAAGGCACAAAAGAATGAATGAATACCTTTTAGGCCCCAAATATATACAGACACATATTCGAGTATCTGCATAGTTTTTTGTTTATAGCATCAACGTTCAAAGTGTTAACAAAAAATATATTATCTAAACAAACAGAAAGAAAAACACATTGAAGATGTATGACTTTGAATGGAGGATGGGCTGATGATATTCAACATGATTCACATGACTTCTGACTTCTTTGTATGCAGCACTCGCCATTCAGCTACGGCTAAGGTGTACGTTTCAACGTACACATAAGAATTATTTTTGCGAAGAGTATAGACAAATTTCTTAAATTAAGGCATTTTTTCTTTATTTTGGATTATTACAATCATTAAAATAAAAATATTTCTAACTTGATCTGAAGACATACGGAATTAATAATATAGAACTAAAATGGAAAAAGTGGCTTAATTCAAATTTACTTTAGCTAAACTTAAAAAAGTGTCTTAATATTAAAGAAAATGACATTGATTTGGCGCAAAAGACAACTAAACATTGGCATAAGAAGATTTTATACTTAAACTAAAGCTACTTAACTACAATGAACTTAAACTAAACTAAAAATAAAAATATTCTAATATTAAAGAAAATTACATTGAATTGGCACAAAATGTAATAAAATAGTTTATACCTAAAGTTACTTAATTATAATTAAGTTTAACTAAAATGAAAAACTGTCCTAATATTAAAGAAAATAACATTGATTTGGCGCCAAAGATCATTTCATACTTAAACAAAAGAAAATTTACTTAATAATAATTATATTATCATTAAGTATGAAATTGATGTTAACGGTTTTTGCCAGTGTATTGTAAAGGTATTGATTTATATTAAAGTAATATATATTTTCTTCAGTGTATGTATCTCCTCCATCTCCGACGTCAGTCAAAACAATAAAAATGAAATTTATTTGCAAATCAACACTAGTAGCAATAACTTGTTAATTTTTTTAAGCTGTATACATTTTCGAAAAGAACTTCCTGCATTTTATACTTGTGTGATTTTTGATGGTTTCTAGACTAAACGTCTCTGTATACCGGTTTCTGCAAAATCTTACTCAATGATTTATTTTTTTTGTTTTTTGCAAAAAAGTTCATATTATTTAAAAATAAACGCTCTATGAAATTTTGTTTATTTGTTTGAATTTAAACAATTTTGTTTATTTGTATGCTTTTAAAATCATATTATTTAAAAAAAAATAATAACTGAACCGAGCACTCGAAATTCGAATGGAGTGTATCACGAATATAAGTAAAGCGGTTTTTTAATTTGATTTGAATTCTGTTTCTGTACATTTTTAGAAGTAGAAGTTTGAAGTTGAACGGTTTCATTATTTGTTTTTAATTGTTTCAAAGACATTATTTACACAGAATATCATTTCGTATTTTTGCAGAATTTGGTTTTAAATTTATATAATAAAAGAGCGATTTTTAAGAGCTTTCGGATTTGATTAAAAAAAACATACAATTTGGAGAAATGTATGAAATCTTTGTTTGAGTCGATAGAACGGTCTATATAATTCAGTGTTAAAAGAAAATGTAAATTTTGACGTCAGTGCGTCAACCGGTGCGTGCTTGTCCCTATAGACATGAGCCTTAACATAGCTCCACAAAAAATAATCTAAAGGCGTTAAATCGCACGATCTAGGCGGCCAATTGACAAACCCAAACGTAAAATAAACTGTTCACTGAACTCAAAATTCAATAAAAATAAATAAAATTGCAAGAGTTTTTCGTTCGTATGTCGTTTCATTGTTAAATTATAGACCAAACTGAACATGTTTGACAGTAACATGTTACAAGAAAACAGTTGAGCTGCCAAAAAAATCACTCATTACTATAAATTACTAAAGAAAACATTGATATGTCTAGGATGTGCAGCATAAACGCACAAATTCGATAAATATATTTTATCAAAATTTCAATTATAATGTTTCGTTTATCGTTTATCATTTTTGTTCATTATTTTTGTATTACTTTAATTTATAGAAGTCCTCCCCTATAAATTGAAAACAACTGTTTAAATAATACTTTAAAATTTCAATAACGAATTTTTATCGTAAATCGATATATATGTATAGAGACGTCCTCCCCTAAAAAAGCAAATGTGTAAACAATGCTATAAAATGTCGATAACATATTTTTTTTTATCGAAAATGGACTTGGCTAGTTTAAGCCAGTATGTCGACTGTTAATACTTTAACTGAAATTTGTATAACAATATTTATCGAAATCAACAATATATTTATAATATCGATAAAAAAGAATTGCTAAAATAAAACATATTAACCTTTATACATATTTCGCATAGATTTTGAATTTTAATTTATTGACAATTGACTGTAGCATTATATCGTATACATAATGTAGATATTTGTTCCATTTTGTTTTTTCAGAAATTTAAAAGCCGGACCAAATCTCTTTGGCCATTTCTTAACATTCATAAAGGGGCCAGCTTTTATAAATTGATGGAAACCCACTTCGATAATAGTTTTAATGGAAATTTTACTATAACTTCAAATGAAATTTCAATATCAAATATTTATTGAAATTTACAATACAATTTAAATTTGCAATATAATCGATAAGAAAAACATTTAAAAATTAAAAATGTGAATAATCTCTATAAATTGTTCGAATAGATTATGAATGAAATATTAAATGAAATTTCAATATCAAATATTTATCGAAATTTGCAATACAATTTAAATTTGCAATATAATCGATAAGAAAAACATTTAAAAATTAAAAATGTGAATAATCTCTATAAATTGTTCGAATAGATTATGAATTTTAATTTATTGGCATTTTAATGCATTATATCGAATAATGTAGATTTTCGATTAACTTTATTATCGAAATTTAATGCAATGATGTTGGACTATATATCTTGGATCAATTTCTTTCCATTCATAAAGGGTGGGCCATTTAAAATTTGAACTATCAATTTTTCTGTGGGGAACCATTAAGAATAAATTGAAGCGTTGAAACATGAAATCGAATTTGCCATTGATGTGATCAAATTATCAGATGGGACCTCTATCTTGTACATATATTGAGAATTTTCCAACAATTCGGACGTTTCAATAAATGTCCGTTTAGATTTTTCCAATTTTTCTGTATTTTTTAATTAACCTGAAGAGAAATGCTCCGTGAATTTTTTTGAGATTTTCCCGATAACTCTTTCAAAAGATATCGATATTTAAAAAAATTGTTAAAATATCACTCGGTGTATCGGTTTTGGTCATATCTTCTTTAATTATGGTCCAATTTGAAAATTCATTTTTTTAAATGTTTGTATTTTCCGTACTTTTCAGAAAAAATATATTTTCTTCAGAAAAAATATAAAAAAAAATATTTTTCTTCAGAAAAAAATATAAAAGAATATATTTTTTTATAATAAAAAATGTATGTACTGTAAGGTAAAAATTTCTCAATTTTTAAACTGTTTGTACTCTCCGATTATCGCGAATTTTTTTATTTTAGACAATTCATTCTCTAACATACTTGTATAAGGTTTGGAGTGAAGTGGGCCTTAAATTATCTGTATTATTATTTTTACATTATTTATATTATTTATGTTATTTATATTATTTATGTTATTTATATTATTTATATTATTTATATTATTTATATTATTTATATTATTTATATTATTTATATTATTTATATTATTTATATTATTTATTTTATTTATATTATTTATATTATTTATATTATTTATCATTGTTTTTTGTTTTTGTTATTCGATCTGTTGTGACTTTTCATAGTTTTGTTTTTGACTATTGAGTTCGAGATCGTTGTTTTTGTTTTCTATTAAACAGAAAAACAAACCTTCTTTAAAAAAGAAGAATAAGAAATGTGTGAAATGTATTAAGGGTGGTTATTTATATTACTTTTATTACTTATATCATTTATATTTAATTTTTTAAAATCATTTAAAATATTTGCGAACCACTGTGCTTGTGTCTGGAAGGCTTTGGAGTACATAACGCTCATTTAGAAAAAGAACGTAGCAATTCAAAATTTTAAAATTTTCAAGTGCTCATACAAAAATGTCCTGCTTTTAAAAATGTAAAGATTATTTACGAGTATATGTAGATATTTTGGATTTATGGGGTAGGCAACTATATTTTACAAACTTAGAAATTGATTTTGTCCAATTCGCTTGTCATGTTCATTTTCTATAGGCTACACAAATCGTCCATAGGCGGAATTTCTGATTTTGAGTTGTTACGTTATTTTTCTAATTGAGCGATATATATTCCACGTCAATGAACAAAATAAAGGAGACACTTCAGGAAGTATTTCTCCTCTACAAAAATAACGGTATATCAAAATTCGAAGAAATAGATGGATTTTTTTTGGTGATATTTTCGACAAAAATTCCTTTTACTTATTGCAATCCAACTTTTTTTTTGTGATGTATTGTATGTATTTATATTGTCCACCTCAGATATAGGAGCTCGATAATAGGTATAAGATTTAATCAAATGTGTTTTGAGAATTTCATTAATTTTTTTTGATATGTCCTTGATCGGTTTACACGTATTCTATATATCGATGTTACGTCAGGTAATCTAATCTCGTCCATTTCGATAAATATCCTTTTATCGAAATCCCAACACAAATTCTAACAAATTTAACCTTTTTTTTTGTTTAATTATGTTCTTTACTAATTTATAGAAAAGTATAAATTGAAAAAAAGTTATGGTATCAAAAATGTATCGAAAATCGACATGGTCAATTTAGGCAGTATACCTAGGATGTCTTGAATTCTGAGTGTATAGGATAATGGAAATCCAATTCCATTTCGATAATTATTTTTATCGAGAATTACATTCGATTTTTTGTTTGTTTTCTTTTCTTATATATTTTTAGAATAATTATTTCTTTATAATTGAGAACATTTCTGTAATGAAATTTGTAAGGCCCAATTAGCATGTGAATCTTGGCTTCATATTTCGATAAAAAAAACTTATCGAAAGCGGGCTTAGTTCAATTTAGGCTGTATACCTACAATATCATGAATTCTAAGGGTACATAGCATAAACTGGCCAGGTCCATTTCGATAAATCTTTTTTTTTTAACGAGAAAAGCATTAGAATTTTTCATTATTATCTTTTATAACTTAAAATAGAATTCTTTCTTTATAAATTGGGTCGGATCTGCAATATCAAAGAGTTATGGATCATGCCTTTCAATTTCGATAACAAAATTTATCGAAATTTACAGGCTTGGATCGGGTTATGCTGCATGCCGATGATATATTAAATTCATATGAATCTCAAATTGCAGAAAATCTTTAAACCAGTTGTTATACTCTTAATATGTTTACTCCACTTATCGTTCCAACCTTCGTTTTAATCAAATAACGGACATTTCAAGTATTAACTCTTTATGATTCATTTTTTGTTTATTTTGAAATGGTCTCTTATTTAAATAGTGATTATTGAAAGGTGTTTTTTTTTAGATAATATGCGTCATTGTATTTCCCTAGAATCGTTAAAAATGTGCTCCACGCCACCGCTTCAAATTAGCTGTGGCGCAGCAGCAGCTGTTAACTGATTAACATTTTTTCGCTGTTATCAGTTGAAAACATTTATCGATATACGTTTTCTCTATTTGCTTTTTACATAAATTGCACATGGCTGATATACTCTTTTTTTCTCTTATAGATTAATGTTTTTGTTTTCATTTTACAGCCAATTTCGTGATTTTTAATTAAAAATTTAATATACATAACATTCACCTAATTATGTTATCAAAAAGCCATCAATCAATCAAAAAGTCGGGTAGTGAGCTTGAGGTTTTCCGGACTTTTTTTCTGAAGTGACATATATTGTAATCATGTTGCTAGGTTATATTTTTAAAATTAATTTTTACAGAAAAGCAGAATATTATTTATGCCCATGAAGGTCATAATGACTTTTATAGGATTTTTTTTTTGTAATTGATTGATTGCACCGATACCATTTATTATGAAATACCATAATAATTAAACAGACTTTATGGAAAATTGCATTCATGACATTGACTAAATGCATTATTGAAATTTGCATTTAATGCCATAAAATTGCAAGAGCTCTGGCAAAATCGAGGGAAACGAACCTGAACCTTGACGATTAATTTGGACAACTTAAAAATGTTATACAACAATATTTTTAATATTTTTTATAGATATTTTGCTTTACTAGTTTATAACAGATGCCAGATGTCATCCTTTAAAAATTTACAGCCTGTTTCTGCAACTTGAAAATTTGCTTTCGTTCGCCTGCCAGACGACAAACAGCTGATTTTGGGTTTCAGTAACTACCATCAGAACGACAAGTCGCACGATAATTAACTCGTACGAAAACGTAATCATTTTAGTGTAAATTTTGGTTTCTCTATCTCTCTTTGCTGTCATCTGAACGAACGCAAATGTCAGATCGAGTCACTTTATTTTATTTGTCGAGTGATCAGAAGAATGGCAAAAAACCTTAATGAAATCAAAACTAAGTAGATATTGATATAATTATGGTAAAACCAATTAAATAATAATAAAATTGTATAGATATGTATACATATTTAAGCTCGCTAAGATGGAAAAAAATCGTCAGTGCACAATGAGAGAGACGAGAGAGAAAGAAATGAGAGTCTTGTTGCAGCTCAGCTGACCCACACAGGGTTGATTTTTTTGCCACCGCCAGTGTAAAGAGTACAGAGGTGTATTTTCTAAGGTCGACTATACAAAAATGTGTGCTTTTTTAGACCGGAAGTAGTTGTGAAATTATTGATCTGGCAATTACATTATTTTCCAATTGGTTAAATTCTAACGTCATTGCCGTAAGGCCAGGCGAAAGAACCAACGAACCTTAAAGAAACAAAATTCCGGACGAAAGTGAGTGACTGGTTTTCGTTCGCAGAGACTTTCGTGAGAAATAAAGAAACAGGCCGTTAATGAAAGCCTTGAAATGAAATGGCCCGATTTGTAGAGCAAATCAAATTTCGATAACAAAATTGATCGAAAATTGACTTAGTCAGCTTATTTTGCGTGCCTCGATATCAAAGGTGTATAAACTGTACAAGTTAATTGTGATAAATATTTTTTTTATCGTAATAAATTCGAAGACGTTTATCGATATTGTTATAATTCTTTTGGATTTTTGAAAACGAATTTATTTTAATAAGAAAATATATTATATTAAGTATCTTTAAAAATGCAATCTCTTCCGCAAATTTGTATAAAACATAATTTCCCAATGACTTCGAATAGAGTTGCCAACTTGAATAATATTGAAATATGGCTGTGGTGACCTTATGCGAAATTACACATTCTGTTAGCCCAAAACTAAACAATGGCTAGTCCGTCAGTGACTTTGTAATTAAAATTTACATAATAACTATTGTTGTTATTGCCTTCAGTACACCTAGATTTATTGATTTACATACCATACATACATGAATTCAATTCAACTTAATTAATAAAAACGGATATAAACATATATTTGTATATAACCTTTTGTTTATATACAAGTAGTATCTATATATTTGTACATACATGGAACAGACCAATGAAAAAATGCATTCCCTAGCTAGTAAGCTAGATGGATTGCATTGGATTGGATGGATGGTTGGCTTGCAAGGCTGTCTGTCTGTCGGTCGGTAGTTATGTGCTTTACGAGTATATGCTGCAGCTGCAATCAAGTTTAATTTATAAAAATGACAACAATGAATAATGTTGTTGTTGCATTTCATTGTTGTTTTTTTCGTTCGTTTTCATTAAAATATCTTACAATTAAGAATGTGATCAAAGGCTATTTTTAAATAGCAGCAGTATATTATTCTGTGAATATTTGTATATATGGGAGTCTATACACGAAAAATGTTTAAATATGTTGTAAAGGAATGCACTCAAAGAAAAAAAAGGCATGACCAAATTTAGCAAGGCATTGTTCTTTATAATCGAATAAAAGAATAAGAATTTCAAGAAGTATAAAAATGCAAATATATATGAAATATAAAAAACATAAAAATAAAAATATAAAATCTATAAAAATAAAAAAGTATAAAAATATATAAATAAAAAAAATAGAAAAACGTAAAAATATATAAATATATAAATAAAGGGTGGTTAAATTGTAACGGCCGATGTTGAATGTGAAGCACACCTAAACGTCAAGTTTTTTTCTGCATTTCATTTGACATTTCTCAAATTCAGACTATCTCAATTTGAACCATGGAAAGATACACAGTCGAGCAACAGCGATGCCAACTTAGTGCTTTTCGCACTAGATTTATTGCTTTTCAGACCACTCAATACGCGAAAAGTTGTCAGTTAGTGCCAAATGAGAAAAAGCACTAACTGTACGCTTTTCACATTTTTCGTTAGTGCTTTTGACGCTTTTCGTACATATGTCAGAACAAATCTGGTAACAAAAGAAATTAGAATATTTTGCTACACCATATGTATGTACTTTAAGATTTGCCATCATACGCCACAATTTGCATCAAATCTTTACGAAATTTGGCATAGAAAAGTTGATGGAGCCAATAACAAACTCTGGAAAATTTTATGAAATTTGTGGCAGTTTTAGATATATCCGTCATATATACTGTTATACGGGTCTGTTCTGTAATCACGGCGATTTGATATCACGGTGATTTTAAAATCGCCGGCGACTTCAACCTCACCTTTGGAGTTCGAAATCACCCGAACATATTTCGAACAATCTTTTTTGGGAGACTATAAATAATAAACCGGACGATTTCGAACTCCAACAGTGATTGTATGTCGCCGGTGATTTTAAAATCATATCCTTTTCATGAAATTTTCCATAACCAAATCGCAATGTGGCTGCCCTATGTCCTCGATAGCCTCACGAATTCTATCTTTGAGGTTTTGAATCGACGCTGGGCTGTTGGCGTAGACCTTATCTTTACGTGGCCCCAAAGGAAGAAGTCGCAAGGTGTTAAATCACAAGATCTCGGTGGCCAATTGTGATCACCTCTTCGAGAGATAACACGGTCCGGTAACTTTTCCCGTAACAGATCAATGGTTTCGTTGCTTGTGTGGCACGTAACGCCGTCTTGTTGAAAGTAAAAGTTGTCCAGATCAATACCATCCAACTCCGACCATAAAAAATCATTAATCATCTCTCGATAGCGTAATCCACTCACCGGAACTGTTGATCCAACCTCATTTTCGAAAAAGTAGGGTCCAATGTCCCCGCCGGACCATAAACCATACCAAACAGTCTCAACAATAACTCTTGGGTTTTCCGAGCCCCAGATGCGACAATTTTGCTTGTTGACGTAGCCACCGAGGTGGAAATGGGCCTCATCAGTCAAGATGTTTTTGTATCGTTCGTATCGTTTTTTTGTTCGATCGTTTTTTGATCGTTTTGTATCGTTCGATGATCTGTATCGTTCCGTTTTAGGTAATGGCGTAGTTTCTACTTGTCAAATGTCAAAGAATAAAAGCTTCAAAAGTGCAGCTACCGAAATACCGGGTGATTCAAAACAAAACCTCTTGTTGGAAAACCCTGTATAAAAGTTTACAAATATAAAAAAAAATTATAAAAAGCGTAAAAATTATAAAGTGTAAACAAATAAAAAGAGTAAATAATATAAGAAAATTAAAAATATATGTGTGTACGTATAAAACAGAAATATAAAAATCTAAAAATATTTTTCTTTGGAGGCATTTTAATATAGTTTTATTGAACACTAACCTCAATTTAATTCAGACATATAGTTCAAATACATATTACCCACTACAGAGCAAAATTATGATCACTGCAAACATATTATGTATAATAAAATACGGTGTCATTGACTTTAAGATACCACTTCATTAAACCAGTGAATTTGACCAATACTACAATGACAATTTTTGATTGCATTAGTCACAATCTGTCAGAAATGTGACACTATTTTTATATAACATCAATGACATATTGTCATTGTATCAACAATGATATTCTGACCAATTAAAGTAAATGTTGCCTTGACTCGATTGATAAGGTACAAGGGTTAACAAATTATGACATTTGTCGTATCAGTAATGACAGATATTCCCTGTTTTTCTTTGTATTAGTTTAGTAACGGAATTGTATTGAAAGAACTTCTTTAAAAGTTTTAAATAAATATTGTGTGTAAAAATCAAAATTAATTTATTTTTGAGGCAATCAACCTCCAAACAATTTTTTTCTCTTTGTATATACATAAGTATCTATATATCTGAAAGTATGTATATACGTAGTGTACATACGTATTTATCTTAGTATGTTTTATGTACAAAAAGATCATGTATGAAAAGTTATGCCACATTTAATTCATACATCACATCCATATGCAGCACTGCTGCACCAGTCGCATGACGTTTCGACGTCGAATGAAAGCGTGACATGTGTGTCTGATCAGCATCGTTGTCGTCATCGTCATCACCATCATCATCCCCTTCTTTGGGAATAATATACGGACACAGAATCGTCGGCAGTTCTGTGTTTAATTTCCAATTTGGTGAATATTTTGTGCGTCGAGAGGAGGGCACTCCCGGCAGTGTTGCATGGACCACAAATCACTCACTTGTTGTATTTGGTCTGGGAAGAATTATTATGTTTGCCGGCATGGCAAAAATCCTTATAGTTTTTTTTGCCCAAATAAAATTTTACCCTAAAATGATTCCTGTGAATACATACGAAAAAAAAGGCGAAGAGATTACCACAGTGGAGTTTGAGGAAGCCGAAACATGTGTCAGTTGAACAAACAAACCTACGAGTATGTACTTCTTTATAATCAAATTAGGTTTGGAAGTTTCCCTTGGCATTAAAAATTCTCTCCAATCTACTGCAGTAGAGAAACACACACATGGCATCCTCGCATTTATGCAAATATTATTTTTTTTTAAAATAAAATTCATTGCAAACATTTATTTGTGTAACTTAAGAGCGTGTATCCTTGTAATCATATTAAATCCTCTTATGGCCATTTTATTATGTGGACGTGGACGACAACGGCGCAAAGTGGGGGGAATTTCGAAAAAGCTAAAGTTTCCTAACTATCAAACGTAGGTAAAAGGAAGTTATTAGTTAGAGATTCTAGTATCGAGAAAAACCTCAGTGGTCGCCTCTACTAAAGAGGAAGATATCAGGGGGCGACTTTTGTACAGAGGAACCCTTTGTGGTTGATTCTTGTATAGAGGATGACCTCAGTGGTCGGCTATAGTATAGAGGAAGATTTCAGTGGTCGACTCTAGTCTAGAAGAATACCTCTGTGTTCTACTTTAGTCTAGAGGAAGACCTCAGTGGTCGACTTTAGTCTAGAGGAAGATCTCAGTGGTCGCCTCATGTATAGAGGAATACCTCTGTGGTTAACGGGTTTTCCAATAGGGATGATATGATTTTGAAGTGACGTTTCGGCCATTTGTAATATGTCATGATCTGCCATTTGTTTTTCATTGTATTCAGTAGTGTTACCAATTTCATCATGGAGAGATATACGCAAGAACAACGTTTACAGATTATTCAGTTTTATTATCAAAACAATCGTTCTCCAATTGCAACTTTTCGTGCGCTAAGTCCACTTTCCAGTCGACCTACGACCTTGACAACCATGATAAATATTTTAGCTCTCGTTAATAGCTATCTTTTTGCCATTGGCCGATTACCGATCCGACGTACCGTTAAGGAGCTAGAGCAAAAAAAACCTTCCGTTCACATTTGAAAATGATGCTACGTAAATTTTTTTAAATAAAAAAAACACTTTCCAGTCGACCTACGACCTTGACACCCATGAGCAATATTTTAGCTCTCGTTAAGAGCTATCTTTTTGCCATTGACCGATTGTGGCTACGTGTCACACAGCAATTTGCAGATTCGATTATTTCAAGAAATTGTGATATTAAATGGCCTCCATGAAGTTGTGATTTAACACCATTGGACTATTTCTTGTGGGGTTATTTGAAGTCATTGGTCTTTCGAAATAAACCAGACTCTCTTCAAGCTTTACAAGTCAATATTGAACGTGCCATTCATGACATACGACTTGATTTAGTGGAAAAAGTGCTCGAAAATTGGGTTCATCGAATTCGTTCCTGCAGAAGAAATCGTGGAGGCCATTTAAATGACGTTTTGTTAATAAAAAACTTTTGAATTTCCTAACAAAAATTGTTTTTTTTTTCAAAGAAATCATATTACTCTTATTGGAAAACCCTGTATAAATGAAGACCTCAGTTGTCGGTTCTATTATAGAGGAAGACCTCTAATATAGAGGAAGACATCGGTGGCCGACTCATGTATAGAGGAATACCTCAGTGGTCGACTCAAGTATCGAGGAAGACCTCAGTGATCGACTCTAGTATAGAGGAAGGCCTCAGTGGCCGACTCAAGTATAGAGGAAAACCTTAGAAGTGGAACCTACTATCCTAACGTATCTTCCAGTGGTCGACTTTAGTATAGAGAAAGACCTCAGTGCTTAAGTCTAGTATAGAGGAAGGTCTAAGTGGGCGATTCTAAAGTAGAGGAAGACCTCATTGTTCGAATCTAGTATAGAGGAAGATCACTCTAGCATGTGCAGTTTCATGGCTATCGCTAGGCTGGTTAAGAGACGTCATCTTCTTTCCGAAATTCCCCCACTGTGCCATGTCGATGCAGCATAACCCCTTAGTGCCATGCATACTTTAAACTGCAATGTAGGAGGATGAGTTTATTGAAGTTTTTCTTCTTTATATACATATTCCTGACATTTTGTGGGCTTACCACAGCTATATGTAAGGGTCGAGTGGAAGTATCATGTACAAGTTTGCAAATTTGGCGCTATTGTTCCATGGAGCATTAATTAAATTGTCTATTGTAATTATAAAAAATGAAGGGTGTACGCAGTTGAAAATAATTGTGCCAAAACAGAAAGGGATATTTCGCAAAAAGACATGTGAAAGTACCTTTTTGCGCGCACACCGAAGAAATATGTATGGTCACCACAATCACTTTCACATAATGCCATGGTTGTTTAAACACAAAAATATTATTATGGAAATTATAATTATGGTTACCGTAACCATGTTACAATCGTGATCATGATTTTAAGAAGGCCTTTCCAAGGCTTTTGCAAAAGTTCTGCCATCCTTCATAGCAATTGCAAGTGCTGGGAATATAACTAGTTTAAATTTTAGAGTATTTCAGGTTTTGAGAAGAATTTTCAAAAGTGTTCAACCCAAAGACAAATAGAATATAAGAAGACATTCCTTCAGGCCGAAACGTCAAAATCTATCAGGTACGAACGAATAGAAATGAACTGTCACACGCAAAAAAACAGCATTCCGCGAACATTGATTGAACTTTTTTTGCACTTATCGATTAATATTAATTTTTTAATTGTGACAGCTATGAAAATTTCGGGAAAAACGGTTTGAAAATCAAATCAAATTCCTATTCGTTCGTAACTGACACATACTCGCTATGGTTCAACCAACCAGCTCCAAATACAGCAAGAATAGTCATTTCCCAATACCTTCAATATCTCTGACATGTGAGATTCCCGGCCTCGATTACTACAGCAGAGCATTGGTGCGTTTGGTGTTAAGGAAGGGTCACATCGTCATAATAGGTGAATATTAAATAGGGTGTCCAAAACCGGGACCGGTTATCCGGTTAACCGGTTTTGCAACCCAAATCCGTAACCGGTTTCTTAAAAAATGTCATTTTCGGTTAACCGAGAAGGCCGGTTTTTCCATGTCGGTTAACCGGTTTTTTATTTATTGTTTAAAACAAAAATTAAAGTATTGATATGTTTTTTCTACTTGTTGTAGATACCATTTATACAAGATGCAACAAATAACAACGATGAGGTGGATAATTCTGAAATTTGTTCTGAATATTCTGAAAGTGAATATGAATTCACTGATCTTGAAAATGATTTTGGCTTTATTCCTGATATCATGATGTAATAAATAAAGTCAGGAAGTACAGAAAAGCATTTAATAAGTCGTCCATGAAGCACAGAACACTTCAAGCATACGTTCAAGAACGGAAAGACAAATAGCTTCGACTTTTTTGCGATGTTAAATCCCGACAGAACAGCCAGATACCACTGATTCGGTTTGATATATAAGTTGTTATATTGATGAGTCAAATAATTTAAATTTGGATTTATGTCACACACAGAATCGGAAAACGAAATGCAAGCAACACTGTATGATGACTTTGCTTTTTTTGAAAAGTTTAAGAAGAAAACGGAGAAGCTGTGTTACTTATACAATGCTTTAATGACTATCGGACTAATATTGACAAGTTACATAAAAATTTAAAAGAAAAATCATTTAAAAATAATCATTTAAATTGTATTCTATTTTTAAGATATTTGTTACGAGAATTGCCCGAGCGCAAAGTTTCCACGGAATTTTGAACACCAAATTCAAAACTCATTTCGAATCAAAGGTTCTATATTTAAGTATTAAAATTCCTATTAAAAGGCAAAGAAATTATACGTTTATAAAGTAATACACAATGTCTTATTATACTTATTCTAACTTTTTGGTATGAAAACAAAGCGCAAATTATTTAAATACTCGAAATTAAAATTACAAGATCTTTATATGATTTTGTTGAAACAACAATATAAAAGTTGTAACCACAAATCAACTTTTCTTATTTCTGCAGAAAAGGCGCTTGCATTCGCTTGAGTTTACTTTTTACTTTTGACATTACATTACTTGACGAAAAACAAAAAAAATACAACTAATCGATAAATACGACACAAATAAATAAATCGATATTTTCATAAACGACAGTGGCGTTAACAATATTATTATAAAAAAACTTTCTAAACGATTTTTTTAAGGAAATTTCAGAAATATAATACTTTCTATTTAAAGTAAACCAAAAATTAAACCTGTAATAAACGAAATAATAATCTATTTTTGTTTACTAATTTTTTACTACAACTGATTGTAAGTTGTTTTTTGTTTTACAATAAACATTTAATGAAATTTTAATCACTTTCGTATATTATTTAAAAACCGGCCTTAAAACCGGTTAACCGGTTTCGACAAAAAATTATAACCGAAAACCGGGTTTTAAAAAAAGTAATATTTCGGTTAAACCGGAAACCGCTTTTTCGAAAAAACCGGTTTTTTGGACACCCTAATATTAAACTAATATTAAACTGTGCATCAAGAGATCTGCGACAGCCAAGGCAGTTTTTGAATTCAAGAAAATAGTTTCCAGGAACTTGATAGAAGTCTGACTACCAGAGAAAATATTGATATCTACTTTGATCAAAACATTATTTTTCAGCCATTCTGCTCCGTCTGTAATAGCTAAGATTTCTGCATGCATGTAAACACTACAGTGATTAGGCGGCAATTTTGCAATGGATAGCTCAAGTTCCTTAATAAAGACAACAAAGCTAAATTTTTTATTGAGTTTGGAATTGTCTGTACGGAAGTGAGATACTTTTTGCCAAAAGGTGATTCAGTCATAGTGTAATCAACAATGCCCGGAAGGTCAGGTATTGTGTATAGAATGCACTACATGGCGGCCGGAAGTTGAGCCCCAAGAAAATGCACCCCAAATTGAAAATGAAAGTGGGCCCCAAATTTGGGGTCCATTTTCGTTACAAAAACCAATTAAGGAAATTACACCCCAATCAAGAAAACAGCATAAAATGAAAATAAGCCCCAAAAAAACTAACAAATTTTCTCTTCCTAAATCTGCGGAGTACGTAATAATTCACGTATAAGAACCTATTTTCTAATTATAAATCTTTTCCTGCGCGGTCGGCCTACGGTCTGCGGCCTTCGGCCTCTGTTTAAGACTTTCTCCTATGGACAGGATCAAAATTTGGCAACATGGAGCAAATATTTTATGCCTAGCCTCTCCTGTTTCTAAATTTATAGATGAAAATAAGCCCCAAAAAGCAGACAAGAAATTAAATTAAACCCCAAAAATCAGAAAAAAATAAAATTAAGCCCCAAAAAATATTGTTGTTGTTTGACATTTTATTTTTTGGGGCCTATATTCGAAAAAATGTTGGGGTGTATTTTCCTGGGGCCAATTTCATTCCGCCGCACTACATATGTACGTAGCCATTTCCTGTCCCAGCGATCACTCATTGGGCGTAGTCTAAGAACTATATTCTTTCTGGATGTATTCATTAGTAAATGTTGTTGAGGTAAAAATTTTCCGTAACCGTTTTAGGCTTCGGATCAGCTTTCTAGGACATTGCAGAAAACTATCCGATTTATTTTCTGTCTTTTTCAACTCTTTTTTTGTGCTGTTTGAGTTCCTTCTTACATGTGTCCCAGTCCTGTGGGGCACTTGTGGCCTTTGCCTTATTAAAGAGCTTTCTGCAGCACTTCCTCAGTTGTTTGACTCTTCAGTTTGGGTGACTAGTTCCACCGGTTGTAGCGGCTCGTTCCACCGTTTCTTCTACTTATATATACTCGACACTTTTTTTTACTAAAAGTTCCTAAAGTTATTTTATCTCGAAGGACCATTTTTCAAAGAATGCTGGGAATATAAATATTTCATTACACAGTACAACATTTTTTAGGCTCATTGATTTGGGACTCAATTCTGAGAATTAGACGTGAAAGTAGCCCCCAAAAATAAGAACTTCTGCATCATTCGTTTAGTCAAGTTGGCTCAATTAATAATTTAATGGCCATACGATTTTTTTATGGTAGATTTTTAGGAGGAAAAAATTAGGAACAAACAAACGCGAAACTAGTAAGAAAGTTTAGTCGGGTAAACCGACTAATGAATCCCCTCACCTTGAGTCCCAAACAAATATTAGAAAATTTATTTATTTTTGTTTTATTTAAATTATTATCAATTTAAATTGAATTTAATAACTTTAAAGTATGTACGGGTATTAAAGTTAAAAGCTGTTTACTTTTGGTACAAAATGGGGCATTTGTGTGGGTAATACCAAAAGGAGCGTGACAATAATGCAATAATGCTCGAGGTAATAGTGACTAATAAACTAATACTATGTGTGGAATTTCAGAGGATTCGAATAAGTAGTATAGAAGTTATTAAATAATCAATTTTTCACTAAATGTTAACCCTTTGTGAGGGAGGTACTAGAAGGAGTGGACCAATATTGCCCATCTTCGAACTTAGCCGGAGATAGAAGAAAATTTTACCACATACCAAATTTGAAGTCAATCGGTTACTCCTTTCGAGAGTTATCGTGCGCACCAGCCAGCAGACAGACAGACAGACGGACGGACATTGCTCACTCGACTTAAAATGACCCAAAACGGATATCCGCCGAACATACTTAGGGTCTTAGGTCACTCCTTTGATGTGTTACACTTTTGGTTCATAGCAAATGATATTTACCCTCCTCTCTAAGGGGATAAAAAGTACATCCATTGCCTTAAAAATAGCAAAAATGTTCTGTTCTGTTTTAATGATCAGTTTTATACGTATACGTATTACGTATAACGTATTACGTATTTTTCAATATTTTACTGACAGATATTTTATGACTTTGTGAACATTTTTGCGGCACTGGATGCACTTTTTGGGGTAGGTTTGTTCCATTTTTTCTCCCATTCAATATCTACAACTTTGCTTCAGACACAAAGGACATATTCCATATCTGAGCTGAGCTGTCAGGAAATGTATTTGCTTCAATGTTTTAAAAAAAACTTTGCATTCTATAATACATAATAGAGGCAAAGATGGTCTAGAGCCAGGAGAATATCCTAATGACAAATCAAAAAAAAAAAATATTTTAAAGAAAAAGGTTAAATACCCGCTGCCTTACCTAAACAAACGCGTTTGTATATTTAACGCATTCAATTCATGCTCCAATCAGATTCCTTTAATAGCGGCTGATTCGAACTGGTGGTATACTGAACGAAAGGAGCTGTTGAACTGAAGTTAGCTAAAGAGCTGTTGAAATAAAGTGAGCTGGTGAACTAAAGAGCTGTAGTATTAAAGTGAACTGGAAAACTAAAGTGAGCTGGTGTACTGAAGAGTTGGTAAATTAAAGACCTGATGAACTAAAGAGCTGTTAAACTAAAGAGCTGTTGAATTAAAGAGCTGGTGAATTAAAGAGCTGGTGAACTACTAATGATCTGGTGAGCTAAAGTCAGCTGGTGAACTAAATGAACGAACTAGTTACCTCAATTAAACTGAACTAAAATGAGCGATCACTTAAAAGATCTAAAGTGTCCAACCCTACCTATTGCCTGTTACGTTACGCACTATATACACCCCTAAAACAGAGGTCGGACGGCGAGTATGGTCACTTCCGAAAAATTCGCAAATTACCAAAAATATCTTCCTATCTAAACATTAAAAATATGAAATATCCTCCAATAGTTTCATCCATTATTTGAAATCTGACCTAATAATTTTTAAATAATATGTTGCTGATCTTCCATATGGCAAATGTCTGCAAAAACTTTTTCTTAGTCAAGTCTATTTAATAGTATTTTTAATCCTTTTTTTTCAATAGTCTATCCGTTGAAATGAAAAACAGATTTTGTGTTCCGTTCCTTCCTTCCTCTCCCCCTTTCGTTTCTACTCTTTTGATGATTTCAGTGATGAGTAATCATTGTAAAGAAATTTATGTCACATTCACAATGAAACGAGCCGTGGCTGTTGGCCTTATAGGGGTTGATGAAAACTACCAAAGCAGCCACCCCACCACATCAATATTTCCTCCCGGTTTCGTTAGTCATCATCATCAGCGGCTTTGACTTTGTGCCCACATACACATTTATGACTCACATAGCAATGATGTGGAGGAAGTTTTCTGTTATATGAGTATGTGGGTGGTTTTTTGAAATCCTTTGTTTGTCCTCTTTCCTCTCTGCTCTTCACTTCTTTTGTTCTTTGCTCTCCCGGTATTTATTTGCGTTCTTTTTCTATTGGCAGCACAAATCACGTGGGTGGTTGGTGATTTTATTCGCTCGTTTTATCCTTAAGCATCCTTTTAATATTAATGTCCTTGCAACAAAAATTGACATAAATATTTTGAGAAAAGTAAAACCAAATACACCTACATTATTGTGTGTGTGGGGGGAGGGAGGCGGTTAACTCTGGGTACAAGACAAGCCAATGCCAATATCTAAGGATGCAAGGATAAATTTGTAAAGAAGGAAATGAGGGATACGTCATTACTGTCTCTTTAAAGCTCTTTAGTGTCAGTTTGCATTGTTTTTGAGACTAAATCTTAGTGAGTACCCGTACATGTCATGTTACCATTTGCATTATTTAGTAATGACAAGTCATTTCCCACAGCATTACTTTTGGCTAACACATAATGTCTTTGTAGTAATGACGTAAATAAATTATTATTGAGAGCTCAATTTTCAACTGAGGTAATTATGATTTATTAATTTAAAGGCCCTTTTCCATGAAGTGCTTTAAAATAATTGAAAAATCCTCAAATGGTCTTTGATTTAAACTTACCCCTCTGATTAATTGGTAATGATAAATTTGACTGGGTATAAGATTAGTGAAATGTGATCTATTTAAGCATTTTATAAAATGTTTTTTTTTTTTCAATTATTGCGAATTATAAAGATTCAAATGGCCTTTAGTTAAAAAAAAATCTAAAGAGGATGTTTTTTTTTCAATTATTGCGAATTATAAAGATTCAAATGGCCTTTAGTTAAAAAAAAAATTCTAAAGAGGATAGAGTGGTTTCTATCTCAACTAGTCAATTCTACCAAGCAATTAAAACTCTCTACCACTTTTTGTTTCTATTAGATTTTTGCAATAGACAGAATGTTACTGGAACATATGGTCTTGAACCGAACAAATTCTGACTGAATAAAAACATTTTATATGTAAAACTTTCCAAACATCCCTCTTTTCTAATGAGAAAATCATTACATATTAATAAACGCATTACAAAGAAAGTCGAGAAACTAATTTAAAATGAAATTTAACAATTGCAATAACATCACGATTCGTGTTATGAAAACAAAAAAGGGAGCAAATGAAACAAAAGAATTTTGCGTAATGCTCCACTCGCATCTCCGCCTGAAACAATTGTATTCACATTTCAAATATAAATCGTACATGATTTTTGTGCAAATATTTGAGTTTGTCTTCCACCTCTCTTCCCCCCGAAATGGAATCAGACCAACCATTTTGATATTTACTAAATGCGATGACTCAGAGGGTGAAAAGTTCAAATTGTTCAACAAATCCCAGGGAAAATGAGTCGTCGTTCATTCTCATCTCAAAATCTTCCATCGAAATCAGATACACAGAAATCAGAAAAAGCCCTGTTAGCACTTCTGCTCAGATTGTTTATGATTGAAGGAGGAAGATATTGATGTGCCAGCGTGGATAAGTTCTTTGTTTTTTTTTGGGAAAGAAAGCATCATAAAAATCTTTCTCATATTCAAAACAGAGCAATATGTTCTTCATAATAGACGTATCACGTACATGTTGTTTATTTGTTTCATCTTTTTCGTATTTGGTGTTAATGGCAAATGAAATATAAACAATTGCAAAAACATCCGGTAATAAGTTGTCGAGAAGATATACGTTCCAGAAGGACCCAATAGTTTTTGCCAACACACATTGTATTCATCCATGAGTAAAATAATTAGGGACGTAAGGCCTCTCCATAATCATTGATTAAACAGGTCCATACGTATTGGTACCTTCTTCGATCTTAAGTTAGTGCTAGGAGGGTCTTTTGACTTCCTGGAACTACTTTTATTGAGAATCACATAGTCGTTGCCATTAGCTTTTCCCCCCTTTCAAATATTTTAAACAATGTCGAAGGACCAAATAAGTAATGCTACCAGGGCGGTCGCAAAATTAGCCGACCTAATGAAGAAAAAGCAACAAATTTGGGAAAGTTTTTCTTTATTTCTCAACATAATCTCCTTTTCGCTTGATACACTTTTTCCAGCGATTTTCAATAGCTTCGATACCCTGTTTATATTAAGAACTGTCTAGCTCCTGAATATAGTCATCTACCGCAACCTACACCTCTCCGTTGCCGGCAAATCTTTTACCGCCGAGACATTTTTTCATGTTTAGAAACAAAAAATAATCCGTGGAAGTAAAATTTGGCGAATGGGTGCATGCTGAAGCAATTCTAACTTTAGTTCATTGATTTTGGCCATCGCAATAGTGGATGTGTGAACTGGAGCATTGTTTTGATTGTGAGTAAGCGCGGCACCCATTTTGCGCATACCTTTCTTATCATAAAATTTTCCGTCAAAATGCGATGTATAGAATTTTTTGAAATGCTTATAACTTTAGCTTGCTCACGAAATTTCAACCGACGGTCATCCAATACCATTTTGTGGATATTTTAACCATTTATGGCAGGGCCACCTCAATTGGTCGACCACTACGGTGTTCGCCTTGATAGCTCGTACAGCTCCCTTTAAACTCTCCTACCTAATATTTTATAGTTGTAAACGAAGGAGCAGACTCGCCCAAAATAGAATCTGACTCGGTTTTATTATTGGTTTGACTGTGACTTATCAAATGAAGTATTGTAACGGGCTTTAAAACAAGGGGTGTTATTTTGGTATTAAAAAAAAATGCAAATTTTTGAGATAAATGATCGGATGTTTATTTCATAATAAAGAGGAAGGTATGCCGTTAACAATGAAAAAGAACATCAGGACCATATCCTTTTCATGAAATTTTCCATAACCAAATCGCAAAGTGGCTGCCCTATGTCCTCGATAGCCTCACGAATTCTATCTTTTAGGTCTTGAATCGACGCTGGGCTGTTGGCGTAGACCTTATCTTTCACGTGGCCCCAAAGGCATAAGTCGCAAGGTGTTAAATCACAAGATCTCGGTGGCCAATTGTGATCACCTCTTCGAGAGATGACACGGTCCGGAAACTTTTCCCGTAACAGAGCAATGGTTTCGTTGCTTGTGCAGCACGTAGCGCCGTCTTGTTGAAAGAAAACGTTGTCCAGATCAATACCATCCAACTCCGACCATAAAAAATCATTAATCATCTCTCGATAGCGCAATCCATTCACCGTAACTGTTGATCCAACCTCATTTTCAAAAAAAGTCAGGTCCAATGACCCCGCCGGACCATAAACCGCACCAAACATTCACACGTTGAGGATGGAGAGGCTTCTCAACAATAACTCTTGGGTTTTCCAAACCCCAGATGCGACAATTTTGCTTGTTGATGTAGCCACCGAGGTGGAAATGGGCCTCATCTGTCAAGATGATTTTTCGATAGAATTCTGGATCATTTTCATGCATTACAAGGACCCAATCAGCAAAGACACGACGTTGTTGATGATCGGCCGGCTTGAGTTCTTGTGTTAACTGAACTTTATAAGCCTTAAGACCCAAGTCTTTATGCAAGATACGGTGTAATGACGTTTGTGGAATGCCCAATTCCAAAGAACGACGAGGAATGGACACTTTGGGCTACAGCAGCAATATTCTCAGTTGTTCTTGAGCGACGTGCACGGGTTTTATTTTATCACTAACTTGACCAACAGCTTGAATTTTTCCACCAATTTCTGTATTGCGGTCCGACAAGGTGCTTCACGACGACCCAAAAATGCTTTAGTTTTGCGATCTGTGACTGCAAGATTTTCACCATTTTTGTAGTGAATTTTAATAATTTCAATGCGTCGTTGAATCGTGTATCGTTCCATTTTTAGTAATGGCGTAGTTTCTACTTGTCAAATGTCAAGGAATAAAAGCTACAAAGGTGACAACTACCGAAATACCGGGTGATTCAAAATAACACCTCTTGTTGGAAAACCCTGTAGAAATAGCTTGAGAACAATTTGGCACCAACTTCCTTAGTTCATAATTTGAATATTATATTTTCATTATTATAAATGCAAATAATTTGTATATAAATAACGGGTGATCCAAGTAGAGATACTTTTTTCAATACCCTTTTTTCGACAGATCACGTGTGAGTCGTGTCATGCTGTCATGTTATATTTGTTAAGTATTGTTTGGCATTCCATCATGGAAAGACTTACGCCTGAACAACGTTTACAAGTCGTTCAACTTTATTACGAACATTCACGTTCTGTGAGGAATGTGTTTCGTGCACTTCGTTCAACTTATGGTCAACATAATGGGCCTACTGAGCGTACTATTCGCAACACCATCACCCATCTTGAGGCCCAGCATTCATTATTGGATAATATTCGACCGAATAGACCCCGTCCAGCACGCAGTGAAGAAAATGTAGCGGCCGTAGCTGAGAGTGTACACGAAAACCGTGGAGAGTCGATTCGGCGCCGTTCGCAGCAACTCGGACTGACGTATGGAACGACTTGGCGAATTTTACTTAAATTGAAAGCATACAAAATACAGCTTGTGCAAGAACTGAATCCGCCCGACCTTCACAAGCGACATCGCTTCGCTCTATGGGCTCTTGAAAAGTTCCAAGAAGATCCGACGTTTTCGAGCCAAATTTTGTTCAGCGATGAGGCCCATTTTTGGCTCAATGGGTATGTAAACAAGCTAAATTGCCGCAATTGGGACGAAAAGCAACCTGAAGAGATTCAAAAGCTGCCACTTCATTCAGAAAAAACAACGGTTTGGTGTGGTGTGTGGGCCGGTGGAATCATCGGTCCATATTTCTTCAAAAATGATGCCGGTGAGAACGTAACCGTCAATGGCGACCGTTATAGTGACATGATAACCGACTATTTGATGCTTGAAATTGAAGCTCGTGATCTCGGCGACATTTGGTTTCAACATGACGGCGCCACTTCCCACACATCGCATCAATCAATGGATTTATTGGGAGAACACTTCGGTGAGCAGATAATTTCAAGTTTTGGGCCGGTCGATTGGCCACCAAGATCGTGTGATATTACACCGTTAGACTTTTTCCTGTTTGGATATGTAAAGTCTAAAGTTTATGGGGACAAACCCGCTTCGATTCAGGCTTTGGAGCAAAACATCACGCGTGTCATTCGCCAGTTACCAGTCATCGAAAATTGGGCTCAACGGATGGACCATCTGAGACGTAGCCGCGGCCAACATTTGATAGATATAATCTTCAAAAAATAAATGCCTAAGAATGTTCTTTCAAATGATAATAAACATTCCCCATTCAATTTGAATTTTCTGTGTTTTTTTTCTTTAAAAAAAGTAGGGAACCTCGAAATGGATCACTCTATATAAGATGCAATCTCGCAGAGTTCATTAGAAAAAATTAGCTAAAGATGTGATTACTTATTGTTATTTTCATTTACTGAAAGACTCAATAAATAAATATGAATATGAAAAAAAAATTAAATACTGACCAAAATAGCCCGAAAAACATAATAAAAAAAAATATTTTTTTACTTTTTATTTCTGATAACTGATAAGAGATAACTAATAAATAAGGTATCGATATATTTTTTTGATTTTTTCCGTATTTTAAAATTGAGCTACTTTTTAAGTTAAAGTTGTAGTCAGATCGTGACGCATTAGATATCATATTCTAGCCGAATGAAGCTCTGCCACATTATATTATCCTCCCTGTACTTCCACATTTGGTTATCTAGAAGGGCCATAGTTACTAGAGTTGTTCATAAAACAATAATTAGATTTTAAATTCCTTTCATGGTTTTAGACCATCTCGAAGGCCCAATTTCAGTTTTATCACCTCGAAGGACCAACCAATGAATCTGAGTGGGGGCTTTATATCTGAACATTTCATAGTAACAGCGCACAATGGGAAAAATGGGGCAAATACGCGCGCATAACAGTTTTTTTCATCTCCTGACTATACCGTTAGATATAGAGTCCTACGGTTTGAACCCTCTTCAAGAGAATTCTTTGGAGAAGAAATTGGTATACCCAGATTTTATTTTACTGTTACCGTGTAGCGCACAGTGGGCCTACAAAAACGACTTTGTGGATATTAATGTAAAAACAAGAATATCGTACCAAATTCGGTGATCTTGATTTTAAATTAAAGCTGACAAAATTTAGTTCAAAATCTTTTTGGGTTACTTGATTGTCTGTTGCTGCGTTTTAAATGTATAGACCATTGAAGTTCAACATCATTTATTATCATTTGAAAGAACATTCTTTGGCTTTTTTTTTTTTGAAGATTATGTCTATCAAATGTTGGCCGCAGCTACGTGGTCCATCCGTTGAGGCCAATTTTCGATGACTCGTTCGAGCATTTCGACTGGTAACTGGCGAATGACACGCGTAAACGTTGTTCAGGCGTAAGTCTTTCCATGATGAAATGCCAAACAATACTTAACAAAAATAACATGACACGACTCACACGTGATCCGTCAAAAAAAGGCTATCGAAAAAAGTATCTCTACTTGGATCACCCCTTACAATGGGTCGTAGACTGTTAATAAAGGAAAACTTAAATAAAAAACAAAAAATAATCGGTCCACCCTAATATACATAAACTGCAGTAGCGTTTAACTATATTTTTATAGTTTTTTTTAGAAGAAGTAAATTATAAAAATTACACATATAATCCTAATAATATTAATAAGATCGTCATTTTTGATCGTTGGACACTACAAACGTGCAGCCGGGCTGGTATTTATTATCCGATTTTGCCGAAATTTCGTAGAAGTTATTTTTTTGGACCGAAAATATCGGTCTATGTGTTTCGGGAAAATCGGTTTATAGATAGATGTAGCTCCCACACATATTTTCTATATATAAAGTAAAAAAAAGGGCATATTTAAAGTACAAAAATCTGTCATAATCGCAAAAAGTCGCAGCTAAACTAGGTACTGTTGGATTCATCACTTAGTCACCTCGCTTCTCTATGCCAAATGGTAGTGATCCCACGTGATCCAAAAAAGTTGTATTCCATTTACTGTGGATAATTTTTTTTTAAAAATTTAAAAAAAAATGTATTTTTGCTTTGAAATATGTCTTTATTTGAAGACGTCAAAAATACGCCTTATACACAAAAATTAAGATGAATATAACCTTATTATATGTTACAAAGTTCGGTTGCATTTCTCCAACAAACGCGAATTCTACAAGCATTTTAGAATATACATTTTATCATCGCAATGTTATTTGCATTTATTAGTAAAAAAGACGAACTTTGAATGGTCATAACTCGAAATCGCCTGGAGATATTTTCATAAAATTGTAAGGTATTTTCATCAAATGTTATCCACAATAAAACAGCATTCCCAAAAATCTGATTTTTGATAGTTGCTTTCAAAGTCCTATGCGCGCATATTTCATCATATTTTCCCATCGTGCAGCGTTTATAAATAGAAAATAATTTATAAAGAAACTTTATAAAGAATTTAATTATATTTTCATTTAACTTTATTTATAGTAAATTTATATTCTAATTTTAAGGTCCAGGTAAAGGCCAGTTTACAAAGACCACATGGGCAAATGTTTGCAGCGACAGAACAGAGCCTCTGGTGGGAATCGAACCCACGGCCCTCAAACTCATACCTTACAAACTCGCCTACTGGGGCGCTCATTTTATTTTTGTAGATTAAGGATTTGTAGAAAATTGCTTCCCAACTAGTGAGAAATTTTCCTTGGAATGAATAGAAATAATAAATTTCATTAAGCCATATATTTGCCAAACTCTGACCAATAATTTGCAACAAAAAATTAATATGTTTGTTGATTGGTGTAGTTTTTCTCTCTCCCATCATAATTCCTTTTTTTGCGATATGTTTTATTTTTCACTTTTAACGATTTCCGTCGTCTTCATCTTCTTCCTCTGGGATGGATCAATGGGTCTTTGTTGTTTTCATAATGGGGGGATTTTTGCTGTTTTTTTCTGCCAACATATTTCAATAAATTATAGCTTGAGGCATATGTATTTCTTGGCTTCTTCTCCTTTTCATTCAATACCCACGCGTGACAATTCCATGGTATAATATTTACGAGTCTGAGGTTAAGTTTGGTTTAGCTGGGGATTTTGGATATTGCAAAAAAAATCCAACAAACATAAATAAATAACGTAAAAGCCAATGAGTCTAAGAGCAAGACTAAAATAATAAAAATAAGGGACAAATGCAACCGCATGCTGCTGCTGCTCATGCGCTCTTGTGGCAGGAAATTGTGGTAATTTGTCATTGTATTGGGAGTGTTGCGAAGCAAAAATAAAAATAAAAAATAGAAGCACTAAACACATTGGCGTAAATCTTTATGTTTGGCATAAATAAATATTGCTCACAACTCCGGCACCCACATTATGTGATAAGCAGAGTGAGTTGACGACGACTTCCCATGCTGGAGGATGAGAGGCTTCCTTTGCATAAAAGGCTATGAACAATAATTTTTTTAATTTTTTTTTTTATATTTTCGCATGTTTATTAGTTTATATGTTTAGTATTTCAATTTTTTTAATGTCTAAAACATTTAGGAATTTCTAACAACTTCTCCTTAAAAACACAATGGCCTGATGTTGGGCGCTATTTGCAAAAACAGTCAAACTTAAAAAATCTTTGAAATACAGAAATTGCATCACTCATGTCGATACCTCCATTCTAAAACATGCTAAGTCGACTTAGCATGTTTTTAGAGAAATTGCATTTTTAATTTCTAAATATTCCAAATTATATTCAGTCAACATTTGGTGTTTATCCGTCAACCCAATCAAAAGCTATTCACAAAACTGTAAAGCTCATTCGATTTGCTTTATAAAGGAATTCCACACAAATTTAAAAATTGCATCAAACGTTGATCGCCTCTCCTGAAAAACTACCTTTTTACACTTAGCATAGTTTAGAATGGAGCTTTCGATGTGTGTCTTCATAAATAATCGTCTTTGTAGTACGAGTTTATTATTTTAGAGTCACGTTGGGCGCCAGTTTTAGTAGAAGCTAACTACATACTTATACAAAATTGTTTCACTAATTGTTATTTTCATAATTATTTTATTTAAGTCATGCTGGACCTGCAGACATTCCTTACTTAAAAATTCTGGAACATTAAGGAACATTAAATTTTTCATAAAAAAAAATGATTTTTTTGTTAGCATTACGCTAGAAGAGAAAATTTTGCTCCCATAAAAGTTTATAGGAGCAAAATATTCTCTTTAAATTAAAATAAATTTTAATAAAACAAATTTATGTTTTAGTTTGATTATACCACAGAGATAAAAAATATTTTCTGTTTTTCCTATGAAAACGTTTATGCACAATTTGAATGATTTGTTTAGTATAAAATTTGCCTTTCAAATAATTTTCTTTGTTTATCGCACTCTTTTTCGGCTTTATTGGTAAACAAGAAAACTTTTCTCCACTTTCCACAAAATCATCAAATAAAGATATTGATTTTATATTCTTTTGTGGGAATAAACAATTGAAAAAAAAAAATAACATAAAAATTTCTTTGTTTCAGAAAGTTTTAATTATTTGCTTTGTATGGACTTTTCTTTATATTTTAAAAAAAAAAAAATATTTTAATCTTTTGATAACGCATAGGGAAACTTATGGTGATTTTTTTTTGTGCAAATCACCATTTTTTCTACATTTTACACTGAAACCGCATTTTTAGGTTCGTTTGTAAAAATGGTGCAGCCGTATGAACAGGTTTTGATTTCGTTTGTAAAATTATTACACTCCGCAAATGAGAAAATATCGAATTTTTCACACTCAGCCCAGTCAACGGTGTGGAGTGTTGCACCATCAAAAACCAAACTTCAGAACCAAACCTAATTGCAAGCGTACATTCTTAATGCACTATGAAATGGTTGCGCCATAATGCTGGTATGGGATTTACTCACCGCACGATATTTGTTCGATTGTTCGCATGCAAAATGCGAAATTAGCAGTGGGTGCAGGGGGAATTAAAAAAAAAATAATATTTTTCAGAAACGAAATCACCACTGGAGTTGTATTGGTAAGGCCGTTTTCAAGGCCTCTATTTTTTTTTCATTAGATTGAGGCATACGATTCCATAAAATAAAACCAAAAAAAAATTTTATCGTAGTTTTTTCATTGTTTTTAAATGTTTTTAACTTATTTTTAATTTTTTTTTAATTTATTAAATGATTTGTTAATTTTTTTTTCAATGTTTTTTTAATTTTGTAAGTCATTTTTAATTTTTGTGAGCTTTTTTTAATTTTTGTGAGTTTTTTTTTAATTTTTGTAAGTTTTTTTAATTTTTTACGATATTTTTTAATTTTCTAAATATACTTTTTAATTGTTTTTGTTAATTTTTTTAATTGTTTTTTTTTAAATTATTTTAAATTTCTTTTAAATTATTTGACATTTTTTTTAATATTATTTTTTTAAATTATTTTAATTATTTTTAAATATTGATGTTTTTGATCGTTGACCTGTTGAGTATTCAGTTTTGATTATTGTTCGGCTTGAGGTCCTTTTTTGAAATTAAAAAAGCGATTTGATCTTTTTTTAATTATTTATTTTTTTATTTTCCTATATTTGGACTAACTTCGTTAGTCATCATCGGGAAGTTTTAATCTAATACAAAAACACGAAATACAGATTCAAAAAACACAACTATTGAAACAATAATATTTTTAACATACAATTTTTAATTTCGCTTTTAAACAGTTCGACTCGCTTCCTTGAAATTACTTGTCAACTAACTTTTTTTTCGTCCGTGCTTATTAATTATATGTCTATACATCTGAGAGCATTTATCTGTGTCTGTCTTATAGATATTTGTTATAAAGAGCATCTCTAATGTGTATGTGTCTGTATGGATTTTTCTCTTCTATTAATACATCTACATTATTGAAGTTAGGTTTGTGTCCAGTTAGTGTACAATGAGCTGCCACAGCCGTCTTCTGCTTCAATGGTTTTTCCATAGCTTTTTGATCAGATTTATGTGACGATAATCTAGTTTTAAGTTTA
This sequence comes from Eudasyphora cyanicolor, assembly GCA_963930755.1. Lineage (NCBI taxonomy): Eukaryota > Metazoa > Arthropoda > Insecta > Diptera > Muscidae > Eudasyphora > Eudasyphora cyanicolor. The sequence goes on along the minus strand of OZ005735.1, from coordinate 133,397,097 downwards.
GTCCTTGTCGTCCCTACATATACCTTTTGGCATACGTCGGATTCGTCACCATTGAATCACCCGGTATTTCGGTAGTTGTCACTTTTGAAGCTTTTATTCTTTGACATTTGACATGTACAAACTTCGCCATTACTAAATATGGAACGATACACGATTCAACAAAACATTGAAATTATTAAAATTCGACAATCATCGAAAAATCATCTTGACTGATGAGGCCCATTTACTTTTTCGAAAATGAGGTTGAACAACAGTTACGGTGAATGGATTGCGAAAGATGATTAATGATCTGGACAACGTTTACTTTCAACAAAAGTTTCCGGACCGTGTTATCTCTCGAAGAGGTGATCACAATTGGTCACCGAGATCTTGTGATTTAACACCTTGCGACTTCTTCCTTTGGGGCCACGTCAAAGATAAGGTCTACGCCAACAGCCCAGCGTCGATTCAAGACCTCAAAGATAGAATTCGTGAGGCTATCGAGGACATAGGGCAGCCACTTTGCGATTTGGTTATGGAAAATTTCATGAAAAGGATATGGTCCTGTAAGCGTGGTAGTGGTGGCCATTTGGCTGATGTTGTTTTTCATTATTAATGGAATACCTTCCTCTTTATTATGAAATAAACATCCGATCATTTATCTCAAAAAATGGCATTTTTCTTTGAATACCAAAATAACACCTCTTGTTGGAAAACCCTGTATGTTCGGCGGATATCCGTTTTGGGTAATTTTAAGTCGAATGAGCAATGTCCGTCCGACCGTCTGTCTGTCTGTCTGCTGGCTGGTGCGCACGATAACTCTCGAAAGGAGTAACCGATTCACTTCAAATTTGGTATGTGGTAATATTTTCTTCTATCTCCGGCTAAGTTCGCAGATGGGCCATATTGGTCCACTCCTTCTAGTACCTCCCCCACAAGGGGTTAACATTTAGTGAAATATTGATTATTTAGTAACTTATATACTACTTATTTGAATCATTGGAAATTCTACACATAGTATTAGTTTATTAGTCACTATTACCTCGAGAAAAGTGGGCGAAGTTGCCACGCCTCTTTTGGTACCTCCCACAGAAATGGAAAATTTTGAACTAAAAGTTAACAGCTTTTATCTTTAATACCAGTGCATACAAATACTTAAAATTTCGTACAGAGAGTCTAGATAAAAGTGGCCGTAAATGGCACGCCCCTTTTGGTAACTCCCACACAAATGGACATTTTTATACCAAAAGTTAACAGCTTATAACTTTAATGCCTGTGCATATAAATGCTTGAAATTTTGTACAATGTAATGCTTTTATAGTACCTAGAGTCCAGAGAAAAGTAACACACAAATGGACAATTTTGTACTAAAAGTAAACAGCTTTTAACTTTAATACAAGTACATACTTTAAAGTTATTAAATTCAATTCAAACTGATAGTGGATGAATTAAAACAATAAAATAAATAAATTTACGAATATTTTTTTGGGAATGAAGGTGAGGGGATTTTTAAGTCGGTTTACCCGACTGAACTTTCTTACTTGTTTTTATTTGTTTATTTTTATATACATATGTGTGTATGTATCTAATCACTACTATTGTTTCTTTTTTTTCAATTTAAAAAATTCTACAAATCTCTACACTTTCATTTTTCTAACCCAAGAGAGATCTACAACTCTCTAGTTAAAAGTTCAACCAGCCGCTGATTAATACCATTGATGGAATTTGTTTTGTTCTTCCCAATACCGTTAATAATACTTGATAACCTAACACATAAAAAGAATGCATCTTATATCTATTCAATATCCAAATCTAAAAAAACGATACCATTCACCTGAACGTTTAAGATGAGACTGAAATAGAAGTTTTGAGGAATTCGTCACTACTATTTTCGTTTTCTGGCAACAATGACGAAAAATTTGCATTACAATTGAAGCGATGTTTATATCTCGACAAGGTTTCATCGTTGGCAGCACTCGTAGTATTAATAGACAGGCGGAAAACCTGTTGCTGCGCTCTATAATATAAAACAAAACAACAACAAAAAACAATTTTTATGATAATTGTTGTCGTTGTACCGACCGACCGATGGACGGACAGACGGACGGATGGATGAAAACGTTTTTATTGTGGTGTGTCAAAAGCGTTTTGTTTTTTGCCTTTATTTCTAGAGTTTCTTTTAATAGATTCCCATAAATCGTTTATGTGGAAATGACTCGGGAAAAAATCTCATAGAGAAAGAAAACAAAACAAAACGTAACGAAGACGAAGACGACATTGCCAAACAGAGAACAAAATACATTCATACAGACATATTTCCCTACAAACATCGTTTATTGCCCTTAAACATCGTTTTATACATTAAAAAAGTGAAATTTTTCGTTTTAATTGTTAATTGTTAATATTTTTTTTTTTTAATTTGTTATAGCGAAATGTTTATTAATAGTTCGTGTAAGCAGACAGGCACACTGTCTGGAGAACTTACAATATTCTTTACGTAAAACAAAATCCTATATTTTAGTGCTTCGTGGCTTTCTTTTATTATATTATCTTGCATTGGTCTCCTAAGCCTCCCGAATTATAAATTGCCATGTTCTTAAAGGGTGTATATATATTTTGTTGTTATTCTCTGTATGAGTTAAAATGTTAAATGTCGACCTATTTTCTTTTTGCAAATATCGAGAAAATATTTTAAATATAAAACAACAAATTCATAATTTGTATGTATTATAAAAAAAAATAAAAAAAAAAATAAAAAAAAGAATAAAAAAAAGAATAAAAAAATAATAAAAAATAATAGAAATATTAATAAAAAAAATAATAATAAAAAATTATAATAAAAATAACAATTGTATAACTAAATAAAAAATTATAAAATGATAACAACAAATTATAACAAGACACTCAAAAATAAAAAATAAATAAAAGAATAAATGGAAATATAATAAGAAAGTAAAAAAGGAATAATAAAAAATATTAATAAAAAAATAGAAAAAATAGTAATAACCAGTAAGGAAAGGCTAAAGTCGGGCGGTGCCGACTATATAATACCCTACACCACTCTCGTAATATTGAATAACTCTGATATATAAATTTTGTAATTCATGTATAAATTGTTTACATAAATTTACTTTTGGGACATTTTATACTTAAATAATACCCTGTACCACAGTGTGGTGTGGCAATGTTGGTTCATGGATCAAGAAACTCTACCATTCTAAATTTCAAAACGATCGGATGTAAAATACAGCTTCTATAGGACTAAAGGACCAAATCGGACGAAAGATATATATGGGAGCTATATCTAAATCTGAACCGATTTTCTTCAAATTCGGCAATGTTGGTTCATGGATCAAGAAACTCTACCATTCTAAATTTCAAAACGATCGGATGTAAAATACAGCTTCTATAGGACTAAAGGGCCAAATCGGACGAAACATATATATGGGAGCTATAGCTAAATCTTCACCGATTTTCTTCAAATTCGGCAATGTTGGTTCATGGATCAAGAAACTCTACCGTTCTAAATTTCAAAACGATCGGATGTAAAATACAGCTTCTATATGACTAAAGGACCAAGACGGACGAAAGATATATATGGGAGCTATATCTAAATCTGAACCGATTTTCTTCAAATTCGGCAATGTTGGTTCATGGATCAAGAAACTCTACCATTCTAAATTTCAAAATGATCGGATGTAAAATACAGCTTCTATAGGACTAAAGGGCCAAATCGGACGAAACATATATATGGGAGCTATAGCTAAATCTTAACCGATTTTCTTCAAATTCGGCATTGTTGGTTCATGGATCAAGAAACTCTACCATTCTAAATTTCAAAACGATCGGATGTAAAATACAGCTTCTATAGGACTAAAGGGACAAATCGGACGAAAGATATATATGGGAGCTATATCTAAATCTGAACCGATTTCAACCAAATTCAATAGCGATCTTAACAGCCGCAAAATACTCTAAACTGCAAAATTTCAGAACGATCGGAGTGAAATTGCGACCTGTAGTCGACGAACAACTTTACATGGACGGACGGACGGACGGACGGACGGACATCGTTAAATCGACTCAGCTAGTGATTCTGAGTCGATCGGAATACTTTAAGGTGGGTCTAGCTGTGTTATTTTCAGGTGTTACAAACATCTGCCGTGAAACAAACTTATAATACCCTGTACCACAGAGTGGTGTAGGGTATAAAAAGGTAATAACGAAATAATAATAATAAAAAGATAATAAAAGAAAACAAAATAAAAAGATAAAAAATAACCAAAAACTATATTTAATAATAAGAATAATAATAAATATTTTTATTATATTTTTGTTTAAATGTTGCACACTGATTCGTTCAGTTTTTTCGATCAGAACTCTTCTTGCGAAAAAATAATTAATAAAAAAAATAATAATAAAAAATATAAAAATAATAATCAAAAATATAAAAAATAATAATCAAAAATATAAAAAACAATAATCAAAAATATAAAAAATAATAATGAAAAATATAAAAAATAATAATAAAAAATATAAAAAATAATAATAAAAAAAATATAAAAAATTATAATAAAAAATAACACAAATAATAATAAAAAATTACAAAAATAATAATAAAAATATAAAAAATAATAAATATATAAAATAATAAAAATATAAAAAATGTACCAAATAATAATAAAAAAATAACAATAGAAAAATGTAAATTTAAACAAAAAATATAAAAAACCAATAAAAAAAAATAATTCCTTGCGAAAAAATAACAATTAATACAAAAAAATAATAATAAAAAATATAAAGTAGTAATAATAAAAAGAAACAATTATAAAAAATATACAATGTAATAATAGAAAGAAATATAAAATATAAATAACAAAATAAAAGATAATAGAAAAATATAAATAACAAAATTTAAAAAAAATAATAAAAGAAATATACAAAATATAAATAATATAAAAAAAATAATTCCTTGCGAAAAAATAACAATTAATACAAAAAAATAATAATAAAAAATATAAAGTAGTAATAATAAAAAGAAACAATTATAAAAAATATACAATGTAATAATAGAAAGAAATATAAAATATAAATAACAAAATAAAAGATAATAGAAAAATATAAATAACAAAATTTAAAAAAATAATAAAAGAAATATAATATAAAAAAATAATAATAGAAAAATATAAATAAAAAATATTAATAGAAAAATATAAATAAAAAAATAACTACAGAAAAATATAAATAAAAACAAAAGTAAAAATATAAATAAAAAAATAACAATAGAAAAATAAAGGGTCCGCCATCTAACGTTTTTTTCAACTAGTGCTTATTTCGTGAATGGTAACACTTAGCTCATGTCTGATTTGACAGATAATTAGTTTTATCCTTCCGCTGAACGAATATGGTTGTGTATACGCTCGAACAACGCTGGAAGCGATTGACTTATTGGCGGGTATGTAAACAAGCAAAATTGTCGCATTTGGGGCACAGAAAACCCGCACGCATACATTGAAAAGCCGATACACCCAAAACGAGTCACTGTTTGGTGCGGATTTTGGTCCATAGGCATAATTGGGCCATTTTTCTTCGAAAAAGTGCAAGGAGTGGCCGTTACAGTCAATGGCGATCGTAATCGGGCCATGTTGAAAGAATTTTTGTCCACAAAAATTGAAGAGGTGGATATTGGCAACATTTGGTTTCAACAGGACGGCGCTACGTGCCACACAGCCGAAGCTACACTCGACGTTTTGCGCGATGTTTTCAAAAAAAAGTTATGTGGTGGACCCTTTATAAATAAAACGAAATTATGAAAAACCAGTAAGGAAAGGCAGAAAGTCGGGCGGGGCCGACTATATAATACCCTACACCTCCCTAACAATGCGATAAGGGTCATTGCCATAATAATTTGGAATAATTGGTAAATGGGTAGAAACATATTATCTAATTCTGAAACGATAATCGCTAAATTAAGCAATATTCGTTCCTAAATTGAGAAACATCTTTCTGGAAAATTTTAATGATCGGAAGTAAAATACAACTTCTATAGCGGTTTAATACCAAATCAGGAGGAACAATCAATATAAATCTGAACCGATCTTCCCTGAATACTCATTCATGTAAAAAGACCTCCTTCTGTCGAATTTCGTACTGATCGCATATAAAATACAGTCTCTACAGCGCCTACATGTCAAATCGGGGGTAACGTATATATGGGGGCTATATCTAAATCTGAACCGATTTCTTCCAAATTTAACAGAGTTCATTCATATAATAAGAAACCTCTTTCTGCCGAATTTCATAGTGATCGGATATAAAATAACATTTTTACAGCGCTTACAAGTCAAATCGGGGGTAACGTATATATGGGGGCTATATCTGAATCTGAACCGATTTTCTCCGAATTTAGCAGTATTCCTTCATGTAATAAGAAACCTCTCTTTGCCGAATTTCGCACTGATCGGATATAAAATAACGTTTTTACAGCGCTTATATGTCAAATCGGGGGTAATGTATATATGGGGGCTATATCTAAATCTGAACCGATTTCTTCCAAATTTAACAGAGTTCATTCGTGTAATAAGAAACCTTTTCCTGCCGAATTTCATACTGATCGGATATAAAATAAAGTTTTTACAGCGCTTACATGTCAAATCGGGGCTAACATATATATGGGGGCTATATCTAAATCTGAACCGATTTTAACCAAATTCAATAGGGATCGTCCTTGGGCCAAAAAAAAGATATGTGTAAAGTTTCGTCGAGATCGGACCATAATTGCGACCTGTACTTTGATTACAAGAATACATGCACTGACGGACAGACAGACAGACAGACAGACGGACAGACAGACAGACAGACAGACAGACAGACAGACGGACAGACGGGCATAGCTAAATCGACTCAGAAAGTGATTCTAAGTCGATCGGTCCATTTACAAAATGGTCCATTTGTGTGGGAGGTACCGAAAAGGGAGTGGCCACTTCGCTCATTTTTCTTGACGTGTTAGTGACTAACAAACTAATAATATGTATGTGTGAAATTTCAGAAGATTCGAGTAAGTAGTATAGAAGGTATTAAAGAATCAATATTTCACTAAAAGTTAACCCTTTGTGGGGGAGGTACTAGAAGGAGTGGACTAATATGACACATCTTCGAACATAGCCGGAGACAGAGACAAATATTACCACATACCAAATTTAAAGTCAATCGGTTAATCCTTTCGAGAGTTATCGTGCGCACCATCCAGCTGACAGACAGACAGACAGACGGACGGACGGACATTGCTCAAATTACTTAAAATGGCCCAAAACGAATTTCCGCCAAACATACTTAGGGTCTTACGTCACTCCTTCGATGTGTTACACTTTGGCTCGTAGCAAATGATATACATATACCCTCCTCTCTAAGATGAGGGGATAAAAAAATAAAATTAAACAATAAAAATATAAAAAAAAATAAAAATAGAAAAAAAAATAAAAATAAAAAAAAAATTTAAATAAAAACAAAAATAATAATAAACAAAAATAATAATAAATAAAAATAATAATAATTAAAAATAAAAAATAATGAAAAATAATATCAATTATTCCTGATTTTATGAAACATGGAAAAATAAGTTTTTAATTTCCAAACAACAGAATATTTACTAATTACATTTTTATTTTGTCTATTTTCAGGTATGTTTAATATATATTTCATCTAACTTGTAAGTATTATCTAAATTTAAAGGACCAAAAATCTATAAATGAAATTGATTCAATAATACAAAAAAAAAATAGAAATATATGAATAATAATTTTTAATTTAAAAAGAATTCAACATTTTAATTGGTTATAGCACAATTGAATAAAGTTCGAAAACCTACCCCGTGTTTTCAAACTTGGCCCTCGGGATGAAAAGTTCGTAACCTACCCATCTCGTATTATTGAGAAATGAACAGCGAACAATTTTTGAAATAAATTTAAATTTTCTAAAATTAAAAACAAAATGCATTTTCTTTAGTTTTGGATATGCAATTGGTTTATCATAAAGTGTTATTGTAGTAAACTCCAAATCAATGCAATTTTATTAATAATAGGACACTGTGGGAACATAGAAAATGTGGTTTTATTAATTTTCAATGGAATTTGAAAATTTTCTACTTTTTCTAATTTTTTGAAAATACCTCTAGAATTGCACAACACAACACAACACAATTCTTTGGGCTATCTTTCTATTGCAAATTTCAGTTCTTATGTTTTCAGCTTGATCTATTTTTTCTTCGCAGAGACTTATCAAAACAAAGTCAATTGGTTGTATGTCTCTTTCTTGTTAAACGTCATAATTTTATGTTTTAACGGTTTTTTTATTTGATTAATGATTTCTGGCAAAGAAAACAATGAAAAAAAAATACATAAACAAAATGGTTCATTAATGTGTCACTCACTCATAAAGATATTTGGGTTAAGTTGTCATCTCTAAACTTCAATGTGTCATTATATTTGACCCACTGGCGATGAAGTTTAGCGAAAGATCATTAGAATTTGTGCAAAAGTAAATATAGAATAACACAAAGACACGTTTCAAATGGAGATACTGCGAAATTGTTTAGAAATTAGAAGATATTTCTTGAAAATTATCGCTGCAATAAAAACAACAAAATATTTCTAACTTAATAATGCGGAAGTTATACAATAGTGGATTCTAAGAGTAATAGGTACTGATATTGATATTTTCAGTTCCATAACAGACAAAATAACTTTTCAAGATCTTCAAAGAATCTTCAGCACCTTTTGAGGCTTTTTATACGAAAGCAATGAAAGAAATGATTCAGAGACAGTTAGGTATTAATAAATACTTGCAGGACTTTATGCGGTAGACGAGATCCTCAGAAGTTTGCATTAAAAATCCATTTAAAAAATACTATTACGAAATATACATTATTGTTTCTGTTATTCGATACAAAGGTCCCACCAGATTTGACTTCTCTACTTAGAAAGCAGCAGAAAATACCCGAAACCATTCACAGGAGTTATGGGCCTATTGGGGCCCCATTTTGATATATCCCCCATACAAGGTTCCAACTAATATGATTTCTTGGAACTATTTACACACATAATGAACCTAATTAATACACATTTTTATATAGTCCCCATGCGAAGGACCCACATTTTTACTTATTGATACCTAATAAATCACAAATATTAAAATTCGAAATTTTAATCGTTCAAGGAACAATGGACCCTATTACCCACATTTTAATATAGCCCCATACAAAGGACCCACACGCTTCAACTTTTTTGCGACCTACAAAAAAATAAATGGCGATTTTTTTATATGAAAGTATTTGTAGAACTAATAACCGTAATAGGTCGAATTTTTATATATCCCCTTTTTAAATTTTTTCATAAAAATTGTTTCTTCCTACAAAAATTCTAGCGAAATAATTTAAAAGACATTATTATGAAAGAAATTTTTAATATTTATCTTTTTTATATCATTAAATATAGGCAAAATTACTATAAATTGTCATTTCTGGCGACACTGCTTGTAGCATGACACTGCTTGTAGTAAGTTAGTTCCTTGTCCCGTAAGATAATCTCCACTCCTTGTCCCGTAAGATAATCTTCCCTGGACCGTTCTTGTGGTCGGGAGCCCACGTCATTTTGAACTGCTCAGCGGAAGTCGAGATGACTTCCGCAGATCAGAGATGTTCTTGAATTCAAGAATACAACTTTTTCCGGAACATTAATGCTCAGCCATTCTGCTACCTCTCTAATAGCTAAGAGTTCTGCTTGATCAACACTACAGTGATTGATTGTTGCTTAGAAAAAAGCACCGTAGGTTGTCTGCTTGGAAGTGTTGAAAAATCCCTTCTTTGAAAACGCAAAATACTTAAGTATTTTACTAGACAGGAAGTTGGACTTCAAACCCAAAATTCTGGAAAGAGCAAAGAAGGATGTGGTAGCGCCAGATACCTGTAAATCGGCAATAGGAAACCATTGGGGTCTGAGCCAGGCAATGAAGCCGACCAAAATTATCGGCGGCGGCGGCGCATGGAAAAATACAGATCGGCGGCGGCGGCTGATCGGCTTAGCAGATCAAATTTCAACAATCTGCTGAGCCTATAAAGTTCCAACGAACGATGGCGCACGAATTTCAATCTCGGGCAAATTAGATGAAAAACCCTAAAACTAACACAAAAATGTAAGAAAAGTTAAGGAAGTTTTGATGTAATGTCGAAAATCGGTTCAATAAATCTCTACTTATTAGTCTTTGTTGTGCCTGTTGTTTTCTCTCTAAAACGACGTAGACTATGTAAAAATTGGTTCGGCCGCTCAATAGCTATTGTAATTTCCGTAAAAACCAAAAAACGCATTTTTCAATTTTAAATCCCATATGTATTATGTATTTCTTTGAATAAATGATATCCATTTAGAAACTATTTATAAATTTGTACGCAAAAATGAACTTCGTAAAAATGTCTGACCCTGTTGTATTACATAGTCGTCACTTTCTTAATTTTCATAATTGCATAAAATAAATCTTTTTGACTTACTAAATAAAGTTCGGCGGCTGAGTTGCAGCAGATGTAAGCCGCTGAAATCGGCGGCGGCGCCGGCTGGAAAAAAATGGTCGGCTGCGGCGCGCCGCCGATTTGCGCCGCCTCGGCTTCATAGCCTGGTCTGAGCCCCGCGTATATTTTTTTGGTTGTATACGGCAGTATTCAGACCGACAGTAATGTCCCGCCTTGTCATCTGGTGGACAGCTCTGCAGTAATCCAACTTCTGTGCTATACTAAACAAAGTTCAGCGAATGGCTGTCATAGGTATCACTGGTGCGCCGAGATCGACACCAACAGGGTTGCTAAATGTTATATATTAATATTTAATTCCGCTAGACATAGCAGAATGACGTTGAGGCCCTATGCTCCTTATAGGATCGATGGGATATAATGTCTGAAAATTAATGTTCTGACTAAAGTCGATATCAATATTTTCTCTGATAGCCAGGCTGACATCAAGTCACTGGAAACTACATTCCTTAATTCAAAAACTATCCTCGATTGACCGGACGTCTCACTTATCGTGTCTGTCATGACGGGTCACTGCCTTATTGGGCGGCACACACTTTTCTGCAGAATCTGTGCAGACGAAGAGGTGGAAGAATCAATAGAACACCTTCTGTATCTGTGCTGAGACCGATGCAACAAATTCAACCCCCCTTGTGGTTGCGTAGTAGGTAGGTGAATAAGTATTGCGTAATAGGTTGCAAAAACTATCCGCTCTGCAATAACACGTCCGTTCGCTACCGCTGGCGGCGACTGGAATAGGTTCGAAACTTATTCTTGTCAATACATTTGGCGAAAAGATCGGTATGAACAGAGTAATGGTGATTGAGTCTCCAAAAACAGCCGTAATTACTTTAAGCATGCCATAAGTCTCAAAGTCTTCTATCATATCTAGTTCATGTTACGTCAATAATTTCGCAGGAACAAGTCCTAATTTACTGGTGAAAATAACTTGGCCTATGTCGTCAATATGATTCTGTAGTAAATTAATGTCGCTGTCTATCTGGTGTACATTTTCGAGGAAAGTTACCTCCTCCTCTAGGTTCCCAATCCTGTTCTGTATATTATCCTTAAATTTTTTGATGTATTGTTCGATGGTGGACTGTCCGTAATTTATATGATTTGTTATGTTATTAATTTGTTGTGCTAGGAAATTATTTATCTCTAATAATGAATCTATTTTCTTCGAATGGTTATTTGTCGTATACGTCAAGGAATTTAGTGTAGAATTGATTAATACTTCATCGTCGTTATCCATAGTACCGGTTACGAATTTCAGACCTTTTCCGATAATGCTAACCAATCCTCTTATTTGTCTATGGTGAGGTATGATGCTGTATATTTTCGCTTTTAATAGGAAGAAGCTATTCCTTAAGGAATGCATTATTGCATAGATTTAGTCGTTAGAGAATTTGAATACAATTCATCTATGTTCCTAGATATAAGTTCCAAAATGGATTCGTAGTTTGTCAAGTTAACTATGTGAAGAATTTTCCTGTAGTTGTCAATGGTTCGCACCTTTCCCTGCTCTATTGGTAGATAGCCATGATTCTGAGTGAGGTCCTCCACTTCCATCAGTTGTCCATTGCATGTATTAGGTATGACCAGTATAGCCAGAATTACGAGTACGTTACGGGACATTTTCTGAAAATAAAGGATGCAAGACGGGTTGACCTTCTATATACTCATTGCGTTCGGGCAATTGTAATTCGTCACTATTTTGGAATTTCTTCTTCATTTTGACATGCGGTTTGTAGTATTTGAGGCCATTCTTTCTATCAATTATATGGTCGTCGTCCATCTTTTGACTGTCTATGAGGCGATATTTGGAATGATTTTTACCTCCTCTTACTTCCTTTATAAAGTTCTTCCCTTCGGTGATTTCATTATCAACCCTTCCTATGTTTAATTTTCGTATTGTACGTTCATTCCGTGTTTTCATTCTTTCGTATATATCCCGATATTCTGATTGGTGAATTTTCCCATTAAAGAAATCTATTGGTTTTCTGTTAGTTGTACTACATATGTATAGAATTGTTGTATATATTCATTATACGGAGGATTTTCTCCTCCGCGGTCAGTAAGTCGTTGTCTTCGTTATGTCGTAAAAGTCGGATATGCTCGTTTATTGTGTTGTGGAGGCGTTCCACGTCCGCGTTTGAATTGTGGTTGCTATTAGAAGTATAATGTATTTCTATGTCCTCGTGTTCGAGGTACTGACGAATTGGTGTGGTCTTAAATCCTAAGGGCCTTATTCATAAAAAGTTAAAGAAGGTTTGAGGAACGCTTTAGCAGTGTTAAAGCGTTCTTCAAACCTTCATTAAATTGTTATGAATAATGGCCTAATTCATAATCGACCACGATTTTTCTCATTTTACCCATAATACCAATATATTGAATCAATTTTGATCGAAACTCAGTCCATGTCCTGGAGTTTATCATAAAAGCTTGACCATATTTAGTAAATTTATCCACCAAATTTTCTACACAAAAGAGCGGAAGTTTTGCAGTTTGTGTTTCATATTTACTTAAATTAGGCTTGCCAGTTTTTTTTAGTGCCGAATCCCCAAATTTTTATTTTCTATCCCCTAAATCCCCAAAAAAAAAAATGTCTCATCCCCCAAAAAATCCCCAGATACTATTTGAACTCATGTGAATGATTTATTTTAAAATTCAATGTATTTTGTACTAAAATTAATTTTGTTTGTAGAAAACGTACGTTTTAAATATTCATTATATCAAATATATCTGATTCAAAGTCTTCCATCTCATCTACATCATCTAATTTTTTGTACATGTTTCTGGTATTAGGTTAGGTTAGGTTGAAGAGAGGAGACGTTTAAACGTCTCATGTCCATGGACACACACTTAAGCCATGGACATGAGACGTTCTGGTATTAAAAGTTTTATAATTTCTGCCAATAGACTAAATAATTGGCAAAAAGGTTAATACTAGCGATGCCAGTTCTTAAAAATTGAGTTGGACCGTCATAATACAAGTAAACTTTAATAGAAAATGAGCTTAAATTGTTCGTAATGTCGTCTCCGAAGAATTCTTTCCATTTTATAAACCACATTTTGTTTCCATTGAGATTTATAAATATCTATAAAAATACGTATTGCAATTACTACAGGTAGTCTATTTAAGTCGTACTCTAATATACTGCGAGAGCGTTAGTCAAAGATTCTTTTTGTACGAACTTTTGACACAATTTTTAACAGAAAATACAAATTTTAACATAAATTAAGACATGTAATAATAAGAAATTGGAATCCCCACCAATTCCCCGGATCCCCAAACCAACAAATATATCCCCATTTACAAAGAAAAATCCCCAAATTGGGGATTAATCCCCTAAACTGGCAGCGCTGACTTAAATTCTTAACAATGAAAAGCAACCACATCAGCACGGGTTTTTAATATCGCTCTCCTACAGAGGTCGCTCTTAATTATATTCACTGTATAATACTATTTTCCAGTCCATTTGTTTAAAATTTTACAATGAAAAATTACTATAAATGTCGCTCCTGACTAATCCTTAGATTCAAAATTTTTGATATTTGAATATTTTATTTTTTATACTGAACCTTTGAAGTTTTCGTTTTCTTTTTTAAATAATCTGTTGTGAAAGACCGTTTTTAGGGCTATCCTTTTTTCCAGACTGTTTTTGTTTAACTTCCCGTCTACTAAAATACCTAAGTATTTTATGTTTTCAGAGAAGTTATATTCAATACCCCCAAGGAGACAGGAAGGCGCCTTATACCTCGAGATGAAAAGAATTAGTTCCGTTAACAGAAACCATATTTCGATTGTATAAAGAGTCTGTCGTAGGATGTCGAATTTGAGAGTATTTTAAAACTCCCCACTCTATTACCTCGTCATCTAGAGCAGAGATCGGCAAAACAATGCCCATGGGCGGTTATATATTTATGGCATAAATAGTATTCTGCTCTCTCTCTAGAGGATCGGCAGACTCATACAACCATACAAAAACAGTTCTCTCTCTCAATGTAAACTGAATGAATTATTTTATACTCATTCAATGTGTGAGAGGAGAGAACCGCCCATGGGCGCTTTTTTGGCGATCTCTGATTTATGGAGAGATTCCGTAGCAGATGATAAACAAAGCTCACCTATGGCGTTACTCTGCTGACAAAACTTTGGAAGTCAGCTTACACTAAGCTAAATAATCAGAAGGTTCTGAACGAACCTTCGTAGATTGTTATCAACCCCCTGTGTTTGCTAGATCCGTAATTATTGCGGCTGGACTAACATTATAAATGGCTCCCTCTACGTATGTAGCTATAGAGGGCCGGTCCCTCTTTAATAGGTCCCTGTAATATTTCAGCACCTTTCTTTCTCATTCTCTTTTCACTCATTTATTATGCTCTATTTGTGGGCGTCATATTTTCTCCCCAGTTCCTCATATTTATCTTTATGATCATTTTCTTTTTTTTTTGTTTGCATCAGAGCATTAATGTAATACCACTTAATCCCTTATTGGCAACTAGATTACAAAGAGATATTAACAGTTTACAAAATCGATCTATGCCATCGCAAAATATTGTGTAACCAACTCACCAGTGTTGGGCACATCCGTAGATATAAATCACCATCCAGCCAACCAACCATTCATTCATTCGTCCATTCCATACAATTCAACCATCGAAATATTTACGAATGCAAACCCTCTCTGAATTCTTTTTGCATCATTGATAGCTGCACAGATGCAGGGACAGACTGACGGACGGATCTGAGAGTGGACGGACACATGATGTTTGGAAGAGGGAGGAATCCAGCACCAACATCAATGCAGGCGTCGTCGTCGACGTCCACCCCGCACAATCTAGGCACGTGCTTATTTTATTGGTATGGATTTGGTGCTGGTCGTGTTACAAAATCCTAAATTCAGTTCAATTTCAAAGAGCCGACAACGGCACCACCACTGCCACCGCCACCATTACCACCACCAACCAACACGACCACCGCCGCTCCGTCATCAGTATTTATTTCCTCGATTGTGGGTTGTCAGACGGACGGATGGACAGACAGATGGATACATATACACCCTCCGGTTGTTGTCGACGCGGTCGGTCGGTCTATGCGCGATATGTGCCGTTTTGTTGCCTCTTTTGGTGTTCCATTGTCTAGTCATCTAAATGATCTGCATTACATTTGCACAGAGGACGGCTCTGACGGAAAACAAACAGCCCCAGAAAACAACAACAACAGCCCAGAATAATAATACATACACCAATCTATTGTATATCTATTGTTGTTTTTTTTTGCAAACTCGGTTTGTATTGTTTTTGCTATCGCTGTCGCTGTTGTTGTTGAATTTTTAAATTTGTTCAGATTAACCTCTCCTCCAGGCATCTGTGGCTGCATTTTTTAAAGTGGCCAGTTAGCAGACAGTTAGACAGAGTAATTTCCAAAAAGACCTCAACCCAGACACTGGAAAAAACGATATATTATTAAATTCATATAACATATGAAAAAAGTTAACAAATTTGCAATAATTTAAATAATTTTTTTAAATTAACAATTTTGGAAAATGACAAATTTTATGAAAAGTTTGGAGATGCACTGAGGCAAAAAAAAATCATATACGATTAATGTCATGTAAAATATGAAAAAATTTAATAAATATTCAACAATTTTAAGAATTTTTTCATATTAATTTTTTTTTTGAAAATTCAAATTTTTACGAAAACTTCGTATACTTCATAAAAACGTTCTTAAAATATCATAACATCTATCCAATTAAATTTGGTGCAAGTTTCATGCTTATCAAAAGACATCGCTTTTAAAAATTAAATCACTTGACATGAAATCTCCCATATTAAAATAAAAACTCAGAATATTTTCCTCAGAAATCTGCACATTTCTACAAAAATTTGTAGAATTTTGTAGAGACAAAGTCATATTTAAAAAATGTAATGAACTATTCTACTTTTGAAAGGAATTTTGGGCACATAAGTGAAAAAATCCTAATACAGTCTTCACTTAGCTACACTAATGTGCACTTAACCGATTCCGTTACCTGCCTTATGTGCACCTAAGCGAAATGTTGTTGCTGAAAAGCACATTTATTTCATGAAAATATTTCTAATTTAATAATTTATGGAACTCATAATAAAAAAATAATTATTGAAAATGTTCCCTTAAGAATTATGAATGTAAGTATCAAATTATTTTTCAAAATCGTAAAAAAACATGATTTACACATAGATTTTGACGTTTTTAAGTTGAACGAAATGTTTCAGAGACAATTATATATTAATAAAAACTAATTTTTGCTGTAGATATGATCGTCGGAAATGTGCACATTTTCTAAAAAAAATAGTAGATTCGGAAATAACGCCTTATTTTGAATGATGTAATCAACTTTTTTTACTTTTGCAACATATTTTGCGCACTTAACTGACAAATGCTTCATGCAGTTTTCACTTAGCACGTATCCGACTATAATATCTGACTATAATATTATAAAATATGAGAATTTCGCAAAAAAAAAAAAAAACAAATGAAGCTAGGAACATTTATTAAACCTATATCTAATATGTGAATAAACCTGTGCTGCTAGAAGGATTTGATCCAAAATTGTCAACATTATTTTTGGAAATCGCCAAAAAAAATATATGACATACACTCAGATTTTGACCTTTTCAGGTGAAGGATATGTTTCGGAGACAATTATAATATACAGCAATTATAATTGATGAGAGGTAAATCAGGACTTTTTTGCGGTGGATATGTTCCTCAGAAATCTGCTCATTTTCTACAAAAAAATAGTAAATTTGAAAATAAAGCTATATTTAAACAATATAATAAACTTTTTTATTTTTGAAAGACATTTTGCGCACCTAAGTGAAAAATGTCTAATATCCGATTCACATACCAGCATTATGTGCACTTAAGCGAAATGTTGACCCAAAATCGTGAAATTTTCTTTTCGAAATCGTCAGGTGAGGGAAACATTTTAGAGCGGAAGATATGTTCCTCAGGAAATCTGCACATTTTCAACAAAAATATTAGATTCGGAATTAAAGCTCTGTTTTAAACAATATTATCAACTTGATGAAAGATGCCATACAGTAGTTTTTGCTTAGCTGCCTCGTTTACTTTTGCAAAGTATTTTGCACACTTAAATGAAATAACGGGGTTTTATGATAGGGATAATATGATTTTGAAGTGACGTTTCGGCCATTTGTAATATGTCAAGATATGTCATTTGTTTTTCATTGTATTCAGTAGTGTTTACAATTTCATCATGGAGAGATATACGCTAGAACAACGTTTACAAATTATTAAGTTTTATTATCAAAATAATCTTTCTCCAATTGCAACTCTTCGTGCGCTAAGTCCACCATTTTTTTGAAAATCCAAAAAAAAAACACTTTGCAGTCGACCTACGACCTTGACACCCATAAGCAATATTTTAGCTCTCGTTAAGAGCTATCATTTTGCCATTGACCGATTGTGGCTACGTGCCACACAGCAAATTAAACAATTGAATTGTTGGGGGAAAAGATGGGAGATTCGATTATTTCAAGAAATTCTGATATTGAACGGCCTCCAAGAAGTTGTGATTTAACACCATTAGACTATTTCTTGTGGGTTTATTTAAAGTCATAGGTCTTTCGAAATAAACCAGACTCTCTTCAAGCTTTACAAGTCAATATTGAACGTGCCATTCACGACATACGACTTGATTTTGTGGAAAAAGTGCTCGAAAATTGGGTTCATCGAATTCGTTCCTGCAGAAGAAGTCATGGAGGCCATTTAAACGACGTTTTATTTAGAAATTAATTGCATCGATTGTACTTTACATTAAATAAAAAACTTGAATTTCCTTAACAATAAGTGTTTTTTTTTTCAAAGAAACCATATCACTCTTATTGGAAAACCCTGTATAACCTAATGCACCCGAATGCAGCATTCACTTAGTTGCAAAAATGTGCACTTATCCGATTCACATACCACAGCAGCTGCAAAAACTTTACATTTTTTCCCAAGTTTTTACTTAACATTTAAAACTAAAAAAAAAAAAAACAAACAGACTTTTTTCAAAAAGGTAGCTAAACTTAACATTGTTGTATGAACAATGTCCGTAAGTGACTGAAAAATTATGCTGTTAACCGAATTGTCCATTAACAGAATTCTTTTCTAATAAAAGCGATCCAAAGAGCAAACTGATTTTTCTTTTGTGCAGGTAAGGGTTAAATGCACTTAAGTGCATTACAGCTAACCGAGAAGAAAAAAGGACCAAAAATAAATTATTTCCAATTTATTAAAAATCTATTTTTAAAAAATGAAAAAGTGGACTTCAATATAATGTATTGGAATATTTTGAAAATTGTTCAATCCAAGCAAAAAACAAAAATGTATTGGTATGAGAGTTTTAGTATGTTGACTTAGTTCGGCAAATACGGGTTTGGTTAGCAGTTCTTGTTAAATTCAATTTACTGATTCCATAAGTATTTCAGCTGATTTAAGTTAAAGACAGACACTATTGCTACTGAATTCTGAAGATGATAGAGTGGTGTCTATCGAAACTGCAGTCAATTCTACCAAGCAATTAAAACTCTCTACCAATTTTTGTATTTGTTTCTATTACTTTTTTGCAATAGACAAAAAATAAATGGAACATATGGTCTCAAACCAAAAATAAATTCTGACTGAATAACAAAAGCACAGACCAACAATAAATAACAACAACACAATTGTTCATTATATCTGATTAAATATGGTAATTTTTTATTATATATTGTTAGATTTTAGAGAAAATTTTGCACTGACAATTTGTTGCAGCGAATTTTCCTGCATTAAAAAAATCTATTTCGATTTTATGTAGAAAGTGTTCAAAAAATGTTATACCAGTATACCGCAATCATGATTTCTTTCTGTGTATATATCAATTGTGTTTACCCAGATGTCAGCTAGACAAAATGTAGGAAGTCAAAGTGGTAATGTCGTGCAATTTCATTTCATTTTTTTTTTTTCAATTTATACATATTTTCCTTGTTTTCTCAATGGGCGAACAATTGTCCTTGGGGCCAAATCTAACCAGAGGGAATAACAACTTAAGACTGCTGCTATTGACTGGTTTCAATGTGGTTTCAAAGCGAAGCTGTAAATGTATTTCTAATACTACTTTGGGAAAGGAAGTATGTAACTATATGAATGGAGTTGATGTCTGCTATAGACACAAAAGGATGAAAAAGTAAAGGAAAAAATAAAATAAAATTTTTAACAATCTGCAGGGGATATATAAAGTTGCTAAATTAAGAAATTTTGCAACTCTTCTGGAATCAAATTTCACAGACTTTAAAATCTTTGTGATTGACAAACTAGCAAAAATCTTCTCAATTTTTTTTGGCATTTTACATAACAATATTCAATTTACATAAATTAGCTTTTGCTTTATGCAATATTTTTCAAATATAAAACAAAAAATAACTATTGCGACAATAGAGAAAAACTTCTCCCATATCACTATAGAGAAAAAATATCCCAGAAGAAAGTGTCAGACATGTAAGACGTTGGTGTTGGGTAATTAAATCTCCTCGTGTGTACATAGCTCCAGATAAAATAAGAAAAACTATATTCCCGAACAGATGCTCGAGAGGAGAGTGTTTAAAATAAATGCTACAATATGCCTATGATATCAGCAAAAAATAAACAAAGCTAAAGTGGCTTAAAGTCCGACTATACCGACAGGTATATACTCTTTAGAGATTCACGAAAGTTCTGGGAGCTCATCTGTCGAGACACAAGTGCTTATTTCACACACAGAACATTTGGTGCCACTTACGAAGGGAGTTACTTCTTTTTTGTATATTTATGTTTTTGTCCAAATTATACAATTTTCCTATTTTCAGATATTCTCCACAAAAATAATGAAACATCAATCAAAAGCATGAGTTAACTTTGGAACAATAAATAGTGCACATACGAGTATATATTCAATTCTAAACTTCGAAATATTTATAATAATATTTTTTAATATAATATACAACTGCAATAAATACAATTCTATAAAAAAAGTTCGACAATGCATAGTTTCGTGATTATAGTTTTTTTTATAATTCGGAACACAGGATATGTTTATTGTTAATGCGAACATGTTTCAAATGTCATGTTGAAAGTAGTATATCTACTTATACTTACCATTCTTTCCATAACTTCATTGTTTGAAAAAGTGGAAGCAACACATCAACACTTTGCTCTATGACTCTGGCCTATTCTAATATTTAAAGAGTATCAACTTTTGTGTACGATATTCGAGGGTAGTATACTTTGACGGATACATTTTTAACTACGGCACACTTTGTATTAAAAATATTCTGCTACTACCATATTAAGATCATGATCACGATTACAATAATGACGTAATTATGCCTTGTATAATGTGACTATACCATAGTTATTAAAGAAAGAAATAATAATTATTTAGAAAGAAATAAAAAAAAATAAAATTAGGAAGGATACAAAAATTGAAAAGTGCAATTAATTAAATAGAACAAAAAAAAAATTAAAAAGAATTGGAAAATAAAATAAATTAAAATATGCTATACATTATAAATATAAACTGAAATGCTAAAGAAATAAATTAAATTAAACATTGTTAAAACATTAAAAAATTAGTAAACAAATGTTAAAATAAACTAAATTTATAACAAATTAAATTAAGGATTTTTAAATTATATTACATACTTACAAAATAATAAAATTATAAAGATTAAAAAAAAAATAATTAAAAAAAGACAAATTTAGCAAAGTTAAGAATTAAAAATTAAAATATAAATTGAAATGAATGTAGTATGTATATTAAAAATAATCAATAAATAAATTAAATGAAAAGGCATTAATAAATTATACTAAACGAAATAAAGTTAAACGGAATTTAGAAAATTAAAAACAAGTGAAATTAAAACAAGTAACAGCGTTAAGTTCGGCCATGCCGAATCTTATATACCCTCCACCATGGATAGCATGTGACCTCACAAAATAACTCAAACCCAAAGAAAATAACACCGAAAACACCAAAAATATAGTAGATGAGAACAGTACGAATCACAACAAGTTAGATGCTATATATGGGAGCTATATCTAAATATGGACCGATATGGCCCATTTGCAATCCCAAACAACCTGCAACTATAAGAAGTATTTGTACCAAATTTGATCAACCTAGCCCTATTATTGCGGACTGTAGCGTGATTACCACAGACGGACGGACATGGCTAAATCGTCTTAGAATTTTACGACGATTAAGAATATATATACTTTATGGGGTCTCAGATCAATATTTAGAGGTGTTACAAACGGAGTGACAAAATGAATATACCCCCCATCCTATGGTGGAGGGTATAAAAATGGGCGAAGTTGCCACGCCCTTTTTGGTACCTTCCACACAAATTTACAATTTTGAACCAAAAGTTAATAGCTTATAAATTTATTACTAGTGCATACAAAGACTTCAAATTTTGTACAGTGTAATGGTTTAATAGTACCTACAATACAGTGAAAAATTTGCATTATTGCCACGCTCCTTTTGGTACCTCCCACACAAATGGACCATTTTGTACCAAAAGTTACCAGCTTATAACTTTAATACCAAATACAAAAAAATTTCGTACAGTGCAATGCTTTTATAGTACCTAGAGTCCAGAGAAAAGTGGCCGTTATTGGGACACCCCTATTGGTATCCCTCACACAAATGAACCATTTTGTACCAAAAGTAAACAGCTTTTAATTTTAATAGCAGTATATTCTTTAAAGTTATTATATACAATTTAAACTGATAATAATTAAAATAAAACAACAAAATACATGAATTTACTAATATTTTTTGAGACTACAGGTTAGGGGATTCATTAGTCTGTTTACCCGACTGAACTTTCTTACATGTTTTTAATGTACATTTCTTAGAAGATAAATAAATTAAATTAAACTAAAAATAGTTTAATAAAAACAACCGAAAATAATAGATATGTTGAATAAAAATTAAAAACTAAATACTAAAAATTCAGAGATTCGAACATGAATTAAATTTTAAAAATAAAGTGAAATTAAAAAAATAAATAAAATAAGCCCATTTAACACCAAAAATGCCGAATAAAACCAAAAACATTATAATTAATAAATAAAACAAGTAAGGAAGTTTCAGTCGGGTAAACCGTTTAGGGTATACCCTCACTTTCTGAGTAATGTTATATGGTATATTACACGAATTATTCTGTCAATTTGTATGGGAGGTACCAGAAGGGTTTAACAAATACACCTATTTTTCCCTGAACTGTAGATACTTTAAATACATTGCACTGTGCCGAATTATAATCGTGCACTAGTATATTAACGTTATGAGATATTCAATTTGGGTATGATTTGGCAATTTTGTGTGGGAGGTACAAAAAGGGACGTGTTGATAACGCCCATTTTCCACAGGGCTATAGAGACTATAAAGGCATCACATTGTACAAAATTTCAAGTATTTTTATACCATGGTATTGATGTTACACTGATAGAAAAAGCTTCGTCATTCGTCAAAAGTCAGCTAACGTACGGATAATCCTATTGATGAATTTGTTCGTCGCCCTGACGAATCTCTGTATAATCTCTGGAAACTATAGTTTCAAGGGTTATCGTTCGCTCCAGTCAGGCTTGCGGATGGACGGACATAAGTATAATGACTTAATGTGTTCGAAAACGGATTTCCTCCGCATAAACTTAGGGTCGTAGGCCACTCCTTTGATGCGTTACCATTTTGCTATATGTTATATATACACATATTGATATTTGTATTATAAATCAAATAAATCCCCATATTTATCCCCTCACCTTAGAGAGTAGGGTATATATAATTTTTTTTATTTATGAGCACGATGCATCGTGGGGATGATATGTAATCACCCTGTGGGTTTTTTTTATTCCAGTAAATAGTTCTTGTTCTAGTATACTTAAACAGAGATTCGTCATGGCGACGAACAAATTCATAGATAGGATTATCCGTACGTTAGCTGACTTTTGACGAATGACGAAGCTTTTTCTATCAGTGTATAAGCTGTTAACTTTTGGTGCAAAATAGTACCTTTGTGTGAGAGGTACCAAAAGGGGCGTGGCATTAATGCCCATTTTGCACTGGACTGTAAGCACTATAAAAGCATTACACTGTACAAAATTTCAAGTATTTTTAAACACTGGTATTAATGTTATAAGCAGTTCACTTTTGGTGCAAAATGGTAACTTTGTGTGGGAGGTACCAAAAGGGGTGTGGCAATAACGCCAATTTTTCACTGGACTGTAGGCATAATAAAAACATTACACTGTACAAAATTTCAAGTATTTTTAAACACTTTTATTAATGTTATAAGCTGTTAACTTTTGGTGCAAAATGTTGCATTTGTATGGGAGGTACCAAAATTGGCAAATTTATTAACAAAATTCAAAACAGCCTAACAACATATTATTTCTTTTTTCATAGTTAAAAATTCATATTTCACGCAATTTTCATAAACTTGTAATAAATCACGTTTGCGTGAATTTATATATGCATCATTATGTTTAGGTCTTATCCTAAAAAGCCCGTTTTTCTAACGACAACATTTTTAATTTTTTTGCTTCTCCTGCAAAATTTTCAAATATGATGATAGGCCCTTTCTGAATGTGAATGTATATTAATTAAATTTTTTTCATGAGTGTACAAAACAAACAATGTATAGGTAAATTATTAATCGTTAATGTTTACAAATTTCCTTTTGCCTATACAATTTTCAGCCTGATGATGCCTTTCGAGGAAAGGCGCAATATCGAAAATAAATAAAATAAAAAGATAAAATCAAGACCTCGAGCAAGTATGTAATTAATTTTAAATATGTTGCTCTAAAGACTCTAAACGCTTCTCAAATTATTGTGTGTTTAAAAAATT
This sequence comes from Eudasyphora cyanicolor, assembly GCA_963930755.1. Taxonomy (NCBI): domain Eukaryota; kingdom Metazoa; phylum Arthropoda; class Insecta; order Diptera; family Muscidae; genus Eudasyphora; species Eudasyphora cyanicolor. Next base: position 133,372,632 of record OZ005735.1, on the reverse strand, counting down.
TCACATTAGAAAAATTTTATTTCATTGTTTGCATTGTTTTTTCTACTACACTGAAAATAAGTGTCCTTAAATATTAGACATAGAAATGTCGTCGAAAACAATAAATCGTTATGATAAGCAAATCAATAATACTAAAGTTTTTTCAATGCAGATAATAATAAAATATTAATTAAATATTGTAATTTTTACCTCAAAACACAAAATGTACTACAATTAATTTGTTCACCCACATTACCATACGACCTTCTTCGCTAGGGTTACATGCAACCCTCGTATGTACATGTCTTGGAAATTTTCTTAAGTATTTATAAAAAGCAAACATGTGTAAAAGCGCATCAAACGTAAATGAAGCAAAATACAAAGCATATTGTACGAGTACTGCAACTGCAGCAACAATAGACGAAGACGACGACTTCCAACACAACACAACACACATGACACGCAAGTGTCATTGCTCCACTTGTGGAGACTACAGAAGCAACAGAAACTTCAGATTTGAGATGTGCCTTAGGTTGGATTCATAGGGACAGACAGACACAAACACACTCGCTGACTGTTGATGGGTTGGCGGCTGGAGTGACACGTAAATCAAAGACATTCAAAATGCCCCCACTTTTTGTCGCACTCTCCGCAGGGAAAAAGTTAATAAACACTTTGGCAACAAATGTTTCATTTCCCTCCTCAAGCAAACAAATGGTCTTAAATGAGGGAGTTAAGAGGTGTTATGGAGATGTTGCCAGTTGCAAATTTGTGTTTGACACCCTGTATTATCATGTAACTGCTGCTGTAGCTTTTGTTGCTATTAAATGTAAATTCTCTTTTGTACTTTAATGAAGATGATGACGACGATGATGATGATGACGATGTATCCGGAGAGAACCAAAGTGCATTGCTCCGTTGTTGTGGCAACAGTGAACTATTTCGGTCCCCTCATTCTCTTGCTCTTTACACCGCAAAAAATAGGATACTAATATTAAGTACTCGTAGAATGACAGTGAATATGTAGCAAAAGCTAAAAATATTATGCTAAGGAAATTTCGTACATAAACTAAAGCTAATTTACCTCATACTAATTAAATAATCTTAAATTTAAACACAAAATGGGCTTATACATATTTTATTATCTTTGGCGTTAAATCCATACCAACGTCCTCAATTCTCAAAATAAATGTCAATATATAAAAAGAAAGACACGTCATACTTAAAAAAAATCAATTGTGTTAAAATTAATTACATTATTTTATATTTAAGGACAAAATGAACTTATTTAAATTGTTTATTATCTTTGGCGCCAAAATAATGACAGCTTTTTATTTTGTTCATAGTAAAAGGGACACAAATGTTCAAGTACTGAAGATAGTGACATTGATTTAAAATCAAAAATAATAAAACAATATAATGAGAACATTTCATATTTAAACTAAAGTCAATTTACTTAACACTTAATTAAGTACAAAATGAACTAATTTAAATTTGTATTCTCTATATTTGCATTCGTGCCAACCTCTTTAATTCTAATGTCACTTCATATTTAAACATAAATCAATTTACTAATGTAGTTACTATAGCAAATTTAATTACAATATGTATTTAAAATGTAAAAATGTGGGGGCTATAAGTATTCAAATATTAAAACCAATGACATCGATTTGAAGACGCACCAAGATAAGAAAATTGCATACTTAATTAAACTAATGCAAATTTAGTTAACGCTTTATTAACTATCTTAAATTTAAGTACAAAATGGATTTATTTAAATTTTGTATTCTCGTATAGTCCAAAATCGATTAAATTAATCCTAATTTTAAAGATAATAACATTGATTTGACGTCAAGGACAACAAAACATTGAAATACGAGCTTAGTACTAATTAGGGATGTAACGAAAGTGACTTTAGCGAAAGCGAATATTGAAATATATTTCTTGCGAATGCGAATAGTGAAATATACATTTTTGCGAAAGCGAATAATAGTTGGACCCTTTAGTACCAACAAGTTTAAAGTACTGAATTTATACTTTTCCAGGATATTCAAGTATTAAAAATGTTTTCCATATTTTTACCTCCTGTTACCACAAGGACAAACATATTTTTTCAAATGTTTTGAAGAGAAGTGGCAGAGGTTTTCATTGGTATTAATATCTTCAAATTGTGTGAATGGAATAAGGAGATTTAGCACTTTTAACAAATGGAAGCGAATACTGAAATATATTTTTACGAAACCGAATAATCAAAGATGGTTTTTTGCGAATGCGAATGTTAAAATGATGCGAATAATTCGCGTTCGCATATGCGAATGAGAATATTTGTTACATCCCTGGTACTAATTACATTCTCGTAAAGTTAAGTACAAAACAAAACTTGATATCTTTTTGTGAGGGCTACAGTTTCCTGCAATTTAAGACAATAACTTTTGTGAGCGCCCCAGTAGGTGAGTTGGTAGCGTACTCGCCTATGAGTTTGGGGGTCGTGGGTTCGATTCCCGCCAGAGGCTCTGGTCTGTCGCTGCAAAATTTAGCCATATGGTCTTTGTAACCCGGCCTTTCCCTGGACCTTTAAATTAGAATATAAATTTACTTTGTATTGTAATTCATATAAATAAAAATAAATAAATAATCTTTTGTTCCGCATCAAAGACAATAAACACTAAGATAAGAACATTTCATACACAAACTAAAGTCAATTTACTTAACATTTAATTAGCTATACTAAATTTAAGTACATAATTGTCTTATTTAAGTTTACTCATACTCTGTACTCGCCAAATCAATGTCAACATCTTTAATATTTTTTCAGTGAAGGCTGAAAATAAGCTAAGGACATTTTATACTTAAACTTAAGTCAATTTATTTAATACTAACTACATTATCGTAAATTTAAGTACAAAATGGCCTAAAAATTTTATGTGTGGGCTATAAGTATCCTAATAGTATAGACAAAGAGTTTGGTGTGATGCCGAAGACATTAATGTATTAAAATAATAAAATTTCATATTTAAACTAAATTCAATTTACTTACCATTTAATTAATTTTCTTAAATTTAAGTACAAAGTGGACTTATTTAGAATTTGTATACTCTTTACTCGCCAAATCAATGTCAATGTCTAACACTTTTTTAGTGAAGGCTGAAATAATATTAAAGACGATGACATTGATATGCCGCCTGGAACTGTACAAGATTAAGCTAAAATTAATACTTAAACTAAAGTCAATTTACTTAAATTACAAATGGATTCAATTTTTTTGTGAGCTATAAGTAGCCTTTTGTTAAAGACAATGATGGCCTTGATCTGGCTAAAGCCGCTTTAATTAACACTAAATTAAGTATCTTAAATGTAAGTACAAAGTGAACATATTTCAATATTTTATTCTCTTTATGTACCAAATCATTGTCAACGTATTTAATATTTTTTTCAGTCAAGGCTGTCCTAATATTAAAGATGAATATAATAAAACATTAAAATAAGAACATTTCGTACTTAAACTAAATTCGATTTACTTAATTCTAATAGATTATCGAACACTTATTTGCATAATGGATTTAATATTAAAGCCAATGACATTGAATTGGCATCATAGACAGTAAAACATTAAGATACGAAAATGTCATACTTAAACTAAAGTTAATATCCTTAATATTCATTTATTATCCTAAATCTTAATATAAAATGTTTAATTTTTATATTCTTTTTACGCGACAAATTAATGTCGTCTTTAGTAATTTTCGTTCAAGGCTATAGATAAATTTCCTAATATTTAGGAAAATGACGGTTATCTGGTGCCAAAGACTATAAAACATTAAGATAAGGACATTTTATACTATTTACTTAATACTTTTTAAATTATCTTAAATTTAAGTACATATAGAGTTATTTTAATTGTTTATTATCTCCAATCGTTTAAGAACTTATTTTTCAGTGAAGGCTGAAAATAAATAAGTGTCATAATATTGAGGACAATGGCATTGATTTGGCACCAAAGATAATTAAACATTAAAATAAAGAAATTTCATACTTAAACTAAATACATGGTATACTTCAACTAAATACATTGTATACTTAAACTGAAGAAATTGTTTACGTTAACTAAAGACATGATATAGTTAAATTAAAGACATGGTATACTTAAACTAACGAATTTTTATATCTTCAATCATCTTAGAGCTTGTTTTTCAGTGAAGGCTGAAAATAAATAAGTGTTATAATATTGAAGACAATGCCATTGATTTTGTACCAAAGACAATAAAACATTAAAATAAACAAATTCCATACTTAAACTAAATACATGGTGTACTTAACTCAATACATGGTATACTTAAACTAAATACATGGTATACTTTAAGAAATTGTATACTTTAACTAAAGACATGATATACTTAAATTAATTAATGATCTACTTAAAGTAAAGACATGTTAGACTTAAACTAAAGACTACAGACATGGTATACTTAACGACTTTTCATACTTAAACTAAAGGCAATTTATTTAATACTAATTACATAAACTTAAGTTTAAGTGCAAAATTGACTTATTTTAATTTTTATTATTATTTTCACACGTCTAATCAATGGCAACGCCCTTAATGTTTTTTCAGTGTAGGCTTTTAAACTATTACAGCAACAGCGGCAACAATAGAGCAGCAGCAGTAGTATCAGTAGTAGTAGCAAGTACTGCTCGACAACTATGTACATTGAGTAGGGCTGAAGTTATTGTTGTTTGAGTGTTGTTGCTGATAGTGTTAGTCGGTGTAGTTGTTCTTGTTGTTGCTATTATTGCTGTGTTGCCGATGGAGATGCAAAACAACTATAACTGCAACAACACATTGATTGACGGTTCGTTGCATTTACACAGAAGTAAACTTTTGTTGCTGCCACATCTGTATCCGTCAATGTGTCCGCACGAACGACGTCCCTCTCTATGTCTACCGCCTTAACACACAGTAGCATTCTCTCTCTCACATACACATATACGCCCAGGAACTTGCACTTCATGTTACTGACTTGAAAATTGTCTAAAGTATTCCAATGATGATGGAAGTTTTCACTTCACAACAATTGGGTCTGTAGAATATGATTCATAGTACATGAAGTACATTAGGATGTACCGATAATATCGTGTGACATGATTTTTGTTTGCCTGAATGAAGTTTTATAATTTCTTAAACTATAGCCCATTAGTAATAAATCGGAAAGCCCAGTGTCGTATTACATGATCATTTGTTCTTCTATAAGGACTTTGCATTTTTGAAGAGTGACTTATAAAAAATGTTCACCACCTTATTTTCCACGCTGTATGGATTTTTGTCTAATGGATCTACTCGGTAATAATTACACTGTGCTCAAAATAGATGCATTAAAAATTTAACAGAAAGGAGACCCTATGGATATACCTACATATTTCGACCCTGCTGAATCCAGTGGTGCTAGTTTTTCTATTTCTTGTTTTCGCGATATTCGGCCACAAAGTTTGCAAGGAAGTCTGAGAGGTTAGTTGGCTCGGAGGTGAAATTTGAAGTGGAAGACTTCGGAAAACATGATTCAGTCCAAAGAACGAAATAAAGGGAACTCTTGGAGAATTATTTCTCTCAAAACAGTCGTCCCGTGACTCTCCCCCTTATCCCTGAAAATTGCAATCAATTCTTATCATATGTCAAAAGTCATACATAACTACGACGTTTTTAGTTGGTGTCTTTGAGCAAAATATTCCTCGCGAAAAAACTCTATGAGTCACCTCCTCCGAGCCAACTTACATCTCACATCATCTTGTGATCTGCACTTTTCAGTGCAGATCTTTTCGCTTGACATAAAAGCTTTTAATGTTCAAAATATGACATATTTTATGACAAGTAAGATGTCGTCCTATTTTTTTACATCTTCTTATTTGAGACATGCCAATGACTGCATCACTGAACACAGTACAAATATATATATACATATACATATATATATATATTTTTTTTAACATGACATGTTTTGTTAACATGAGATAGCATTCAACATTTCGAAAGTGTTATGATGCCCAGAGTAAGCTGAGGTTGGACCTATCATTTCCAAAGATCTAGATAACCCTCGAATGAATTGAAAGAAGATATTTCATAGAATATGGTTTCATTGTACAAGGTTATTATTAATGTGCTCGTATGCTTGTGTGTAATGCAAAGGCTCTGTATATCCTTTGACAAAACGTCCTCTTAGAATATTAAACAATGTAAATATACAAAGTGTAAATGTATGTATGTATATATGTTCGATTTTGTGGATTGCTTGACCTCTACTCAGTTTTGGAGAAGGGTCATAAATGGAACAAGTAGCGGACTTAAAATTGTAGTTACCACTGTAGAAACAAAGTGCCTTAATATTAAAGACATAGACTTTGATAAACACCAAAAAATGTTCTGATAAGAATATTTCATATTTAAAGAAAAGAAAATTTAAATAAATATAAATGCATTAACTTAAATGTAATTACAAAATGGACCTAATTTAATGATGTATTTATGGAAAAATTTAATGGAAAAAGTAGCGGACTTAAAATTGTAGTTACCACTGTAGAAACAAAGTGCCTTAATAATAAAGACATAGACTTTGATAAACACCAAAAAATGTTCTGATAAGAGTATTTCATATTTAAAGAAAAGAAAATTTAGATAATTATAAATTTATTAACTTAAATGTAATTACAAAATGGACCTACATTATTTAATGATGTATTTGGAGCTTGATATTTGATTGACTATATATTAGGAATATTAACTATTTTCGGTTATAAATGAAGAATTTAGTTATTATATTACTCCATTGATCATCACCTATCGGACTCTAACATCGATATAATTTAGAAATCATTATTAAATGAAGTATTGTGTAACTCTAATACGTTTTACCAAGCTTACATTTTGCCTATTTTATAACATGTTCTTAAAAATTATTTTTTTATTAATATTATTTGTTTTTTTGTTCCTTTTCAGGTATGTGAAATAACATTTCTTTAATACTAATTGTAAGTAAGTATGCTGTAGAATGCATTGCCATTCATTTAGAATTAGAATAAGATTTATATTTTTTTGTGTGTCATAACATAACAAAAAATGTTAATTCAGAAGGACTTGTATGTAATTAATTCAGAACAAGTAAGAACGTTTCGGTCGGTAAATAATTGGATATTAAAAAAAATAATAAAACAAAACTCTTCCAAATCTGTGTTTATCGTAGAAATTCTGTCCGTAAATGTATGACGAATAGTTTCGTAGAACGTTTCGATCCCTATATTTCTAATTCTAAAGGGTAATTTTCCTAATTATTTCAAGAAGAACTAATAATGTCAAAAATAACTGCCACTCTTATTCTACAAATATGTTCCCCCGAAAATTTCACAAGGAGTTGTCGAAAACGCTGTATGAAAAGCCCACGTTTTAGAGATCAATTAAGTCCCATTTTAAAATTATATGAGGATTTAAACACGTCATACATTGATGTTTTAAAGTTTGGCCTTGGACGGTCTGACATCTGCAGGATTTGCTATACTCGTAGAGGGCTATTAGTTAGTGGACAAATACAAAGTTCGCACCCTATATCTGAAATTTACTCGAAATTGCATTTTTCTGCAAAACCTCGTTAAATTGTATTATTTTTTGAAAATCGATGTGTCTTTTAATGGACTATAACTTCGGAATATTGGTCAGTGCCCGGATTACAGCTCGTTTACTTTATAATAATTTTCTAGAAAAAATGAAATTTTCAACAAAAATTCATTTTCGACAATATTTGCAAAAAATCATTTATCAAATTTATACAATTTATACAATTTTCAACGAATTTTTTAAAAATACCAATTTCGACAGAATGTTCTATATTATTTATTGATTTCTATTTGATTAATTTTCTATAAAAATGCAGCTCCCACTAAATTTACAATAAATAAAAATTTTAATGAAATGTGCAAAAAAATGTAAAAACTATGAAATTCTTAATAACATTTTAATTTTTATACAATTTTCAATAAAGTTGCAATTTCTAAGGAATTTTCAATAAAATGGCAATTTCTATGGATTTTCAATAAAATTGCAATTTCTATTAAATTTTCAACAAAAATTACAATTTTTATGGAATTGTGAATTAGAAAAGATTAATTTATTACTTTTTCATAAGACCTGATTATGTAATTTTCAGACATTTTTAAATCCCCATAAAAATTATCAATTAAAATATTTTTAATATAACATGCACAAAAAATAGAAATAGGTTTTTTAAATGTACGTCCCCCTGCACGGTTGGAAAGGCCTGAATTGGCTTCCAAAGCAGGTCAAATTATAAGAATTCGTATTTCAATTTTCATATTTTTCTTAACAGCAATCTGTTAAATTAGCAAATTGATTTTTTGCAAAAGATTTAGGAATTGTTCAAAATAAAAAAACGAGAATGACAAAAATTTTGCGCCCCTCATGTGCCTTGCGCCCCGGGGCTTCAGCCCAATTAGCCCATATGGTAGATCAGGTACTGGGTACCAGAAGGTTTTTATGTGCACTGGTATATTAACGTTATGAGCTGTTCAATGTTGGTTTTATTTGGTCATTTTGTGTGGGAGGTACAAAAAGGGGCGCCCACTTTCCACAGGACTGTAGGCACTGTAGCACTGTGCAAAATATTAGGTATTTGTATGCACTGGTATTAAAGTTATACGCCGTTAACTTTTGGTATAAAACGGTCCATTTGTGTGGGAGGAACCAAAAGGGACTGTACAATAAAGTCAATTTTTTACCGGACTATATGCGCTACAAAAACATTATACTGTACAAAATTTCAAGTATTTTTATACACTTGTATTAAAGTTATAAGCAGTTCAATTTTGATGCAAAATGGTCCATTTGTGTGGTAGGTACCAAAAGGGGCGTGTCAACTTCGCCCATTTTTCTCGAGGTAATAGCGACTAATTAAATAATACAATGTGTGCAATTTCATAATATTGTAATAAGTAGTATACGTGTAGATGTTATTAAAGAATCAATATTTCACAAAAAGTTAACCCTATGTGTGGGAGGTACCAGAAGGAGTGGACCAATATGGCCCATCTTCGAACTTAGGTGGAGATAGAAAAAAATATTGCTAAGTTTTTGTAAAAAGTTTAAGTACAAAGGTCGAATACCAAAAATAATAACAACTAAAAATGTTACCGTATACCAAATTTAAAGTCAATCGGTTACTCCTTTCGAGAGTTATCGTGCGCACCAGCAGACAGACAGACAGACGGGCGGACATTTCTCATTCGACTTAAAGTGTATAAAAATAAATCTATTTTTTTCGAAAATTATTTAAACCACAATTATCACAGGTTTTATACGAAACGTCTGCAAATTTGCTCTTTTTATTATTTTTTTACTTAAAATAAAGTGTAAATCAAGTGTACGATTTAAATTGTTATTTCTATTGTAAGTGTAAATCAAGTGTACGATATAAATTGTAAATTTCCTTAAAACCCTTAGTTTTAAAATAATTTTTATTTCATTTAAAAATATTATTTTTTATACCTCCCGACTTGAATTAAGCTGTATTTCAAGCCAAAAATGTTTGGTGCAAAATAGTCGGTTTGTAAAAATAAAACATCTTTTGTTCTGTTTAAACAACACAGGTTTTGTACTTAATGTCTGCAAATTTGCGTTTTATTTATATTTTTTTTATTATTTACATAAAATAAAGCGTACCATTTTTATTTATTTGTTATTTACTTAGAAACATTAGTTATAAAATAATGTTCATTTGATTTAAAAATATTATTTTTAAACCTCTCTTTTGTTGTGTTTAAAAAATTGTTTTTTTTCTAATTAATTGAACCAAGTTTTTCACAAGTTTTGTATTACAAATTTGAGTTTTTTTTCGTTGAAATAAAGTGTAAATCAAGTATACAATTTAAATTGTTATTGTCATTTGGTTTAAAAATATTTTTTCAACCTCCCGACTTGAATTAAACTGGATTTCAAGCCAAAAAGAGATACAACTATGTACTGTGTACTGAGTCTGTAAAAACCATTATAAGCTAAAACAAGTAAGAAAGTTCAGTCGGGTAAACCGACTTATGAATCCCCTCGCCTTGAGTCCCAAATAAATATTCGTAAATTTATTTATTTTGTTGTTTCAATTAAATTATTATCAATTTAAATTGCATTTAATAAATTTAAAGAATGTACTGGTATTAAAGTTATAAGCTCTTAACTTTTGGTGCAAAATAGTCGGTTTGTGTGAGAGGTACCAAAACGGGCGTGGCAGCTTCGCTTACTTTTCTCCGGACTCTAGGTACTATAAAAGCATTACACTGTACAAAATTTCAAGTATTTATATGCGGTGATATTAAAGTTATAAATTTTGGAGCAAAATGGTCCATTTGTGGGGGTACCAAAACGGGGGTGCCGATAATGCCCACTTTTCTCTAGACTGTAGGTACTATAAAAGCATTACACTGTACAAATTTTCAAGCATTTGTATGCGCTGGTAGTAAAGCCATAAGCAGTTAACTTTTGGTGTAAAATGGTCCATTCGTGTGGTAGGTACCAAAAGGGGCGTGGAAACTTCGACCATTTTTCTTAACGTGTTAGCGACTAATAAAGTAACACTATGTGTGAAATTTCAGAAGATTCGAGTAAGTAATATGGAAGTTATTAAAGAATAAATATTTCACTAAAAGTTAACCATTTGTGGGGCGGTACTAGAAGGAGTGGACGAATATGGTCCATTTTCGAACTGAGCCAGAGATAAAGCAAAAAAATATTACCGCACACCAAATTTGAAGTCAATCGGTTAATCCTTTCGAGAGTTATCGTGCGCACCAGCCAGCAGACAGACACACACACAGACGGACGGACGGACATTGCTCAAACGACTTAAAATGACCCAAATCGAATATCCGCCAAACATACTTAGAGTCTTAGGTCATGTGTTACACTTTTGGCTCGTTGCAAATGATACTTACCCTCCTCTCTAAGGTGAGGGGATAAAAATAAAACATTTCATACGATTATATTCATTTATTGCTTATATAAAGGGTTTTCCAACAAGAGGTGTTATTTTGAATCACCCGGTATTTCGGTAGCTGTCACTTTTGAAGCTTTTATTCTTTGACATTTGACAAGTAGAAACTACGCCATTACTAAAAATGGAACGATACACGATCATCGAACTATACAAAACGATTGAACAAAAAACAATACGAACGATACAAAATCATCTTGACTGATGAGGCCCATTTCCACCTCGGTGGCTACGTCAACAAGCAAAATTGTCGCATCTGGGGCTCGGAAAACCCAAGAGTTATTGTTGAGAAGCCTCTCCATCATGTGACTGTTTGGTGCAGTTTATGTTCCGGCGGGGTCAGTGGACCTTACTTTTTCGAAAATGAGGTTGGATCAACAGTTACGCTGAATGGAATGCGCTATCTAGAGCTGATTAATGATTTTTTATGGTCGGAGTTGGATGGTATTGGTCTGGACTTTCAACAAGACGGCGCTACGTGCCACACAAGCAACGAAACCATTGTTCTGTTACGGGAAAAGTTTCCGGACCGTGTTAGCTCTCGAAGAGGTGATCACAATTGGCCACCGAGATCTTGTGATTTAACACCTTGCGACTTCATCCTTTGCGGTCACGTTAAAGATAAGGTCTACGCCAACAGCCCAGCGTCGATTCAAGACCTCAAAGATAGAATTCGTGAGGCTATCGAGGACATAGGGCAGCCACTTTGCGATTTGGTTATGGAAAATTTCATGAAAAGGATATGGTCCTGTAAACGTGGTCGTGGTGGCCATTTGGCTGATGTTGTTTTTCATTATTAACGGCATACCTTCCTCTTTATTATGAAATAAACATCCGATCATTTATCTAAAAAAAATTGCATTTTTCTTTGAATACCAAAATAACACCTCTTGTTGGAAAACTCTTTACATAGAACAATGTTGTTCGAAGGTTTTAGAATAAATGCCTGCAAATAAGCCTTGTTTTCTTACATGTACTTGAAATAGAGTGTAATTCAAGTGATTAAATTAATTATTTACTTTTTTAAAGATATCTGCATTTAGTACTAAAAAAAATAATTTTTATTTGATTTAAACATTTTTTCCTTTAAGTTATCGACTTGAATTCAAGTGTAATTCCAGTCCAAAATCAATAACTTTGTAATTTTCGCTTACTGAGCTAATAAACACCATTACAATGAAAAGCTTTTGTAAATGACAAAAACATTTCCTTCATTTTATTGCAACAATTTGTGCATATTATATATACGTAGCTCAACTTGCCAACATGAGAGTCAATTGACTTTCCTACTGACATTTTGTAAGAGGGAAGGAAAAATGAGAAAAAAAAATGCAATTATTAATGATGTTTTTGCCTGAGCATAGCATACAATTAAATGCAATTTATATATTATAATATGTATTACTGTATTTTTTCCTTTGCTCTTTTATTTGTTTGTTTGTCTTCCTTCTCTGTGGGTTAATCTTGACTTGTGTAATATATACATATGTATATAGTATACACAAATATGTGTCTGACTGAGTGACTGACATGATTGCATTTATACGAGTACCACATATATATTTCTTTAGTTTTTAATCACTCTTCACTTTCCGACTGACTAGCGACTTACTAGTGATCTGGATCAGGGCATTCGTTCGTTTGTTCGGTGGCAAAGTCAAGACATAAACCGCAGTGCTGCAGTGTCTTGCGGAAGTAACCGCTTTTTAAATGATAAATTTCTCATGAAATTGTATCCGTTTGTAATTTGTCTTCATAGCTTGCTCTTGTTCTCCATCTTCAGTGTGCCTTGTTTTCGCTTCGCTTTCCAAGTAATGCGTGGCCAGAGATGTTAGTAAGCCCTTTCTGGGCCATGGGTTAAACTCTGTTAACGAGGCAACAAGATAATGAATGAATGAATGAATGAATGAATGAATGGATGCTTCTTATTGTCGTCTTAGATGAGAGTACACCATTTCCATTTTTTTAATATATATATGAAGGAGTTACGTGGTAATGTAGAAGGGCTTCTTGGTAATCAGTAGAGTCTTCTATTATAAGTCAACTAATTGGCCGAACTATTTTTTCCCAAATTTCCCTAAGAATTTTAGGTATTCATGGACATTATTTGGAGTATTTTGAACTTTAGGGACCAAATGGTGTAGCACTTTTCCTGATTAAGTTTTAGACAATACAAATGAGTAAATTAATCAATTATACGAGTAAGACATCAACATAAGCATCGTAAATTTTTTTTTGGTAAATTTACATCAGTTTCCTTTTTCTGTATTTCGAAAATAGTTTCTCTTTCATTTCAATTTGAAATGGTGTAGTAATGCTAAACACATACATTTTATAAATTAAACTTCGCTCTATGAGAACTAATGTTTTACCAATAAATATCAGTTTCACTTCATACTCATTTTATGACTTGTACTTACTTATGCACATATGTATGTATGCCTATTCTAAATTAATCTAAGACGGACTACTCTTCGCTGCGCACCCCCTTTTTATGTCTTAAAATTATATGCTTCTCTGTTTTTAATTTTATTTTTCTTTATGAGATAAAAATTGCGTGTAATTTTGTTTTTTTTCTCTATTTTGTTAAGTGTTCCTCTTCCTTCGCTTCTTTTCTTTTTGTGTGATAAAAAAAAGTATGACACATTTTAATATCATTCTTTTTTTTTTTTTTTGCTTGAATTGCTATTGTTTTTTTTATTTCATACTTATGTCAGTCGAGAGTTATCGCCAACAATTTCCTTTATACATTTTTCCAGTCTTTAAATAGATATCATAATATTCATATACAAAAAAATATGTGGCGTATTATAGTTTTCGAATTTGTTTTGTATCTAATTTTATTACTTAGGAAATATTTGACAATATGCTACAGTAAGTCATTATAAACGTTGCCTTAATATTTGGCCTACAAGTTGATCAAATCAATATCGTAGTCCAATGATATCTGAAATAAAAAGGGAGATAAACCCAATGGGAGTGAATATAAAGTCAAGAATTATAGTCAAATAGTCAAGGCCACAACCCATGTGTATTAGAGTGGCGTCGAAAAAGGTTCGCGTTGATCAAAGCTTATATGAAAATTTGGTTTATTTTAAGTATATTAACAAAATATTTCGTTTCTGCGATCGCGAAATTAGGGGCTATTTGCGGTTTAAATAACCTCTAAAAGTGGGATTTTCCCTTAATAAAATTGTCAATTTATACCGGGTTTTCCAACAAGAGGTGTTATTTTGAATCACCCGAATTTTTTCCTTGCGTGTAGCGTAACCTTATTCATAAATAATTTGTGTTTATTTTATTATTATTTTATATTTTTTTATTATTATTCTTTTGTTTATAATTTTTTATATTATATTCATTATTTGTTTTATTTAATTATTTTTTTTTATATTTTTTAAATTTATTATTTTGTTTTATTATCTTTTAATTTTTATTTTCTAACTATTAATTTGTCTGCCTTCGACAGTTTTATTTTAATATTTCAAATTTTTTGGTATAATTTTATATATATTTTTTATTATTTCAAATTTTTTTGTATAATTTTATTATCTTTTTATACCCTACACCACACTGTGGTACAGGGTATTATGACTTTGTGCATTTGTTTGTAACGCCCAAAAAGAGAAGAAATAGAACCATAGTTTCTATTTCATAGAATCAATTTTTGAGTCGATTTAGCCATGTCCGTCTGTCTGTCCATGTATTCTTGTAATCAAAGTGCAGGTCGTATTTATGGTCCGATTGTGATGAAATTTAACACAGTGCTCTTTTTTGGCCCAAGGACGATCCCTATTGAAATTGGTCAAAATCGGTTCAGATTTAGATATAGCCCCCATATATATGTTACACCCGATTTGACATGTAAGCGCTGTAGAAACTGTATTTTATATCATATCAGTACGAAATTTGGCAGAGAGAGTTCCCTTATTACATGAATGAACACTGCTAAATTCGGGGAAAATCGGTTCAGATTTAGATATAGTCCCCATATATATGTTTCACCCGATTTGACATGTTAGCGCTGTAGAAACTGTATTTTATATCCGATCACAGCGAAATTCTGCAGAAAGAGGTTTCTTATTACATGAAGGAATACTGCCAAATTCGGTGATAATCGGTTCAGATTTAGATATAGCCCCCATATATATGTTAGCCCCGATTTGACATCTAAGCGCTGTAGAGACTGTATTTTATATTCGATCAGTACGAAATTCGACAGAAAGAGGTTTCTATTTTACATGAATGAGTATTCAGGGAAAATCGATTCAGATTAATATATAACCTCCATATATATGACCTCCATATATTCAGGGAAAATCGATTCAGATTAATATATAACCTCCATATATATGTTCCTCCTGATTCGAAAGATCTGCTGTTCTTATTTTTTTTAAATTTTCAGTTATTTAATTTTTAATATTTGTTAATCAAAAATTTTAAGCTATTTGTGTTTTTAGTTTTAATTATTTATTGTAGGAAAGAAACATGGTTTTGCACAGAAAAATCTTTTTTTCTCTATGTATCATCTATTCTATTTATCGTTATTCTTACAATTTTGTCGATTATGGGTAAACATGGTAATTTGTTTGCTTTTCATTTGTTTGTTTTTTCAAAAAATTGGTTTCCTACCAGCGGGGCGTGCAAATAAGATAGCTATTGAACCAATTAATTTGTCATATGTCTGATAAAACACTGGTTATGCATAAATAAAAATATTAATATCATACACATACATACATAGATAGATGTATATGAAGTGATACAAGTCTGAAATTGAAAATCCAACAAAAATTAACACTTGTTTTTCTTGTACCGCACACACAAATATCTTGTGTACATTTGTATATCGATTGCACTGTGGTGTCAATGGACCTCAGAGAGAATAAAATTTAGAAAATATAGTCGTAATAATATTTGCCCTTGTATGGAGGGTACATTTATTTATTATTAGCCTTAGGAATTTATTCGTACAAATTACGAACTGGTTCATAAACATATCGTCATCAGAAACGAAAAGGGGGTAACAACAAGAAAAATGGAAAATCAGTTTTTGATGGATTTTGCTACACTTCATCAAAATACACATCCCGACAAATTTTTAGCGACCTACTATGAACAATGGCAAATTTATTAACGAAATTCAAAAGTGCCTATTTATTTTTTCATAGTTAAAAATTCCTATTTCACGCAATTTTCAGAAACTAGTTACAACATTTTCTCCTGTAAAATTTTCAAATAGGATAATATGCCCTTTCTCGTTTCTGATGACGATATATAATGAACATGTTCGTATTCATTATGAACTGTTTCGTATTCATTAGGAACTGTTTCATATTCATTATGAACTGTTTCGTATTTATTATGAACGGGTTCATATTTATTATGAACATTTTTTGTCACCTGGTTCGTTTTATTATGAACTGTTTCATATTTATTATGAACTGGTTCATATTTATGGTGAACTGGTTCGTATTTATTACGAACTGTTTCATATTTATTATTAACTGGTTCATATTTATTATGAGTTTGTTTATATTTATTGTGAACTGGTTCATATTTATCATGATCTGGTTCATATTTATTATGAACTGGTTCATATATATTATTAACTGGTTCATATTTATTATGAACTGGTTCATATTTATTATGATATGGTTCTTATTTATTATGAACTGGTTCATATTTATTATTAACTGGTTTATATAGGGTGATCCATTTCGAGTTTCCCTACTTTTTTAAAGAAAAAAAAAAACAGAAAAATCCAAGTAGAACGGGGAATGTTTATTATCCTTTGAAAGAACATTCTTTGGCATTTATTTTTAGAAGATTATGTCTATCATATGTTGGCCGCGGCTACGTCTCAGATGGTCCATCCGTTGAGTCCAATTTTGGATGACCCGTTCGAGCATTTCGACTGGTAACTGGCGAATGACACACTTCTGCTCACCGAAGTGTTCTCTCAATAAATCCATTGATTGATGCGATGTGTGGGAAGTGGCGCCGTCTTGTTGAAACCAAATGTCGCCTAGATCACGAGCTTCAATTTCAGGCATCAAATAGTCGGTTATCATGGCACGATAACAGTCGCAAACAGCTTGGCTTCAAAGGGCAGAGAACTTCGAGTAACAAACTTGGAAAATTGGAAACCTTTCGAAGCCACGAAGGATGAGTTGATGCACTGGGCAGTGATGGCTCACAAAACTGTGTGGAATAGAGCAACTGTAGGAGCAACTGCAAAGATACTGTGGGGTGACCCAAATGAGAAGGAAACCAGTAGTTTTCTGAAACTAAACAAGATCGAGATTAGTAAGATGATAAGTGTTCTAACGGGACACTCAAGCTTACAGGCACATCTTCATCGCATAGGACTAGCAGAAAACGACGAGTGCAGGGCATGCAGGGAAAACATCGAAACGATAGAACATTTTCTGTGTCACTGCCCAGCTTTCACACATGCAAGATCCCGATATTTCGGTTCCGACATATTGCCAGACTTGACTCATCTCAGAGGATATGACTGGAAGATACTGAGAAAATACGTGTCTAGTACCGATTTTCTGTAATCCGTGGGGTATGAAAATCATAAATATGCAGCGCACAACAGGCCGAACCACTGGCTTAAGTGTATGTCCATGGACATGAGACGTTTTAAACGTCTCCTCTATTCAACCTAACCTAACCTAACAGTCGCCATTGACGGTTAAGTTCTCACCGCCATCATTTTTGAAGAAATATTAACCGATGATTCCGGTACGTCGGATCGGGAATCGGTCAATGGCAAAAAGATAGATCTTAACGAGAGCTAAATATTGCTCATGGGTGTCAAGGTCGTGGGTCGACTGGAAAGTGTTTTTTTTTTGATTTAAAAAAAATGGACTTAGCGCAATTGGCGAACGATTATTTTTATAATATAACTGAATTATTTGTAAACGTTGTTCAGGCGTAAGTCTTTCCATGATGAAATGCCAAACAATACTTAACAAAAATAACATGACAGCATGACACGACTCACACGTGATTTGTCAAAAAAAAGGCTATTGAAAAAAGTATCTCTACTTAGATCACCCTTTATTTATTATAAACTGGTTTATATTTATTATGAACTGGTTCATATTTATTATGAACTGGTTCATATTTATTATGAACTGGTTCATAATTATTGTGTACTGGTTCATGTTTATTATGAACTGATTCATATTTATTATGACTGATTTCAGTCATTTGACTGATGTAAATCGATATGAAGCTATGCCTTTGTTTCGAAAATTATGAATAAATCGAAAAGCGGGATTTTATAACAAAAAGCGGGTCTTTTCTCTAAATCATTGAAATAAATTCAGTACTGAATGGTTCTTTAAACAAAGCTGATATATATTTATATTATAAAAAATAACGAATGACAAGGCAAAAAAATATTCATTGTCAGTGAAAAACAAGTATGTATATGAAAAAGAAAGAAATAAACAAGTAAGAAAGTTTCAGTCGGTTATACCGACTAAGGCATACCCTCACTTTGTGAGTACTGTAATATTGAATATTCCACGAATTATTCTGTTAGATTGTATGGGAGGTACCAAAACGGGTTTAACAAATACACCTATTTTTCGCTGAACAGTAGATACTTTAAATACATTGCACTGTGCCGAATTATAACAGTTTATGTGCACTGGTATATTAACGTTATGAGATATTAAATTGTGGATTATTTTGCCATTTTGTGTGGGAGGTACAAAAAGGGGCGTGGTGATAACGGCCATTTTTCACAGGGTTATAGGCACTACAAAAGCATTACCCTGTACAAAATTTCAAGTATTTTTATACACTGGTATAAATGTTATAAGCTGTTAACTTTTGGTGCAAAATGGTACTTTTGTGTGGGAGGTACCAATAGGGACGGGCAACAACGCTCATTTTTCACTGGACTGTAGGCACTATAAAAGCATTACACTGTACAAAATTGCAGGTATTTTTAAACACTGGTATTAATGTTATAAGCTGTTAACTTTTGGTGAAAAATGGTGCATTTGTGTGTTAGGTACCAAAAGTGGCGTAGCAAATTCGCCCATTTTTCTCGAGTTAATAGCGACTAATAAACTAATATTATGTGTGGAATTTCAGAAAATTCGTATAAGTAGTATAGCAGTTATTAAAGATCCAATATTTCACAACATTTGAAACCTTTGTGGGGGAGCTGCTAGAAGGAGAGGACTCATATGGCCCATCTTCGAACTTAGCCGGAGATGGAGAAAAATATTATCCCATACCAAATTTGAAGTCAATCGGTTACTCCTTTCGAGAGTTATCGTGCGCACCAGCCAGCAGACAGACAGACAGACAGACAGACAGACGGACATTGCTCATTCGACTTTAAATGGCCCAAAACGGATTTCCGCCGAACATACTTGGGGTCTTAGGTCACTCCTTCGATGTGTTACACTTTTTTTCGTAGCAAATGATATATACCCTCGTCACACTAAAGTGAGGGTATAAAAATGTTGAAAAAACGGGACTAGCTTAAACTTAGGCGGGACCCGATTGCAAAAAGCGGGATGGTCCCGCCGAAAGCGGGATGGATGGTCACATTATGTGTACAGAGCCGGATGAGAATTCATAAATACTATGAACAAAGTTATAAACTAGTTTTGTCATTAATGGAATTAAGAATTTCTCTTTAAAATTTCTTCTTTTCTTTCCAACTAACACTTTGCATAGTATCAGAATTTGTAGCTGCTGAAAAATAGCTTTAACTATTTCCTTGGACATTAGTTTTGCTATCGCCATTTATCTTAAACGATTTGATTTGAATTACGTTCATTATCAAAAAAGACAAAAAAAACGATAATTATGCAAAACGTTTTGGAAATGAAAGAAAAGAAACCGCCTAATGTGCAACACTGTTGCAAAAGCTACATCTAGATGCATATATTTATGTGTAAAGACATGCGCAGACCATTTCTATGCAGTCAGGTATTTCCTAGCCTAGCTTAGGAGGCCCCACTGAATAGCTTAAGTGAGTTTGGTATGTTGGCATGCCAAGCAGTTGTTGTTGCTGCTGCTGCAGCAGCTATTGCTGCAACAACAAGCAACTGCATTCTTAGGTATCGACAAACAGGCCAAACAACTTGGATGCAGCATTTGTGGCATGCAACAAGAGTTGTGCGCGCAGACTCAGATGGGACTTGAGCGCGGACAACAAAAACACACGCTTTTGTTGGAATGGGTCAGACTCTTGGACCCTCCCCCCACTCGTCGCTGGTTTTTTAGACAAACCCGGGTTGGTTGGTTGGTTGGCTGCCCGGCTAATTTCTACAATATTCCAACTCCAGCTTAGATTGAAAAAAAAAACTCAAGACTAGCCTAGCTAGCCCAGCTAGCTAGCAACCAACTTGGCTGCCATTCAGTCGTTGAGTCGTCATTGTCCCCACCAACCATCCAGTTACAATCTGGTTAAGCCACACTAACATAGTAACTTTGAATTTGTATGCTTCTTCTGTCCGTCCAATCGCCTATGAGCAAGACATACATACCATTGGAGGTGGTTGCCAACGATCACCAACTACTCCGCGTTTTATTTGAATTGGGATTTTGGCTGTATGAAGATGAAGAAAATAGTCTAATTGCATAAAATATTCTTAACGAGGTTTTGACCTAAAATGTTCATAATATGATTATATTCAAATATATTAACAAAAAATTTCAACATAAAATCCAAAAATCGTTAAAATAAACAAAATTGAAATCTTAGTCCGATTTTTGACTTAAAAATTTTATTTGATCTAGTTATAGACCACTTGGAGTTTGTAATGTAACTAATTCATAAAACAAGTAAGAAAGTTCAGTCGGGTAAACCCACTTATGAATCCCCCGACCTTGAGTCAATTTAAATTGCCTTTAATATCTTTAAAGTATGTATGTACTGGTATTAAAGTTAAAAGCTTTTTACTTTTGGTACAAAATGGTCCATTTGTGTGGGAGGTACCAAAAGGGGCTTCCCAATAATGGTCACTTTTCTCTGGACTATAGGTACTATTAAAGCATTACATTGTACAAAATTTTAAGTATTTCTATGCACTAGTATTAAAGTTATAAGCTGTTAACTTTTGATGTAAAATGGTTCATTTGTGTGGGAGGTACCAAAAGGGGCGTGCCAATTACGGCCACTTTTCTGTAGACTAGGTACTATAAAAGCATTGCACTGTACGAAATTTCAAGTATTTGTATGCACTGGCATTAAAGTTAAAAGCTGTTAACTTTTGGTACAAAAAGGTCCATTTGTGTGGGAGGTGCCAAAAGGAGTGTGGAAATGATGTCCTCTTTTCACTGTATTGTAGGTACTAATAAACCATTACACTGTACAAAATTTCAAGTATTTGTATGCACTAGTATTAAAGTTATAAGCTGTTTACTTTTGGTACAAAATGGTCCATTTGTGAGGGAGGTGCCAAAAGAAGCGTGGCAATAATGTCCTCTTTTCACCGTATTGTAGGTACTATTAAACCATTACTCTGTACAAAATTTCAAGTCTTCGTATGCATTGGTAATAAAGTTATAAGCTGGTAACTTTTGGTTCAAAATTGTCCATTTGTGTGGGAGGTACCAGAAGGGGCGTGGCAACTTCACCCATTTTTCTTGAGGTAATAGTGACTAATAAACTAATACTATGTGCAGAATTTCAGAGGAGTCAAATAAGTAGTATATAAGTTATTAAATAATCAATATTTCACTAAATGTTAACCCTTTGTGGGGGAGGTACTAGAAGGAGTGGACCAATATGGCCCATCTTCGAACTTAGCCGGAGATAGAAGAAAATATTACCACATACCAAATTTGAAGTCAATCGGTTACTCCTTTCGAGAGTTATCGTGCGCACCAGCCCGCAGACAGACATACAGACGGACGGATATTGCTCATTTGACTTAAAATGACCCAAAACGGATATCCGCCGAACATACTTAGGGTCTTAGGTCACTCCTTCGATGTGTTACACTTTTGGCTCGTAGCAAATGATATATACCCTCCTCTCTAAGGTGAGAGGATAAAGAGTCCATTTATTCCCATGTTAAAATTTTTTACATCACTCTCTTTAAAATAATTATTTCGATTTTACGTTGTTCCCTAGTTATCACAATTCTATGGTTACTTTTTGCGTGGCTATTGTCCCAATTATAGGTTACAAAGAATGAGTAAAGTAACCATTTTGTAAAAATTGCTGACATGTTCAAATTTAAACATTTTCCAAATCTTTTTTTACTCATTGCCGTACCCTCGTTCTTCCACAGTTGCCTCAGTTCTGCGATACCGATACCGACACATATACATATCTATAAATTTATCTCATTTGTTTGGTGATTTGTTATTTCTTAATACACTATCGTTTTTTTTCTCTCTCTTGGAGATATATATTTTTTCTTTTTTGCATTTCCGTTTCTTGTTTGAACAATTGAACAACAGAGCTGTACAGAAATGCAGCACTGTGTAAATGTAATTATGAGGTTGCAGTTTCAGCCGCAGTTGTTGCCTGTTGTCATGATACCCAGATGTGTAGTGGTGGTCACTGCATTCATTGCTCCGCAACAAGTTGCATTGCAGTGCCAGGCATTTCTTGAAAGTTCTGCCTTTTTTCTCTATTTTTGTCTTGTGGTGTCCGTCTGTCTGTCGGCAGGCCCGTCCTTGTGTGCATGCCCCTTGAATGTGTCCATGAGCCCGTTCAACATTCATCCCACTCCCAACTCCCTGTCATGGGCTGCAAGTTGACAATAGGCTTCACACTATATAGTTGGATTACTGATATGGCACTATTTCAGTTTTCGTCAATGTTGTTCTCTCCACTTTGTCTCCCGAACAGGGGTTCTTGTCAGGCACTTGAGTGATTCTTTCATTGTTTCCTTCTTATTTTTTTATCGCCTATTATTTTTTTTTTGTTGGTTTGGGTATTGTGCTGGTGTCTATCTGTAAAGTGCTGAAGTAGTTTATCTTGCATTTTTTTTCACTTTCATGATCATTTCACTGAAATTGTGTAACACCCTGAGATTGCTGCTGTCCCGTAGATATGTATTTATTTACGCTTTTGAAAGTATGGAAATTTCTTTTCTTTCTTAAGATTTTTTTTCTTAACAAAGATAGAAAGTGAATTCAATTTCAATATAGATTAAAAAACTGACTTTTTATAATTGGCTGTGGTATTTTCTTTCAACAACAAATCGCCTTAAATTGATCCCATTTTTTTCAAAGCATATAAATCCGCCAAAGTCTATTATAAAATGTTAATAGAAATTGGAATTGAATGAATGTGAGATTAAGTTCCGGGAGTTGTGATATTATAATTATACCCTCACACGGAGAAAAAAATTGTTAAATAAAATAAGTTTTTGAAAAAACTTTGCATTCTATAACAAATAATAGAGGCAAAGATAGTATACAGCCAGGAGAATATCCTGGAAAAAAATAAATAGCGATTTAAAGACCAGAATAAAACAAACTATAATACAAAGCAAAATGTAAATAAAATATTTGGAGTGCAAAAAAAAATGTTTAAAAATTTGATTTTTGGTGCTGATTGTCTTAAAAAACGTTGGAAAATTTAATAGGATTTGTTTTCCAATTTATGGAAAAACGTTGATTTTTGCAAAAATAATATGTTTACGGTGAAATTATATTTCATATTTTTCATTCGGTACGAAAGTAGTGTAACCAAAGAAAATAAAGTTAGAAAGAAGTTCCGTCAAGTAGCGAGTAGTCTATCAGTGACGAACGAATATAAATTTGATTTCAGCGAGTGATTTTTTTGCGTATTTCAAGGC
Source organism: Eudasyphora cyanicolor (assembly GCA_963930755.1). Lineage (NCBI taxonomy): Eukaryota > Metazoa > Arthropoda > Insecta > Diptera > Muscidae > Eudasyphora > Eudasyphora cyanicolor. Next base: position 133,348,814 of record OZ005735.1, on the reverse strand, counting down.
CGATTTCCGAGATTTTTTTTTGCTATTATCACATTTAGAAGATTAATATCGATCGTTATGTACCAAAAAATTTCAAAAGAATACTCCAGAAAACTATATTTTTCGCGTTTGAAAATCATTTCTATTCATTCGTAACTCACGTAAATGTAAAAAAAGTCACAACGGAACATCTGTGTAATAGAGAGTCTGTGAGTGTAACAACCCAAAGTGTAACTAACACCTTATCCTGTTCAATGTTTGAATCTTAATTATATCAAAATTCTAACGGTCTTCCTCTAATTCTTCCTCGGTTAACCCACCCCCCACCACCAAAAAAAAGAGGCACTCGGTCATCAATCATTCCCCGGAATGTACTTCCCTAGCCAAAATGAAAGGGAAATTCAAAAGAAAATTCCTGAGCGCTTTGCTGTCTGCATTAGCATGCAGCACCTGCACTCTACATATAGCTGCGCATGCGCGCATTATTACCATCCACATTTGTATGGATAGCTATGGATACTTTAGCACCTTAAGAAGCAGTAGCATTAAAGGCATAACGTTCTGTGTTTTTTTTTTATAGATTTTGATGGCCAACTTTCGAGCACGTTTTGAGGTTAACCTAATGTCGCACACACAAACACTCACCTCTACCATATTTGAACATAAAAAGCCGCAATAAAACACACCTAATACAAAAAACGGACGTGCATATGGGATTTTTTTGCTTTTAGAGAAAAAATACTATAAATTATTCTCAGTTGAACTGTGAATGTTAAAGCACAAGCCGTGCTAAAAATATAGCCGCATGCAAATTACACTACGCAAAAAAAATTTTTTTTTGTGTCCTAGACCTAAAAATTATTTTTTTTTGTATAGATTGTGGCATACTGTTATATAAAATCAAAACCAAAAATTTTTTATGGAGACATTTTTTTTTTTTAAATTTTTTATTAAAAATACTATTTTCGTCGAAGGTACCCTTAGTATTTGCACTATATTTTTTGGAGTATATGCCCGATCAGGTCGACTTATACGTTAAATTTAAGCTATTAATGTGGGCTACCAATGTTGGAAATATCTCTTTCACTTAGAAACAGTGGTTTAATAACAGTCATTAAACAAATTGGAAAAAGTGGATTGAATGATTGTCTGCAAATCATTGGCATTCCAAATTGCACATGAAGTCTAAAATTAAAACGTTTTATTCCACAAAACATTGTAATACATTAATTTTAAAGTACTAACCGCATGCTTCCACTACTCCATCGAGTAAGATTTACATGGCACGAATTACACAAAATACTAGGTGTCCACGGTTCGTTCATATTTTGAACTCGTATACCAAAGTATAAAACAAATTGGAAAAAGTAGATTTAAAAAAAAAAAAAAAATCCTGGGCCCAAAAAAATATATAAAAAATTTAAAAGAAAAATTTTTATTTTACTTTTTTAAAAGCTTGCATCCTAGCGAAGAAAATAATGCCTATTTGAAAAAAAAATCTATGGATAAATGTAGAAATTATAGCCCTTTTGGTAGAGGTAAGAGCATTTCAAAAAATCTTTTTTTTTTTTAATTTCTGTTTAAATAGCGATTTTTTTATTACTTATATTTATATTATGTTCATTTGAGTTTATTAACATGAACAAGTTTCATTAGAAGTAATTGTGAATTCTTTGTTGACGTTTGTTGATTTCGGAATCGGTTTCTCTAATGAGGAATCAAATATAATCTCCCATTATTCTTTCATCCCAGTGCCCTTGGTAACGCCGCTCGATGGACTTCAATTCTTGGTGAAACCTTTCGCCATGTTCGTCACGTACGTCGCCAAGATTCTCGGGGAAAAAGTTTAAATGAGAATGCAAGAAATTAATTTTGAGGGACATATTTACACCAGTTGGAACACACATAAACCGAAAAATAAGTAGGAAGAATACCTACATATGTGTTATGTACATAAATATAAAAAATATATTTCTAATAAATTTTTTCATAATTTTTTAACAAATCATTAATCATTGTTTTATATTGCGGGCGTTTATTGGATCCAAGGAAATTTGAAACTACAAGCTTAAACGACCTCCATGCTGCAATTTCTTCCGACGTCAAATATGATTCGAAATTCACATCTTTCATCAGTTTCCTTATTTTAGGCCCATCAAAAACTCCTTCTTCGATTGTTTTGAAAAGAAAGACTTTTAAATATGAGAGTTAATTGACATCTTTCCTTAAGGCTTTTACAACATTTTTAAAGAGCCCCAGCTTAATATGCAGTGATGGCAAAATATCGGCTATCCCGGAGGCAGAACATACCAACTACTTTTAAATCGCAACAAATTTTCCAGTCATGTTCATATTTTATCAATTTAGCCATTGTTTCGTATGATTCCTTAGTGTTGACAGCATGAGCAATGGAAATCGACGGTTTCTGATTTCCGTTGTGTAAAAGTACTGCTTTCAAACTTTCTTTACTGGTGTCAGCAAATAACCGCCATTCCTTTGAATTGTATGTTTGATTAAGTTCCTCGAACAATCCGGGAATGTCCTTGCAAAAGCATCTGTTATCCACAGTTGTATACAATTTTTTGTAAGGTATATAACGGACTCTTGTTTTGTACTGTTTCATCCAGATGTAAGTAGTTCTGCCTTATCTTTGGTCATTTCCAAATCTCTCACTAGATCATTGAGTTGACTTCTGACTCAATCTTGAATCGCTCAGAGTTGAGTACTCAGTTGAACTTTATGATGTTTCCGTTATTAGGCTGTTAGCTATACTTGGAAACTTCCTACTCCAATCTTATGACTTAGACAAAAATAGCAGTCCGTATCGTGAATGAATGGTTGTCTCCAAATCATTGGCATTCCAAATTGCACATGAAGTCTAAAATTAAAACTTTTTTTTCACAAAACATTGTAATACATTAATTTTAAAGTACTTACTTACATGGCACGAATTACACAAAATACTAGGTGTCCACGGTTCGTTCATATTTTTAACTCGTAAAGCAAAATATTACTCATATATTCTTCTATTATTTTAATAAACGCACGTCGATTTTTTTAATTACATATTTTCCGCAGATGTAGCAGAAATTGTCGGGATCATTTACAGTTCTTTGCCTTTTACTCATACTTCGAAATATAACTTTGTAATATTTTTCAGAAAATCGACTTATCTTTTTAAGGCGCTGAATTACACTAATTTATTAATAAGAAATTTCATTCATAAATTCCGGGTCTAAGGTACATAATTTGCAGTGCCAGTAGCTGACATATAGTTTGCTTCGAACGTAGAAACCCAATATTTTCAAGACTGCCGCGTACTACTTTGTATTGCGACTGGGATGTCCATGCGCCTAAAAGGAAAACCTCATAAATAAAAAACCACAAATATTGCTGAATGACCCTCTACCTGAGCGGATCTCATCCAATATAGCTCTCACATTGCATATAATGTTTTATGGAGGGTTACGAACGGCCATAAAACCTCGTCCTCTCTATAATTTTATTTAATTTAATGTCTGACATCAATCCCCATAAAATAAAATGCAAGTGCAATATCTCTTATACGTCTCTCACACATATGGCGAATTCAATATAAGCAAAAACATCAATTAAAAACAAAAAATATGAAACAAGATTTTTTTTGAATTTCCCTAACATTTAGACAGTGTTTTCTTCGTTAGCATGCTGGCTTTCTAAAAATGTGATAATATAATTTTTTAGATTTTTTTTCCTATTTTTTATAGTTTTTTTTGTACCAGGAAAAAGTGTTTTTTTAAAAAAAATAATTTTTTTTCTCATATTTTTGATGACTGTTACTAAACCAAAGATTCTACGTAAAAGCTGAATATGTAGCCCTCATAATTCCCTTTAATTTGAGGCTCAATCAGGCTTATACTTGAAAAATTATGGTCCAAATACTGAATGTACTTTCCATGAAAGCTGGAATTTAAAAAAACTTTTTTTTTTTAAAAAAAAAAATAACCATAAAATTTTTTTTAATATTTTTTTCCTGTTTCTGACACATAATTGCACCAGAAACTGTTATCCACATCCCTTGGACAAACATTTTGTTGCATAGTGTTATTTTTGAATTGGAAGTAGGAAAGAAATTTGGAGTTTTTTCTTAAAATTTTCCAAAACTGCAATGTACTTGTATATCGAGGGTGATTTGGGTTTTTTTTTGGACATTTTTAATTGCCCTAAACTATTTTCAAGAGTATTAGTTCGAAAATTATCTACAAAAGTTCAAAAACTAAATATGAATTAGAGTAACATGTGCAATTGAAATTTGAAAACTCTTTAAAAAAAAAAAAAAAATAATTAAGCATCGCAATTTGCCACACCTCGAAATATTGATCAGTAACCTAATACAGTATACTTATACAGGGTTTTCCAATAAGAGTGATATGATTTCTTTGAAAAAAAAAAAAAACACTTATTGTTAAGGAAATACAAAAGTTTTCTATTTAATGTGAAGTACAATCGATACAATTAAGTTCTAAACGAAACGTCATTTAAATGGCCTCCACGACTTCTTCTGCAGGAACGAATTCGATGAACCCAATTTTCGAGCACTTTCTCCACTAAATCAAGTCGTATGTCATGAATGGCACGTCCAATATTGACTTGTAAAGCTTGAAGAGAGTCTGTTTTAATTCGAAAGACCAATGACTTCAAATAACTCCACAAGAAATAGTCAAATGGGGTTAAATCACAACTTCTTGGAGGCCATTCAATATCACAATTTCTTGAAATAATCGAATCTCCAATTTTTCTCGCAACAATTCAATTGTTTCATTTGCTGTGTGGCACGTAGCCACAATCGGTCAATAGCAAAAAGATAGCTCTTAACGAGAGCTAAAATATTGCTCATGGGTGTCAAGGTCGTAGGTCGACTGGAAAGTGTTTTTTTTTTGGATTTAAAAAAAAAATGTACTTAGCTTTATTTTCAAATGTGAACGGAAAGTTTTCTTTTTGCTCTAGCTCCTTAACAGTACGTCGGATCGGGAATCAGTCAATGGCAAAAAGATAGCTATTAACGAGAGCTAAAATATTTGTCATGGTTGTCAAGGTCGTAGGTCGACTGGAAAGTGGACTTAGCGCACGAAAAGTTGCAATTGGAGAACGATTATTTTGATAATAAAACTGAATAATTTTTAAACGTTGTTCATGCGTATATCTCTGCAACACTATTGAATATAATGAAAAACCAATGACAGATCCTGACATATTACAAATGGCCGAAACGTCACTTCAATATCATATATCATCCCTATTGGAAAACCCGTTATACCAAATGAAACATCTTATTGGAAGACCCTGAATAATAAGACCCTTAAAAAGTTCTGATAAGTTATCCCTTCTTTAAGCGATTTACCTGAAGTCTGTTGTTGTTAATTTATGCTTTGCGAACATCTACGCCTCACTTTTATACATTTCTATCCCCCCTCTCCTTACTGGGAGGAGCTGATCATTTGCTACGAGCCAAAAGTGTAACACATCAAAGGAGTGACTTAAGACTCGAAGTATGTTCGGCGCAAATATGTTTTAGGACATTTTAAGTCATTTGAGCAATGACAGTCTGTCTGTCTATCTGGCTGGAGCACACGATAACTCTCGAAAGGAGTAACGGATTGGCATCAAATTTGGTATGTGATAATATTTTCTTATATCTCAGGCTAAGTTCAAAGATGGACCGGACCATATTGGTCCATTCCTTCTAGTACCTCCCTCACACAGGTTTAAAATTTAGTGAAATATTGATTCTTTAATAACTGCTATACTACTTATTCGAATCTTCTAAACTTCTACACATAGTATTAGTTTATAGCGACTAATCAACTCGAGAAAAATGGGCGAAGTTGCCTCGTCCCTTTTGGTACCTCCCATACAAATGCACCATTTTGCACTGAAAGTTAACAGCTTATAACATTAATACCAGTGTTTAAAAATACTTGAAATGTTGTACAATGTAATGCTTTTATAGTGACAACAGTCCTGTGAAAAATGAGCGTTATTACCACGACCCTTTTGGTACCTCGCACATAAAGGTACCATATTGCACCAAAAGTTAACATCTTATAGCGTGACTACCAATGCACGAAAATACTACAAAATCTTGCACAGTGTAACGCTTTTAAAGTACCTATAGCCCTGTGAAAAATGGGCGGTATCACCACGCCTCTTTTTGTACCTCCCACAAAATAATACCAAAATTGAATAGCAAAATATTATAATTTTATTCCAATCTTGTTGTACTGATGAATGAACTGCTTTCCGGTAATCCAGAAAGTATTAAAATAACATCTCACATATTACATATATGAGATGCTGAATTGTCGATTTATCATATCTAAGCGATATATTTTGCATGCAACTAACTGCTTCCTGGTAATCTAGTAGGTAATCGTTAGACGATTAAAGTTGTTCTACTTCATGATTTCAGAATATTGTTAATAACTACAACCTTTACCAAACTATCAGACGAGCCTCGTAACACCACCAACAACATTTTAGTGCTCAAATAAGGTAAATAATATAAACTGCAGTTTTATTTTAGTTTTTTTTTTGGTTATCAAGAATTTATTTAATGGGGATGTTTTAGCTTGGTTTTATTATTGTTATTATTATTATGAATTGAGTTTATGGTTGTTTTGCCGCGCCGCCAAATGCATTTTATTTTAAGATTATGGCACTTGTACATTTATGGAGTGCTTAGACATAGATATTATTATTTTAGTATTTTTTTGTGTTTAATGGCATCTTGGGTAATTTCGTTTAGGTTTTTGGTGGTGTAGAGTCGTGCAGAGCCGCTTAGAGTTTTGGAATTATTGCAGTTTACATTAAAAGAGGTGATTTTCTAGCTGCAGGTGTTTTTTTCTTTTCTAGGTTGTCCGTCTAATGCACTTCCCAGCCCGGGCCTATGGTGTGGCTTTTAAAATTTATAATCACCATTTGTGTTTTTTGTTCTTCGAGGAATGGTGCTCTAACTGTCAGTACATCTGTATAATTTTCTAGAATGTTCATGTACGAATATTTTTCGGTAAATTTATAATTAAGCTCCTTCTGGTCTTTTATGCACCCAAATTGTAGAAACACTTACATACATATATCAATAACGAGCTCCTTTTCCATAGATATGCAGAATTATGTATGTTCCAAATGTTTTTTTTTTTTTTTTTTGGGAATGAAGATTACCGATGAAGATAAGAATAAAAATAATAACCACATACTCAAAAACATCAAGAGGTTCAAATCGAGATTTATAGGTTTACCAAATTACAGCAATAACTGCGAATATACAACAATAATAGTAGCGCTATTTTTTGTGGTACACATTTCTGGACTTTAGTGTTCTCGAATGGTAGAAACATTTATATCAATACAAAATACTTCATGCAGAGATTTGCAGAACAACATTTAAAATTAAATTTAGTAATACATAATTACTGGAAAGTTCAATATAATTTTTGGTCCTTCGAGGTGATGAACTTCAAAAGTTTTTGCATTTCAAATGGCAGAACTTCAAAATTTTTCTAAAAACTCAAAAAGAAATAAATATGAATCAATATTTGAGTTGTATTAAAAAAATCGCCCTAGTTTATAATCATCATCATACTCTTTATAACAGATTTCAGTGTTATTTTCTTTAATGAAAAAAAGAAGAAATTTCTCTCAAATATTGCATTTGCAAATGAATATTATAAAGCAACAACAAGGTCTATTAATTACATGATTAGAATTTGGCTACGCCAAAGATGGCATTTCCTCCTTTGGCTGCTGACCAAAAGTCATCAGTCTTCTCGGTAACCGGTTTCGCGGCTGACAAGTAACCGTTCTGATAGCTTTTCGATTAGTCTTGCTGCATATTGTAATTGTGATCATAAAATGCATATTTAGTTTCTCCCAGCGAACACATGTGCTCTCCTCCAACACCAATGCGTCTTTCATTCTTGAATTTTCTTGTTGACTTCTTTCGCTTTTTCTTATGGTCCATCCAACACTGATGAAAGTTAACACAGCCATTTAGACTTCAACATTAATTTGCACAAATTATTACACTTGTCTGTCATAAAGTTCATTTGTATTGTACGGCACGGCACAGCTTGAAATGTGCACATATGGGAAGAGCAGGAGTGCGTAGTGGTGGCACAGTGTTTTGAAATGAAATCTAAGGTCTGAGGACTGCAAGGTATACATGAACAGGAGAAATTATTGCACCGATGAAACAGTGAAATAAGCATACTCTAGAAACAAAATAGTTCCAGGCTCATTTTAAAAATTGGGAATAGATTACATTATTGTCTCCGAGTAATGCGTAAAAAGGCAATTAACACCTTTGGTGATGTTAAGTACAATCAGTAGCAAATTTTGTGTTCCGGGAACATTCTTTAAAGGTTTATCCATGCCCTTTCTGTAATGTACTTTACTTACTTTATAGACTCTAATGGTACATGTCACAATCTCCGGTTATTCTACAGTTAGAGCTGCTAATCTTATGAAGTTTGAAATAAACTGTAGAAGGGTAAGCATAAGCTTTGGAGCAAAATTTTGCTTTCTTAACTGTAGGAGGGTATGTATATATATGCTTTGGAGCAAACTTTTGCTTTCCTTTGAATTTTGAGGCCAGGTACAAAAAAAAACTTTTTTGCTCCTCACTCTTCTTAATTATAAAACTAATTGGAGTTGAGCAATGACTAGGTATTTTAATAGGAATAATAAAAACGGAAAGATGTTAAAATCGAGATTTGTCGCTTTTCAAAAATACTTTCGGCAATAATTATGAATGTACACTTTTGGTACATTGTACAGCAATACAAGCAATACTAGTGCTATTATTTGTGGTACACTTTTCTGGTATTTAATGTACCCGAATCATACAAACTTGTATATCAATAGAACACACTTTATACAGAGATTTGCAGAATAACATTTAAAATTAGAATTGGTAATATATAATTACCGAAAAGCTTAATTCAATATTTGGTCCTTCGAGGTGAAGCAAATCTTGGTAGAAATTCATAAATACAGAAATTTATTTTAGAGAAATGAAACAAAAAATATCAATGTTACATTTCATAAACACTTTGAAATATAGGGTTTTCCAACAAGAGGTGTTATTTTGGTATTCAAAGAAAAATGCAATTTTTTGAGATAAAGGGTCGGATGTTTATTTCATAGTAAAGAGGAAGGTATGCCGTTAATCATGAAAAACAACATCAGCCAAATGGCCACCACGACCACGCTTACTGGACCATATCCTTTTCATGAAATATTCCATAACCAAATCGCAAAGTGGCTGCCCTATGTCCTCGATAGCCTCACGAATTCTAACTTTGAGGTCTTGAATCGATGCTGGGCTGTTGGCGTAGATCTTATCTTTCACGTGGCCCCAAAAGAAGAAGTCGCAAGGTGTTAAATCACAAGATCTCGGTGGCCAATTGTGATCACCTCTTCGAGAGAAAACACGGTCCGGAAACTTTTCCCGTAACAGAGCAATGGTTTCGATGCTTGTGTGGCACGTAGCGCCGTCTTGTTGAAAGTAAACGTTGTCCACATCAATACCATCCAACTCCGATCATAAAAAATCAGTAATCACCTCTCGATAGCGCAATCCATTCACCGTAACTGTTGATCCAACCTCATTTTCGAAAAAGTCCAATGACCCCGCCGGACCATAAACCGCACCAAACAGTCGCACGATGGAGGATGGAGACGCTTCTCAACAATAACTCTTGGGTTTTCCGAGCCCCAGATGCGACAATTTTGTTTGTTGACGTAGCCACCGAGGTGGAAATGGGCCTCATCAGTCAAGATGATTTTGTATCGTTCGTATAGTTTTTTTATTCGATCGTTTTGTGTCGTTCGATGATCGTGTATCGTTCCATTTGTAGTAATGGCGTAGTTTCTACTTGTCAAAAGTCAGAATAAAAGCTTCAAAAGTGACAGCTACCGAAATACCGGGGATTCAAAATAACACCTCTTGTTGGAAAACCCTATATATAAATACTGAAACATAAATAAATATAACCATAACCGCCATTTCGATATAATCCAATTACAAGATATAATCCAATTGTATCGCCTCATGATGTCAAATGATAGAGGCGAATAATCAGGAAAGTGAGATTTCTCTGGACATCTGAAAGTATTCTATTAATATTAAATCAATCGACCACTGTGGTCTTCCTCTATAGTAGAGTCGACCACTGTGGTCTTCTTCTATACTAGAGTCGACCACTGTGGTCTTCTTCTATACTAGAGTCGACCACTGTGGTCTTCCTCTATAGTAGAGTCGACCCTGTGGTCTTCTTCTATACTAGAGTCGACCACTGTGGTCTTCTTCTATACTAGAGTCGACCACTGTGGTCTTCTTCTATACTAGAGTCGACCACTGTGGTCTTCCTCTATACTAGAGTCGACCACTGTGGTCTTCCTCTATAGTAGAGTCGACCACTGTGGTCTTCTTCTATACTAGAGTCGACCACTGTGGTCTTCTTCTATGCTAGAGTCGACCACTGTGGTCTTCTTCTATACTAGAGTCGACCACTGTGGTCTTCCTCAATATAGTAGAGTCGACCACTGTGGTCTTCCTCAATATAGTAGAGTCGACCACTGTGGTCTTCCTCAATATAGTAGAGTCGACCACTGTGGTCTTCCTCAATATAGTAGAGTCGACCACTGTGGTCTTCCTCAATATAGTAGAGTCGACCACTGTGGTCTTCCTCAATATAGTAGAGTCGACCACTGTGGTCTTCCTCAATATAGTAGAGTCGACCACTGTGGTCTTCCTCTATATAGTAGAGTCGACCACTGTGGTCTTCCTCTATATAGTAGAGTCGACCACTGTGGTCTTCCTCTATATAGTAGAGTCGACCACTGTGGTCTTCCTCTATATAGTAGAGTCGACCACTGTGGTCTTCCTCTATATAGTAGAGTCGACCACTGTGGTCTTCCTCTATATAGTAGAGTCGACCACTGTGGTCTTCCTCTATATAGTAGAGTCGACCACTGTGGTCTTCCTCTATATAGTAGAGTCGACCACTGTGGTCTTCCTCTATATAGTAGAGTCGACCACTGTGGTCTTCCTCTATATAGTAGAGTCGACCACTGTGGTCTTCCTCTATATAGTAGAGTCGACCACTGTGGTCTTCCTCTATATAGTAGAGTCGACCACTGTGGTCTTCCTCTATATAGTAGAGTCGACCACTGTGGTCTTCCTCTATATAGTAGAGTCGACCACTGTGGTCTTCCTCTATATAGTAGAGTCGACCACTGTGGTCTTCCTCTATATAGTAGAGTCGACCACTGTGGTCTTCCTCTATATAGTAGAGTCGACCACTGTGGTCTTCCTCTATATAGTAGAGTCGACCACTGTGGTCTTCCTCTATATAGTAGAGTCGACCACTGTGGTCTTCCTCTATATAGTAGAGTCGACCACTGTGGTCTTCCTCTATATAGTAGAGTCGACCACTGTGGTCTTCCTCTATATAGTAGAGTCGACCACTGTGGTCTTCCTCTATATAGTAGAGTCGACCACTGTGGTCTTCCTCTATATAGTAGAGTCGACCACTGTGGTCTTCCTCTATATAGTAGAGTCGACCACTGTGGTCTTCCTCTATATAGTAGAGTCGACCACTGTGGTCTTCCTCTATATAGTAGAGTCGACCACTGTGGTCTTCCTCTATATAGTAGAGTCGACCACTGTGGTCTTCCTCTATATAGTAGAGTCGACCACTGTGGTCTTCCTCTATAGTAGAGTCGACCACTGTGGTTTTCCTCTATAGTAGAGTCGACCACTGTGGTTTTCCTCTATAGTAGAGTCGACCACTGTGGTCTTCCTCTATAGCAGAGTCGACCACTGTGGTCTTCCTCTATAGTAGAGTCGACCACTGTGGTCTTCCTCTATAGCAGAGTCGACCACTGTGGTCTTCCTCTATAGCAGAGTCGACCACTGTGGTCTTCCTCTATAGTAGAGTCGACCACTGTGGTCTTCCTCTATAGCAGAGTCGACCACTGTGGTCTTCCTCTATAGCAGAGTCGACCAATGTGGTCTTCCTCTATAGTAGAGTCGACCACTGTGGTCTTCCTCTATAGCAGAGTCGACCACTGTGGTCTTCCTCTATAGCAGAGTCGACCACTGTGGTCTTCCTCTATAGCAGAGTCGACCAATGTGGTCTTCCTCTATAGTAGGGTCGACCACTGTGGTCTTCCTCTATACTAGAGTCGACCACTGTGGTCTTCCTCTATAGTTGAGTCGACCACTGTGGTCTTCCTCTATAGTAGGGTCGACCACTGTGGTCTTCCTCTATAGTAGGGTCGACCACTGTGGTCTTCCTCTATAGTAGGGTCGACCACTGTGGTCTTCCTCTATACTAGAGTCGACCACTGTGGTCTTCCTCTATACTAGAGTCGACCACTGTGGTCTTCCTCTATACTAGAGTCGACCACTGTGGTCTTCCTCGAAGTGAATATCTTCTGAAAACACTGTCGCACAGACTGACAAACATTTCAAGCAAATAATTTGGTGTTTCCATCACTACGGTCGTCCATCACGGACGTAATCAAAGTAATGCTCCTCTTCCACACACAAATATATCGACGATATCTTCGGCTGCCTTCGCGCATAGTTAATCAATACAAAATTATGGCTTTCATTTAGATTTATTGAAATTGTCAATCTTTAGATGGCTAAAAGACATCTCAGTTCAGGTGGCTAGAAGCTAGCACAGACTTGTAAAATACACAGAAAAAAGTCACTTCTGATGCAAAAGACGGCGAAATTGATTTCAATTCAAAGACAATAAACATTGCGAAAGGAGTACAATCGTACTTAATGTGGAAACTACTTACACTATAAATACGTTACTTCAAAATGAAGTTCAATATTATTAATAACTTTAATTATGTATTAATTATTCGTCCTTATTCCTGTTGGCGTCGTCGACGTCAATTCATAGTCCACACTGTTTAGATTGACGACTTCATAAATTTTGAAAATTTTTTAAATATTTTTAAGTTGTAAAAAGGGTTTTGGTTAGTTCATGAATACCAAAAACATTAGTTTTGGCGTAAAGATGACAAAGCTAGAACTTCATAGATCTGACGAAAATGATGTGACGACGTCGACGACGCCAACTGGAATAAGGGCGATTAATTTATAATTACCTAAAATTTGTATTGTCTTCAGCTCGAAATTAATCCAGACACGTAAGATGGACGTAATTCCTCTGCCAGTTCGTTACCATGTCCCATCAGTTCACCATATCTATTCTCTCTGTGTACTTTTGCTTAGCTGTGAATTACATTTAGTAACGGCATTCTACGAAGTAATTGCATCGAAGAACGTAGAGACAACTGAGATTCTCTGCTGCTCTATAACATTTTGCGTAATATTAACTGTAAAAGATTGTCCAAGTCGAAGAAACTGAAGCTGAAGAAGAAGAGCATCTTCAAGATACATGTGTATTTTCAAGTTTTTCTCTTGTCATCGTATGCAGATACTGCACAAATGATGGAATGTCTGCGCTCGTTCCTTGCTCATAGCATTGGTCTCTAATGTGGGGTTTCTTCATTTATTATTTGCATTTCTTTTAGTGTAGTCATTTGTATAAATTTTTTTCAACTTTTTTTTTTTGTAATGCGTTTACTAATTGTATCTTTATTTCTTTTTCTCTTTGCAGGTATGTTTCATCGTTGTTTATGACCTTTGGTAAATACGAGTAGTTTTGAGAGTGTGGGAATTTAGCAGATAATATTAATTATTACATCTGAGTAAGATTATTTGTATCAGTTATTTCACATTTCTTCTTCTTTACTAGGTCAAAATATTAATAACATCAATACTTTGGTCTAGACAATTGTGTATATCGTCATGCTTTTGCAATAAAAGTGCTGCCCTGATTTTTGTGGAACAGTTCTCGAGCCTATAATGAACTGAAATGTTGATAAAATGTATATTATTGTTAAGGCCTCTGAGGTCGTCTCCAGTATAGAGGAAGACCTCTGAGGTCGACTCTTATATAGAGGAAGACCTCTGAGGTCGACTCTTATATAGAGGATGACCTCTGAGGTCGACTCTAGAATAGGGGAAGACCTCTGAGGTCGACTCTACTGTAAAGGAAGACCTCTGAGGTCGACTCTAGTGTAGAGGAAGACCTCTGAGGTCGACTCTAGTATAGAGAAAGACCTACGAGGTCGACTCTAGTATAGAGGTAGACTTCTAGGTCGACTGTAGTATAGAGGAAGACCTCTGAGGTCGACTCTAGTATAGAGAGAGAGACATCTGAGGTCGACTCTAGTATAGAGAAAGACCTCTGAGGTCGATTATAGTATAGAGAAAGACCTCTGAGGTCGACTATAGTATAGAGAAAGACCTCTGAGATCGACTATAGTATAGAGAAAGACCTTTGAGGTCGACGCTAGTATAGAGGAAGACCTCTGAGGTCGACTATAGTATAGAGGAAGACCTCTGAGGTCGACTCTTATATAGGAAGACCTCTGAGATCGACTCTTATATCGGAAGACCTCTGAGGTCGACTCTAGTATAAAAAAAGACCTCTGAGGTCGACTCTAATATAGGAAAGACCTCTGAGGTCGACTCTAATATAGGAAAGACGTCTGAGGTCGACTCTAATATAGAGGAAGACCTCTGAGGTCAAATCTAATATAGCGGAAGACCTCTGAGGTCAAATCTAATATAGAGGAAGACCTCTGAGGTCGACTCTAATATAGAGGAAGACCTCTGAGGTCGACTCTGGTATGAAGGAAGACCTCTGAGGTCGACTCTAGTATAGAGGAAGACCTCTGAGGTCGACTCTAGTATAGAGGAAGACCTCTGAGGTCGACTCTAGTATAGAGGAAGACCTCTGAGGTCGACTCTAGTATAGAGGAAGACCTCTGAGGTCGACTCTAGTATAGAGGAAGACCTCTGAGGTCGACTCTAGTATAGAGGAAGACCTCTGAGGTCGACTCTAGTATAGAGGAAGACCTCTGAGGTCGACTCTAGTATAGAGGAACACCTCTGAGGTCGACTCTAGTATAGAGGAAGACCTTTGAGGTCGACTCTAGTATAAAGGAAGACCTCTAAGGTCGAATATAGTATAGAGGAAGACCTCTGAGGTCGACTATAGTATAGAGGAAGACCTCTGAGGTCGACTATAGTATAGAGGAAGACCTCTGAGGTCGACTCTAATATAGAGGAAGACCTCTGGGGTCAAATCTAATATAGAGGAAGAGGTAGACTTCTAGGTCGACTGTAGTATAGAGGAAGACCTCTGAGGTCGACTCTAGTATAGAGAGAGAGACATCTGAGGTCGACTCTAATATAGAGGAAGACCTCTGAGGTCGACTATAGTATAGAGGAAGACCTCTGCGGTCGACTCTTACATAGGAAGACCTCTGGGGTCAACTCTAGTATAGAAAAAGACCTCTGGGGTCAAAACTAATATAGAGGAAGACCTCTGAGGTCGACTCTAATATAGAGGAAGACCTCTGAGGTCGCCTCTAATATAGAGGAAGACTCTGAGGTCGATTCTAGTATAGAGGAAGACATCTGAGGTCGACTCTAGTATAGAGGAAGACCTCTGTGGTCGACTCTAGTATAGAAGAAGAACAGTGGTCTAATCTACTATTAAAGAAGACCTCATTAGTCAAGTCTAGGCCTCAGCAGTCAATTGTAGTATGGTAGAATAACTTAGTGACTCTAGTATTGAATAGTGGAAGACCTTAGTGGTCCACTTAAGTACAGAGGAACAAAAAAAATGCTAAACATTTTTTTGGCATACAAAAAAAACTTAATAAGCAGTAATGCATTTACTCGATACACTGGCTTCCTATTCTATACTTACATGTCCTAAAATGGGTGTATTGCCTCCCAAAAATTGAGCTGTACAGAAGGTAGAATTTAACTGCATTTCAGTGGACTCCTCATCCACGCCAAACTCCCAAGCAATTTGGGGTAATCAATAATTACGAATAAACGACGCCTCAACCTCAAAGCGAAACAGAAAAGAAGTTCATTGACATGTGGGTAAACAAATTGAAGGCACTGAACTGCAGTCGTCTGAAGTGGTGTATAGCTTTGGTCGCTCGAAGGCGGCGGAGGAGTAGGCGGTAGTAGCAGCTTTACGCGGCATGGTTGCTGTTCGCCGCCCAGTAGCTTGGTCAGCCATTCAGTCAGTCAGTCATTGCAGAAAACCACGCAAACACATTAAAATTGAGAGAATGTTTTTTTCTGCTCCTCTTGGGTTAAGTCGTTGCGGCCGCATGACGACAAATACACCGATGTGTAAAATAAATTTAATGTTTTTTTTTACAAAATGTTTGCTAATTTAGTGAAAAAAAAGCATAAAAAAGAAACCCCCAAGCCAATCCAATGACAACATATTGTGTGACAAAACGACAAAGGCGCTTGCTCATTATGGTAGCCCACAGAGGGGAACCTCACTCTGGGCTATGGTGGCGGCTGCGGCGGGCGCATATAAACTTCGATGGGGACGACAAAAATCATAAACATAAAAAACACTTGAATGTTGTATCGAGTCAATGTTGAAAGTATGCCTGAAATTTCATATGTATTATGCCGAGCCAGACGCCGTGCGGCAATGACATTGTTGCCGCGTCAGCGGTGGCAGCCTCTTGGCCTTCCTTTCTGCTGTTCGTTCCCCACAAATGCTCCGCGTCACGTCACGCTATTGTTTAATCAGCAACGATGCGTTTTTGCTTCTTCTTCCTTCAATTTCAAATCAGACAACACCGCCAATAAACGGTCGGAATGTACCCTTACGAACCGTCAGACAGCAGATGTAAAACTGGGTGTGATCCTCTGCGGCAACACTCATAAATAATATGACTAGTGAATGAATACATGAGAATGAGACTTGTACATAATCATATTCATATGGGAAACTGCATAAGCGATTTATACAGATGGGACATTGGCATTCATATAAAAATAAATGAAATTTTTGTATATTATACTTTTTAAAATAAGTTGTAAATATTATTCTGCACATCTTTGGAAAGGGGGCTTTCGATTGATGTAAATTTTTCTATTATTTGAGTGTATTAAAGATTCAAAAAGTGTACCACAAAGTCCATGTAGCGTTTTAATCATAAAGTGTTCTCTCAATAAATCCATTGATTGATGCGATGTGTGGGAAGTGGCGCCGTCTTGTTGAAACCAAATGTCGCGGAGATCACGAGCTTCAATTTCAGGCATAAAATATTCGGTTATCATGGCACGATAACGGTCGCCATTGACGGTTACGTTCTCACCGGCATCATTTTTGCAGAAATATGGACCGATGATTCCGGTACGTCGGATCGGGAATCGGTCAATGGCAAAAAGATAGCTCTTAACGAGAGCTAAAATATTGCTCATGGGTGTCAAGGTCGTGGGTCAACTGAAAACTGTTTTTTTTTTTTATTTAAAAAAAATGGACTTAGCGCAATTGGCGAACGATTATTTTCATAATAAAACTGAATAATTTGTAAACGTTGTTCAGGCGTAAATCTTTCCATGATGAAATGCCAACAAATACTTAACAAAAATAACATGACAGCATGACACGACTCACACGTGATCTGTCAAAAAAAGGCTATTGAAAAAAGTATCTCTACTTGGATTACCCGTTATATATATGTTCCTTTTACTCCTCTGGGGAGCATAGGCCGCAAAACTATGGGACAGAGAGAGATGATATCTCCCATAGTTTTGATGATTTTTCAACAAAATTGTAACTATTTTATGAAAAATACATATTTTTTATAAAATTAATAATTTTCGCTACAAAGATTTTTGTCAAGTGTATTTAAAATATAATTGAAATTGTCAAAAGTTATTTATACCCACAAGGTCTTCAATTTACCTTGGGTCTGTTTAAAATGTCCTCTCCTATGGAATACCCCATATATAGTAAAATAATCATGCTGTTGCCAACAACACCGCTTGATTGCAGTGTAGTGCGCTGACATTGTCGCCATCATCACTTGTGATTTTGTGACTAAAAGGGAAAAGTCATAACAACTACAACAATAACAACATGATGATGAAGATGACACATCCGCCACATTGTGCCCAGTGCAACCATAAAATGGTTAGACAAATTGGAAAACGTTCATTAAATCTACAGATTTATGGCATTTTCGTTGCTGCAAATCTTAACATTGTTGTGCATCTGCAAATTAATTGTATTGATTGGTAGTGGAACAGGTGTTTGTTCAGATTTTATATGTGCAAAAAAATGGCTTGACTTGCGATGAATAGGATGAGACTCATAGAAGTACAAAATGATAAAAGGCATATTTATTAAATGGTATTCCGATTTTCCATAAATGTCATCTCGACCATGTAAATTGCTGTCTTGTTGCTCCATAAAAAAATCTTTTAAAAACGAGAAAAAAAATTCCAGTTTTATTTATTTAAAATCCTATTGTAGCAAAATATTCCAATTTGATGAAATATTTTCCAAACATTTAACTAAATACATTTATTAAAACTCTTCACTAAGTAACAATTTCTTACTCAGAATTCCAATATAACAATTGGTACGCTTTCTTTTGGTTTACACTGTGCAATACCTTAAATCTCTAATTAAACAATGTAGGTATGTATTTATAATAAAATAAATATTTGCCTTTTGCAAAAATACCTTTTATTGATAATGTGATACACATACTACATTTATTGATAACATTTTGGTAGTCATACAGAGGCAGTATTCCCCCTTTTTGTAGCTGAAATATACTCTCATATTCTGTTATCAGTAACAAAAATGTTACTGAAATTGTTTTTTTTACTAACGCCTGGGGGACAGCTACAATTTTTGCAAATGATTTTACTGTCCAGAAGTTTTTTTTTTCTGTTCCGCCTATAATCACTGCGCTTGATGTTGGCAATTTTTTTGTCAAATTATGAATTCTTTGATTTTTCGTTTTTAGCTCGTTGCAAAAAATAAAATTTCGAATTTTTCGATTGATTATAGACTTGCGCCGAACATTGCCGTTTCTTTTTGCGCCGTTGTGTTTTTTGTAATTCCTCAAAATTTCGGCCATCTTTCCTCCACCGACACCATTAGTAGAGGTACAAAATGCATCCTAAAGTGGATTACTGCGACTTCGTTAGAATGTACATCATCCTAACCTGCCTGCTACGAACGCTGATCTGGAGGTTATCTCTTTGGACCTCACGTTCTTAATCGTAAACTAACTGGGAGGGAGGGTGGATGCCTATGCTACATATCCTGTGGAGGTGGTTTAGATGTCTGCGATATTCCTGCAGGTACTGCCGCGATAACGTAAAGATGAATCATCGTCTAGATGAGATCTTCATCATCTTATCATGTAAGTGGTACTTCGAGCTTATGTGTATGTAGTCACCTTTTCGCAGGGAGTCAATTTGGAGAAACTGAATATCCCTCCACGAATCTGAATATCCCTCTGAATATCCAACCTACTCGAAGGCATATATCCCTATACTAAGTCCACAAGGTTTCTTATTCGGTTACCCCAGGTTTTGCCGTTGAACAACTTGAGGACCTTGGTCTCACTTCTCATCTTATCGCAGATAGCAGTGAAATGTGCAGAAGATAGCCCTATAATAGGGCCACAAGTTTTATTTTTCGGTTCCCCAAGTATTTTCGTTGAACAACCTTGTTATCTTATCTCAGATAGCTGGGGCGTGTGCAGAAGATTTCAATAGACTGTCAAATGAGACACGATGAACTGTAGGCTAGTTTATGGCCAGAATCGTTCGGTCATCAATCATTCAGAGTTAGCTACACTTCTGCTGCCCATGTGGTGAACAGTTTGCGGGTATCAGCGTGTTTTTCTCGCAGTGAAGATATTATAAAGGAAAGTAGGTTTTGTTCTAAGTTTCGAAAATGTTCGTAGGAACAATTCACAGTTCCCCAGATATCACAGGGTTTGTTCACAAGCTTTGCCGTTTAAGACAAAAACACATTTTGGCGAGTCAGAATATTCGCCCACTGCGCCTCGTTTACAGTCGATGACCACCACACTGGCGCTGTGGAGCTATCCACGAACCAGCCTCACGCTTTATAAGAGGTCAACCAGATTTTTTGTCGGTTCACCAAATGCTGTCGTCGAACTTATTGGGGACCTTGTTCCTATTTCTCATATTATTGCGAGGTCTCAACCCCTCACATATCGCTGTTGAGATGTCAATAAGATTTCTTTGTCGGCTGCCGCTAGAACCTTATTCCAAAGAATCTTATTCCTACAGAACTTTATTCCTAGATAACCTTATTTCTAGAAAACGTTATTCAAGGTATCCTTATTCCGAGAGAAACTTATTCCGAGAGAAACTTATTCCTAGCGAACCTTATTCCTAGTTCCCATCCCACCGCGAGGTCTGAACGCTTCATCTTGCTACAATAGATCTTAGGAACTTTTTGGGGGCATGATCATGTCTAGCCTTACGTTCACCGTTATTTCAATCTAGTTACAGCGAGAAGCCACTGGCAACCGTGGTGATTAGAACGTAACACTTCCATGCGCAGATGTCTCCCGCTTACCATATTGGAAGACCAGTCCCGTGTTGTAGACAACATATCCTGATTGTGGCTTTATCTACGAGTTTCGACCAGAGACTCCGGTTATGATCTTGGTTATGCTGTAATCATTGAGAATGGATAAATGGGATTTTTTCGAGGGTTCAGCGCTGGCTCCAGGTGGATCTGCCGAAGATGTCAATAAGATTCCTTTGTCGGTTCACCAAGAGCTACCGCGATAACCTTATCCCTAGAGAATCTTATTCTTTAGGAACATTATTCCAGTTCCCATCTTATTGCGAGGTCTGAACGCCTTATTTTGGTACTATATATCTTAGGAACTGGGTACACAATAATGTCCAGCATTAGAATATGTCTGCCGTTCCAGGAGTCCCTATAACTCTGGTAATGATCTTGGTTATGCTGTCATCATTGGGAATGCCACTAATGGGATTTTTTTATGGCCGTGGTTTAAGGCCAAAATTGAGGGTTTGGCGCTGGCTCCAGGTGGATCTGTCTAACAACCAATTGCCTCAACCTGTAGAGTAGCTGAAGCTTCAAATAGTTCTCCACCTCGTACCAAGAGGTGCAGTGAACGCCAATACAACACAACATCGAATTGGTACCTGAGAGATAGATTTCGGATTCTCTGTAGTAAAGATCTACCATTTCCTAAGGGAATTCCTTGATACTCCTTGGCTGGGCTTCACATCGCAGCGACTTCAGAGTGCGATGGCGAACCATTGTTTTGGGCATCACAGCATGTATTTATACAAAACCCTGCAGCTAATTATCATCTTATAGCAGATACCAATGTAGTGTACAGAAGATCTTAAATGGGTTGTCAAATGTGACTTTAAGAACTTCAGGACTGTTGATGCTCGAAATTGTTATGCCATCGACAGAAGACCTTGTTCTTAATTTATCTTATAGCAAGGTCTCAAAAACTCGTCTTGGTACCATATACGTATCTTAGTATTTGGTTGGACACTATTAGGTTTAGACTTATAGCGATTTCGTTTCTGGAATAAAAGTTGCCTCGTCGACATGAAATACTATAAAATATTTGCATCGAAATGATGTAGTCCCTCGAATTTGACTTAACTACAATTTTCCAATTTCCAAAATGTATTGGAAAAGTGCAGTTTTTGGGAAATGGGCTGCACTTTTTCCAGAATCGAAATGGCCATTAGGTTATGATTGCCATTCAACGAGTTTTGAATGAAATAGTCTTGTGTGAATGGTGATTAGATCATAGCACCTATAAACGCAGGTATCACCCGCTTCCATGTATTACTATATCATTATCGTTGCCTTACATTTTTCATTGGACAACCAGTCCCGTGCTGTGTGGAACAAAACCTGGTAATAGCTTCATCTATGATATTTGACCAGAGTCTTTTTTCTGGTACCATGGATTACCAGGAGCTCCTATAACCCCGGTTTTGATCTTGTTTGTACTCTGATCAGTGTGTACTGCTCTTAAGGGTGTTTCGTGGTTTAAACCCAAAGTCGAGGGTTCAGCGCTTGATCCAGGCGTATTGCCTAACAACAGGGTCCTACAAACCTAAGAGCAGCCGATGTTTTCAATAGTACTCGACCCGATACCAAAAACTGAAGTGGAAACTCACACAGCTATGCTTCGAATTGGTAACTGTAGGAAAGATCATGGATTCCCTGTGGAGATGTACCGCTTCCTTAGGGATTTCCTGGATACTCCTAAGTGAGCACTGGCCGTCGCATCGTAGCGAAAAGCAGCTATGTTGCGACGACATATATCAGTTCTTATCTGCAGGTTATTGTCATCTTAGCGCAGATAGCTATGGTGTTTGCATAATATCTAAATAGACTGTCGACCATCAAAACTTTAGGGTAGCGATAAGTTTGGCTGATGATACGATATCTGCATGTTACTCAGGACCTTGATCATAATTCTCATCTTATCGCGAGGTCTCAATCCCTCACCTTACTATCATAGATCTTAGGATCTTGTTGGGTGCACGATCGGGGCTTGTCCTAAGTTATGTACAGAATGATCTCTATGATAATGGTGGCTTTGGTTAAAACCCAAAATCGAGGGTAGAGCGCTAAAACTAGGTGTAGTTGCCTAACAAGAGTATCCGAGGTTTTAGATAGTCCTCGAACCAACACCAAGATGTGAAATGAAGGCCAATAAGCTAAGCTTAGGATTTTTACCTGCACAATAGATCTTGGATTCATGCGGAGATCTATCACTTCCAAAGCAGTTTCCCTGATCCTCGCAAGTGAGCCCTGATCATTAATTGCCATCTTACCGCAGACAGCAATGTCGTGTGCAGAAGATTTAAGTACGTTCGAAATGGTTATGCCTTCAACTTTCATGTTTAGAGGTAGCCGCATTTCTTGGTGGCTGTGGCTTAAACCCAAAATCGTCGGTAGAGCACTTCCTACAGGTAAAGTTGTGACACAACCTTGTGTTACGACCTTGGGAAGTAGCATGGCCCGAGACCATACACCAAGAGGTGAATTGGACGTCCATTTAGCTAAGCTTCGAGTTGGTACCTGCGGGATATGGGCTTCCCTATGTGGAGCTACCATCTCTAAAGAGATTTACTTGATCATACCAAGGGGGCTTGGGGTAATTACATTACATTGTTTGCTAACCATTAACAAAACCGAAGTCAAAACAAATCAAAAACAAGTTCCGATTTTATTCATCATAATATTTTTTATAAAAAAGGCAACTAGCCCGGAAAAAGCCGTCCTGCCCTTCCAGATGTTAAGAACAAGGGTTTCTGCGAATACAGATTTTCTTCTGACAAAGAGAAGAAAACCTACCGATTCCAATTTTCGATATTTTCTTCCAGAACAATGGATACGAATATAATTTATTTCCGAGTGAAACATTTGTTCATAACATGACCCCATCGCTACCTATCGGTAGAGTAAGGTTTCTCTAGCTATTAACATTACTCTTCGCTAATAAAAAATATTGTACGAATATAACGTTAATCAGTCCAGTCGTTTTAGAAATTATCATTCCCATAAAATATGTGAGGCAGAACCTATAGTAATTTGAAACCTTTGATGATTTCTTTGAAAATGTTTCCAAAAAACAATCCTCTAAAGTTTTTGCACACGTTTTATTGTCGCCCACTATATTTTTGATGCCCTCTATGGGGGAATTTGCGAAACCAAACCTAAATTTCAATAAAAAAATGTCTTGCTATGTTTTTTGTTAACGCTAGACAAAATTATTACACAAAAGCTCTTCCCCTATACGAGTACATCGTGGTAAGCTCTTTCTAATGACCACTTATGTGAAGAGTCTGCATGATAATGAAAGGTATGGCACGATTATTCTTTGACAAAGAATAACATCTTCAGACTTATCAGAAAAGTCTGGGGATATATTCTGTTTTAGATTTTGTTTTGAGAGTCTACCTATTTTTTTCACACGTGGTTTTGAAGTAAACCTCTTGAGATCTACGACTATATAAGGTATGGCTTGCTCGGTGATTTCTTCAGTTGTAATCTTAGTGACGAACAGCAAAATGAAAGTTCTGATTTGCATTGCATTGGCCTTGGCCACCGTTTCTGCGGGAAAAATTCAACCTCGTGAAATTAATGTGGACGCCGAAGGACGTATTACCAATGGTCACTCGGCCACTGCTGGTGAATTCCCCTATCAAGTTGGTCTCTCTTTGAAACATAGCTCTGGTGCTTCTTCCTGGTGTGGTGGTTCTTTGATTGGTAACGAATGGGTTTTGACTGCGGCTCACTGTACCGACGGGTATGTTAGATGGACAATCTCTGGGAATAGTTATTTTCAAAGGGAGGATATTTTGCACAAACAGCTTTTGTACTGTTCACCGCAGAATGTTCTGCATTGGAACTGCATTTGTTTTTTTTGTCATAAAATTCCTTCCTGCGAAAGAATTTTGCTCTTCGAGTGAAATCTCCTAAGTCAAAATTCATTCTCATACCATTGTATTCCTTTGCAGCATTGCTTCCGTTGAGGTTTATTTGGGCGCCACCATTCGTACTTCGCCTGAAGTTAAGCATACCGTGACCAAGGACGACATTATCATCCATTCCGACTGGAATAGCAGCACCTTGAAGAATGACATTTCCCTGATCAAGATTCCCTCGGTCAGCTATACCTCCAAGATTAAGGCTGTTAAATTGCCCGCCATTGCCAGCACTTATTCCAGTTATGATGGTGATTCTGTTATTGCTTCCGGTTGGGGTCGTACCTCTGATTCTACCTCTAGTGTTGCCAGCGACTTGCAATGGGCCCGCTTGCAGGTCATTTCGAATACCAAATGTAGAACCACTTTTGCTACTCTCATTCGTTCGTCCAACATCTGTGTGTCCACTCCTGATGGCACTTCCACCTGCAATGGTGACTCTGGTGGTCCTTTGGTTTTGGAATCCGATAGTGTCCAAATTGGTTTAACTTCCTTCGGTTCTGCTTCGGGTTGTGAGAAGGGTTATCCAGCTGTCTTCACTCGTGTCACCAGCTATTTGGATTGGATCAAGGAACATACTGGTATCACCAGATAAAAAAAATGACAAACGAGTTCGAAGTCATAACATGAAATAAATTTTGAAATTGCAATGAATCTAATTTAGTTTTCTTTTGACCTCTGTGATGGTTTCTCCAACAATAAAGAATTCTTAGTGTCGACCTGTGAAGTTATATTCTATATCTCTTAGAAATCTGAGGTTTTCCTCTTTATAAGGTTAGGCCTCTGAGGTCTTCCTCTAAGATTTTCCTCTACGTAAGGTCTAATGAGGAGCTCCTGAGTTCTTCCTCTATATTAGGGTCGACCTCTGAGGTATTTCACCATATTCGAGTCGATCTCTGAGGTCTTCCTCTATGTATATTATAGTCGACCGCTGAGTTTTTGCTCTACAGTCGAACACTGAGGACTTCTTCAATATTTGGGTCGACCTCTGAGGTATTCCTCTATATTAGAGTCTGAGGTCTTCATCTATGTTAAAGTCGACCGCTGAGGTTTTCCTCTACATTAGAGTCGATCTCTGAAAGAACAGCAACCAATCTTTCGGTTGTATTTCCCAAAATACATTTAATTATTCTAAATTTTGGAAATGATTGGGATAACCAATAAACGATTATTTATTAATATTTTTTCTGTTGTAGTAACCAATTATTCGTTGCGATAATAATCTTTCGTCTATTGATACAATTTCTGTTGTAAAGAATAAAACAGTGGTTGTCACAACTAAAAATCGATCATATGGTACTATAATGCAAATTTAAAATTGGTTACCACAACTAACCGAGTGTCAATGAAAACAACAATCTTAATTCGATTGATACAACCATCGATTTAGTTGCAAGCATTTTCAATTGATCGTATCCATGTTATTTTTGTTGTTTCAACTAATTATTTATAAATACAACCGACAAACTGTGTAGGCAATATACTTTTTGTTGCTAGTACTATTTTTTTATTGTTACAATCGAATTCCAACCAATTATTTTCCTGGGTGTATACTGTAGTCGATATCTAAGGTCTTCCTCTATATTAGAGTCGACTGCTGAGGTATTCCCTTTTATTATACATAGTAATCCTCTAAGGTCTTCCTCTGTATTAGAGTCGAAATATAAGGATTTCCTCTGTATTAAGTCGAAATATAAGGATTTCCTCATTATTATACGTCGACTTCAAAAGTCTTCCACTATATAAGAGTTGACTTATTTGGCCTTCCTTTTTATTAGAATCGACCTTTGAAGTCTTCCTATATATTAGAGTTAACATGATCCACTAGGGACCTAAACTGGTTTATGTGAGCTTGTATAAAATATACGGCTGCCACCCTAACCTAAACATGACCCAAGATATAGAAAAATATTCAATATTCCCAGCTTGAACCATCCATTCTCTTTGACGACAAAACCAAATGGAAACAGTTTAAATTTAAAATAAACATAGAACGTTTATTATCATCATCATCGCTACAAAGCTACAAACTGATTCTCTTAGTAATAGACACCAGTGTGGTCCTTGATCCAATCCAAGTAGCTGGTAACACGGGTGAAGGCAGCTGGGTAACCCTTCTCGCAACCGGCAGCAGCACCGAAGGAAGTCAAACCAACTTGAACGGTGTCGGATTTCAAGACCAATGGACCGCCGGAGTCACCATTGCAGGTGGAAACACCAGAGGGAGTGGAAACGCAAATGTTGGAGGCGGTGATGGTGGTGCCGAAAGTGGCCTTGCACACGGTGTTGGTGATGACAGTCATTTCAGCGTATTGCAATTGGGAGGCAACACCGGAGGCAGAGTCAGAGGTACGGCCCCAACCGGAGGCAATAACGGTATCACCGGAGTAGGTGGAGTATGAGCTGGCAATGGAGGGCAATTTAACAGCCTTGATCTTAGAGGTAAAAGTGACGGAGGGGATCTTGATCAAGGAGATATCGTTCTTCAAGGTGCTGCTCTTCCAGTCAGCGTGGATGATGATGTCGGAGCTGGACACGGTATGGGTGACTTCAGCGGAGGTGCGGACAGTAGCGCCCAAGTAGACAGTCACGGAGGAGATACTAAAATTGTATAAATTGTTATTAAGCCGTAGCTCAGAACAAAAAAAGAGCTCGAGAATAATTCCAACTTACCCATCGGTACAGTGAGCAGCAGTCAAAACCCAATTGCTGGCAATCAAGGAACCACCACACCAGGCCGAAGACAAGGCGCTAACTTTCAAAGATAGACCAACTTGGTAGGGGAATTGTCCAACGGCGGCATCCTTGCCATTGGTGATGCGACCCTCGGGTACAACGAAGGCCGAAGCGGTGGCCAAAGCCAAAGCGAAAATAACCAAGAATTTCATACTGTCACAGTGGGGAAACAACTGATGGTCTGCTAGCCGAATGGAATAGCTTTATATAGACCGATTTGCGAGATTCCTGGCCAAGATAGAACCAACCAACTGCGAAACTGCTATTGATAAGATATGATTTTTGATGAAATTTATTATGGAAAACCCTGGAACTTTACGCTTTGCAAACATTAAGTGGATTGACAAAAATTAATCGATAGTTTAGGATATGATAAGTGATAGTAAATGTTTTGCCAATCATCTTTTTAAATAAGAAAGTTTTCGCGTAACACATTTGATAACACTTTTTTTTAATATAGAATTGAAGTGATAGACCACTTCCGCGTAGATTGCCAAGTGAAGCCGAAAAGTAATCGCAAATTGGAAATAACCAAAAAGAAATAGTCAATAGCAATAGCAATATACCCGTAGTAAAGTAACAAATTGAAAATCTGTCAGTGAAAATTTGCCAGATATCAAATAATAATTAAGAAATGACGTATAGCAAAAATTAAAAAAAAAAAACAATAACCAAATTGCTATTATGAAATGGTAAATAGAAAACGGTAAACGAAAGATCGGTAAACATTCGGCGTCGTCATCACCTCCTTCCACATCTGCATTTCTACTCCCTCTGGAGTAGAGTTGGGCACGTTAGCTCTTTTAACCCTTGGGGTAAAAAAATCATAAATAAGGAGTGCACAACAGGCCGAACCACTGGCTTAAGTGTATGTCCATGTACATGAGACGTTTAAACGTCTCTATTCAAACTAACCTAACCTAGTTCTTTTAAGTGATCGCTTATTTTAGTTCAGTTCAATTGAGTGAACAAGTTCGTTCACTTAGTTCACCAGCTGCAGGCGGTTTCGAGGGTTACTGCCCTCATCCGTGTTACCAGTTACTTGGAATGGATCAAGGAACACACTGGTATCTCCTACTAAGTTACTCTGTTTGTCCTCTATGTTTTTTTCAATCTATAATAAAACCAGTAAGGAAAGGCTAAATTCGGGCGGTGCCGACTATATAATACCCTACACCACTCTCGTAATATTGAATAACTCTGATATATAAATTTTGTAATTCATGTATAAATTGTTTACATAAATTTACTTTTGGGACATTTTATACTTAAATAATACCCTGTACCACAGTGTGGTGTAGGGTATAAAAACGATTGGATCTAAAGAGCCAAATCGGATGAAACATATATATGGGAGCTATAGCAAAATCTTTACCGATTTCCTTCAAATTCGGTAGTGTTAGTTCATGGATCAATAAACTCTACCATTCTAAATTTCAAAACGATTGGATGTAAAATACAGCTTCTATAGAACTAAAGGGCCAAATCGGACGAAACATATATATGGGAGCTATAGCTAAATCTTAACCGATTTTCTTCAAATTCGGTAGTGTTGGTTCATGGATCAAGAAACTCTACCATTCTAAATTTCAAAATGATTGGATGTAAAATACAGCTTCTTCAGGACTAAAGAGCAAAATCGGACGAAACATATATATGGGAGCTATAGCTAAATCTTAACCGATTTTCTTCAAATTCGGCAATGTTGGTTCATGGGTCAAGAAACTCTACCATTCTAAATTTCAAAACGATTGGATGTAAAATACAGCTTTTATAGGACTAAATGGCCAAATCGGACGAAACATATATATGGGAGCTACAGCTAAATCTTAACCGATTTTCTTCAAATTCGGCAATGTTGGTTCATGGATCAAGAAACTCTACCATTCTAAATTTCAAAACGATCGGATGTAAAATACAGCTTCTATAGGACTAAAGGGCCAAATCGGACGAAACATATATATGGGAGCTATAGCTAAATCTTAACCGATTTTCTTCAAATTCGGCAATGTTGGTTCATGGATCAAGAAACTCTACCATTGTAAATTTCAAAACGATTGGATGTAAAATACAGCTTCTATAGGACTAAAGAGCCAAATCGGACGAAAGATATATATGGGAGCTATATCTAAATCTGAACCGATTTCAACCAAATTCAATAGCGATCTTAACAGCCGCGAAATACTCTAAACTGCAAAATTTCAGAACGATCGGAGTGAAATTGCGACCTGTAGTCGACGAACAACTTTACATGGACAGACGGACGGACGGACGGACGGACGGACGGACAGACATCGTTAAATCGACTCAGCTAGTGATTCTGAGACGATCGGTATACTTTAAGCTGGGTCTAGCTGTGTTATTTTCAGGTGTTACAAACATCTGCCGTGAAACAAACTTATAAATAACTAAAGCGTTTATTTCCCTTTTTGGTTGATTATAAATTGAATTAAATCGTTTCCAGTTTAATGGTCTAAGGGCTTTATTTTCGTACAGCAAAACGAGTAGTTATTTTTAGCAATTCCACGAATCCTGCAAAATCGGGTTAATGTGGCACAGACAATAGATATATTCAGCACAACAATGAATTCATCGCTATCCTCATGGAAACCTCTAAAGGATACTATAATTAACAACGAGTTGGGTGTGAGTGTGGCTGCTTGTTGTGGTTTATAAGGATATGACACAAGGATATTCAAGCGATTCCAACGCTTTTATATTAGTAAGGTATCGGGTTATGCAATAGCAAATAACAAGTAGTGAATAGAAAAATGTCAGATTGGAAACATAGCATATGGAATAGTAGATACTACATAGCCGATTGGTAGCCAGCAGTAGATATACAATTGCAGATAAAAATGGCAGATAGAAAGAATCAAATAGGAAAGAACAGATATAAAATAGCAAATAGCAGATTGGAAATATCCGCTAGAGAACATTGGATAGAAAATAGCAGAACGTGAATAGCAAATCAAATATTTGATTGCCAACAGAAGATAGAAAATAACAAATTGGCAATGGTAGATATCAGATACCTAATAACATATGGGCAAATCCTGCCTTGCGGACGTTACATTCGTACACATTTGTTATCACTTTTTATCCCGTTGGGGTTCTGAATGTAACATTTTCACCTAACCTTCAACAAACAACAAATATTGGATAGTGTAGCGTGATCCATTTCGAGGTTCCCTGCTTTTTTAAAGAAAAAAACACAGAAAATTCAAATTGAATGGGGAATGTTTATTTATTATTTTTTTGTTTATCATTTATTTTTTGAAGATTATGTCTATCAAATGTTGGCCGCGGCTACGTCTCAGATGGTCCATCCGTTGAGTCCAATTTTCGATGACTCGATTATGTTGACCATAAGTTGAGCGAAGTGCACGAAACACATTCCTCACAGAACGTGAATTTTCGTAATAAAGTCGAGCGATTTGTAAACGTTGTTCAGGCTTAAGTCTTTCCATGATGAAATGCCAAACAATGACAGCTTGACACGACTCACACGTGATCTAGCATTCAAATATTTACTAAAGATTTCTGAGGAATGCAATATTCGCGGCGAAAATTCCGTTGCGGACGTTACAAAAAAGGCAAGTAGTTTTGGAGGTTAACGTGAATTTGCACCTTTTCTAGCTAATTTTGCATAGTAATAAAAAAAATCGAAATACATACAAGGATTATTTAAGGATATAAAATTAGCTCTCATTAGAATTAAATAGTTTGGGTTCATCCAAACATTTTAAATACGACCGTTGCGGACGTTACACAGCTAACAATATTATACAGAAAATTATATTTATTGTTGTAATTTATATTTTATAGACCCTTCTGTACGTGCCACTTCAAGAGTGTTATCATTAGTAAGTGACGCACAACTTCTCACCAGTCATTTTTTAAAATTTTTTCGGAGTTACCCATATATCAAATAGAAAATAGTATTACTATCTAAAAGAAATTGAAATGAACATAAAAGTTAGTTTAGAAGCAAATATCAGATATCAAATACCTGATTGGAAGTAGCAGATAGCTTACATTAGGTAGAAAATATCAGATAGCAAATATCATATATGAGATATCAGCTACAAACCCTACAGAAAATTGGACCGCTACAACACTAAACGGGTGATAGATCCATTAAGGACAGAGATCTGTCCGCAGATGTCCATTTTATATGACAAGAACCGGTAACTTTAACAAGGCTTTGTTATTGGAAGTGGTGAATTGCCACCTTGTGATATATCAATTATTGGTCTAACTGAATACCTTCAATGTGAGACAGAATAATTCAAATTTTAAACCACTTAAATGTTTAATATTATAGTATATCAGGAGATATAAGGTACCAACAGTTGCACCTGCCTTCTTGGGGGGTATTGAAATTCCCTTCTATGAAAGCGCAAAATACTTAGGAAACATTCTGGAAATAGCAAAGAAGGCTGTGGTAGCGCTATATTCCTGTAAAAGGGCAATAGGAAAACGATGGGATCTGAACCCGCATATACTTTATTGGTTGCATACGGCAGTAGTCCGACCGATAATGCTGCACGGCATTGTCGCCTGGTGGACAGTTTTGCATATATCCACCTTCAGCGCGATGCTAAACTATGTTCAGCGAATGGCAACTGAGGTACTAAATGTTATACAGGGTCTCCCATATTCGACGGACCCATCTGGCAACGCCATAACTTTTGACAGAGATGTCAGATCGCTTAATGACATACCGCGTTTGAAGCGTCAGTCCAAGCTGATTTTTACCATGGAACAATACACGCCACGCGAGCGCTCTGAAATAGTTGAAATTTACATTCAACAGAAGAAGTCAAGTCAACGTGCTTTTAAAATATTAAAAAATGTGAGAAGTGCGCCTTCTAAGAACACCATTAAGCGTTTATACGAAAAATTTTCGACTGGTGAGGCTCTTTCTAATCCGAAGAGGCCAAATAAAAGTCGACCAAGGCGATCGGCCGAGAATATCGCTGCCGTACGAGCCAGTGTTGAGAGGTCCCCAAGAACATCCCAAAAACGCCGTTCTCAGCAGTTGGGCATGGCTCGGTCCACTTTACAACGGATTATTCGCGTTGATTTGCATTTGTTCCCGTACAAAATTCAATTGACGCAAAGATTGTTGCCTGCGGACAAGCCTCGTCGATTGGAATGGGCCCAACGAGTCCGTGGGTCCGTCGAATATGGGCAACCCTGTACTACATTTATAGCAGTGCAATATGCTGCATGTACTGCGATTAGACTTAGGGAACAGTCACTATGGCCAGGAAAAAGCTGCGGACATAGTATCATTATAGACACAATGCCTGACTGATCTTCCAGGCATTGTTGATTACACTATAACTGAAACTTATTTTGCGAAGAAGTATCTCACTCTTATACCTGATAGATCAGATATATATACAGGCCGTTCTAAACTCAACAACCAAGTGGGTTTTGGTGTCTTCTGTGGGGAACATGAGCTATCCATTGCAAAAAGACTGCCTAATCACGGTAGTGTTAACCGGGCACATGTCTTAGCTATTAAAGAGTTAGTTCTGACCAAAGTCGGTATCAATATTTTCTCTGATAGTCAGGCTGCAATCAAGTCCCTGGAAACTATACATATTGCTGAAATCAAAAACTGCCTCTACTGACGCAGATCTCTTAACGAGATGGCTGAACAGTTCAATGTTTTCCTGATATAGGTGCAGGGCCACAGGGAATTGAAAAGCAGAATAATTTGCATGACTAGGAATTACCTTACACGCTCCAGGATAACTCGAACATGTGGATATGCCTCTAGCGACCCGCAAACTCTACTTGAGAGATAGTGCCCTTACGACAACAAATGACAGGTGGTCACTAGTCAGGAACTGCAGACATTCAAGGTTGATATGACCTTGCCTAAACTAAAAACGCACCAACGCACTGCTGTCGTTATTGAGACCGGACGTCTCACTTATCGTGTCCAACATGACGGGTCACTGCTTTGTTGGATGGCACGCAGAGAGTTTGAAGGTCTTGCATAATGATTTTTGCACAAGCTGTGGAGACGAAGAAGAGTAGGAATCAATAGAACACCTTGGCTGATGTTGGAATCGCCCAACTTTTGAGCATTTTAAAGCAATCAAATTGGTTCAACGTGAGGGGCTAGGGATGATTTGTGTTTTTTTTACGTCTCTGTCGTAGCACAATGGACTGTGTAACGAGCCTGTGAAACAGGCTGCCACTCGCAACCTAACCTAATCGTTGAACTTCGAAAACTGTACCCAGTTGGGTCATTGATTAGGTAGTGTATAACTCAATGTTTCGTCTACTAAGGAGCAGATAACTAAACTGGCCGCCCACTAATGAGTAGATAACCCAACTAAGGACTAGATAAGCCAATGGGTATTTTACTAAGTAATAGATAACGTAACTGGTCCTCTCTTAGGGAGTAGATAACGCAACTGGTTCTCAACTAAGAAGCAGATAACTCATCTGATCGTATACTAATTAGTAGATAACGCAACTGGT
This sequence comes from Eudasyphora cyanicolor, assembly GCA_963930755.1. Lineage (NCBI taxonomy): Eukaryota > Metazoa > Arthropoda > Insecta > Diptera > Muscidae > Eudasyphora > Eudasyphora cyanicolor. The sequence continues at coordinate 133,315,126 of OZ005735.1, read as the reverse complement.
TCTCAACTAAGCAGCAGATAACTCATCTGGTCGTATACTGAGGAGTAGATAGCTCATCTGGTCCTCTACTAGAGAGTGGCTAATTTAACTGGCATTTTATTTAGAAGAAGATAAACCAGCTAGGATTTTACTAAGAAGTGGATATCTCAACTGTTCATCTACTTCGGAGTAGATAACCCTACCGATGCTGTATTAGGGAGTAGATAACCCAACTTGTCGTATACTAAGGAGGTGATAATCTAACTGGTCGTGTACTAAGGAGTATATTTCTCTGAGCAGTCGTATGATGACATGCCACTCCCATCAATTTAACCCTAATAAATTGATACCAATCAATCCCTTATAGCTAGAAACTCCTTTTCTCTGATAATAACTAAAAATACCAAGTATTAATCAGCAATTCGAATACCCTATGGTAAATGGCACATTGTTTATAGTAAACAGCATATCGCAAATAGCAACCAGGAGTAAATACAAAATAGCTAAATTACATTCACTGCTTCCTACCATTACTGGTGACACAATTTATAATCCAAAGTACATATAAGTAATTAAAAACCCAAGGAAAACAATTTCCCAACTAATGAACCCAATATCTATTTTGTGGCCCCAGAGCCACACAACATCAAACTTGACACTAGAATCCAAAACCAGAAGTAGATTGTTGTTTACCTCTAATCCTAAGAAAAAAATCGAAAATTACTTCCTGATGACAAGCACGGGACAGAGGATAATACCGCAGAGCACTTTAAAAAACACCCTCCAAAAAGTGAGCAAAGCAGACACTGTACTGCCTCCATATATAAGTACAGATATGGCTTCCCCATTTGTAGGCTAAGGGTTTCAGATGTCAATTGCATTGCAAGAGTTTGCTAAGAATATTTTCGAAAAGGGTGTTTAGTGCGAAATGATGTAATTTTAAATAAAAATTCTTGTAGTTCCTATAAGGAACGATGGGCTTCAAGTTAATATATTTTATTCTAAGTGCAATATGTAAACCTAGATTATATTTACATCAATCGATAGAAGGAAAGTTTATTGTTTTAGCAGAAAAATCTACTCAGATGTGAAAATATTGGTTAAAATTCTAGAGACCTTAAAATTTGAAAGAAGGGATATATACTCAGCGTTTTAATATAATAATATGATTCTGCATTTCTTTTGGATTATAGCCTTTCGATTATATTACTTTAATTGCAATTTAAACACATAAAGTACCACAAAAACTCTAGCACTATTACAATAAGATAAGTGCGAACTCGCTCTTGATATTCGAGGCTGATGTCTTTCTTTTCCTCACTTAATAAAAATAATTAGAAGAAGGATCGGGAAAAACCACAGAATCTCATTCAGTTCGAGGATGTCTGAACCTTCGTTCGAGGGGATGTGTGTTCGTTTGTTGCTTAGCTTTCGAGAAAAGAGAAATCAATGAAGAATGGGAGAACTTTGTTTTGATGAATTCTTTAAAGAAAACGCATATAAAATTTGTCGCAATGAAAAGTAAGGGAAACTCACAAATACGGGAACACGATGCAGATGTACGGATTTTCAGGTCCTGGTATAACACTCTTAATTGTTTGTACATCTTCCTAACGACCTCAGCTGTCCCCTTTTCTCTCATTATTTTTGTTTTGTCAACATTTTAAATCAGCGCTTATACAGTATTTTTCGCTTAACTGCGTTACATTTAAATGCCTTTTGTCATTACCTGCACAAAAGAAAAAAATTAAGCTATGTTCGCATTTATTAGAAAATATTATGTTTACCTGCATTTCGCTTAAGTGCACAATGCAGTTAATAGCATTATTGTTTCAGTCTCTTACGGGCATTGTTCATACAGTATATCAACACCTTCAGTCCAAAGTATACTAAGTCGACTTAGCAAGTTTTTAGGGACATTGCGTTGTTAAATATTAAGGCCCTTATTCATAAAAATTTAATGAAGGTTTGAAGAACGCTATAACACTGCTAAAGCGTTCCTCAAACCTTCTTTAACTTTTTATGAATAAGGCCCTAAATATTCAAAATTATATTCTGCCATAATTTAGTTTTTATTCGTCAACCCTATAAAAAGTTATGTGCAAAACAATAGAGGTATTTCGATTTGCATAATAAAGAAATTCCACACAAGTTTAGAAGATTCATAAAACTTTCGCCTCTAAACTACCTTTTTTGACTTAGCATGCTCTGGAATAGAGAAAACGACATTACATTTGGCTGCTCTCTCTCCGTTTTCAAAGTTCTGGGAGAACTTGGGAGAAAATCAAAAGTTTTGGCAACTGCTGCCAAAACTATGTTGTAACAATTTAGAGAGAGAGAGAGAGAGAAGAAAGCTCGTGTTTTTTTTCTGTACATACCCGGCAAAATTTCTCATTACCAAATAATCCGACGAGTAACCAAAGTTCGATAATGGTAAGTACTTACTATTTAGCCACTTTTGTCATTATTTTAACATGGGGATGTCATTGGAGGAAAGTACTTCCCAAAAGCATACAATAAAGTAGCATAATAAGTACTTATTTGTAGCATAGGCATGCCACTTAAATATGCGCTTATATTTTCACGATTTTAAGTACTTGAATAATGTATTACCAATATGTTCAAAATAAGTAGTAGATATGTAGAAATGGTCGTTTAAAGTGATTTTTTGCATATTGTCGCGCATATTTCTCGAAACAAACAATTTCCTCATGCCAGATTCGAATTTCTGAACCCAAACCTCCAGTTGAAAAATTCTTCAATGATTTAACATCTTAAGACATACAGAAATATTTATTTTATTTTTGATTAAAATCTACACGAACTATTTGAAAACATTCCATTTATATTAAAATTTGGCAAAACGATTTTGATAACAAAAAATCACTTATTTCTGTTATTATTGGTAAGTCATTATTAATTAGCCGCAAGTAATGCAGTGAATAATGAGATATCATTATTTGGTAATGCAGGGAATAATGACAGATACTTACCAAAATTTTGCTGGGTATTGTTGTTATAGAAATAATTTACAAAGAAATGGCGAACAAATCTTTATGTTTGTGTTATGTTCAAATTGAATCCACAATCAGCACCAACATTTCGCTTAAACGCACATAAGACAGATATGGGCTCATTCGGATATGCGCATATTTGTGCAGCTAAGTGAATACCGCATTAGGGTATTTTCACTTAAGTGCACAATATGCCTTGCAATAGTGAACGAGGCAGCTGAACAAAAAATGTTGCATTAAAAATTGAAAACAGAGAAATCACAGTTACAACAAGTAAGAAAGTTTCAGTCGGGTAAACCGACTAAGGTATACCCTCACTTTGTGAGTAATGTAATATTGAATATTACTCGAATTATTCTGTCAATTTGTGTGGGAGGTACCAGAAGGGGTTTATCAAATACACTTTGTTTGCTGAACATTAGATACTTTAAATTCATTGCACTGTGCCGACTTATAAGCATTTATGTGCACTGGTATAAACGTTATGAGACATTAAATTGTGGTATAATTTGGGCATTTTGTGTGGGAGGTACAAAGAGGGGCGTGGCAATAACGCCCATTTTTCACAGGGCTATAGACACTATAAAAACATTACACTGTACAAAATTTCAAGTATCTTTATACACTGGTTTTAATGTTATAAGCTGTTAACTTTTGGTGCAAAAAGGTACCTTTGTGTGGGAGGTACCAAAAGGGGCGTGACAACAACACCCATTTTTCCCTGGACTGTCGGCAATATAAAAGCATAATACTGTACAAAATTTCAAGTATTTTTATACACTGTTATTAATGTTATAAGCTGTTAACTTTTGGTGCAAAATGGTGCATTTGTGTGGGAGGTACCAAAAGGGACGTGGCGACTTCGCCTATTTTTCTCGAGTTGATAACGACTAATAAGCTAATACTATGTGTGGAATTTCAAAAGATTCGAATAAGTAGTATAGCAGTTATTAAAGAATCAATATTTCACAACATTTTAACCCTTTGTGGGGAGGTACTAAAAGGAGTGGACCAATATGGCCCATCTTCGAACTTAGCCGGAGATAGAAAAAAATATTACCACATACCAAATTTGAGGTCAATCGGTTACTCCTTTCGAGAGTTATCGTGCGCACCAGCCAGCAGACAGACAGACAGACAGACAGACAGACAGACAGACAGACGGACGGACATTGCTCATTCGACTTAAAATGACCCAAAACGGATTTCCTCCGAACATACTTGGGGTCTTAGGTCACTCCTTCGACGTGTTACACTTTTTTCCGTAGCAAATGATATATACCCTCGTCACACTAAAGTGAGGGTATAAAAATTAAACATCACTCCCCTGAGAACACTCTTTACAAACCAAAATAATATGTAGTCCGTCCATCCGACCCTTATTGTATCGACATGAAAGTTGCACTTTAGTGCATCTGTTACCTTTAAACTGAGGAAGACACTATGACCAAGCCCAAGATACCACATCAAAAAGTTGGTCAAATATTACTTACCCATGATGATGATGTGTGTAATGACTGGTATTGTCGTTGGTGGTAGGATGAATGGTTGGGTATCGTAACACACATTTTGTTGCTGTTGGCTTCCAGGCCAGGTGTATCCTATATCAACTGGCTCCGATATGACTTGGTTCGTAGTTCATCAACTCGGGGTTGTGGTTATGGTTTGCAGAAACATAACAATCAATCCGAAATGACCACATGCGAGGCCTAACAATGCAAGCGACCGGCCGTTCGTACGAATGACCGGCCCACCGGCTGTCCGAGCAGTATTGGAAAACTGTTAAATTTTCCACATCAATGAATAGAAAATAGCAATTGTTTGTCATACGCAGAGAAGATATTGCAAATGTCTGGCAAGAACATGCAACAGATTAATGATTTGGTATGCACAGAAAGTTTTGCTGAGATTAATGTGTAGTTTAGTAAAAAATTTATGTTTCTAATTGCCATTTCTACGTATTGCTAATGGATCAGAATTTTTAATATTAACCATTAAATTTTATTTTTGCATTAAAAGTTTAAAACATTTTGACAAATGGTAATAAGATCCAGCTATGAGCTATTTTTTGAAAAACAAACAAAAAAAATATTTTATGGGATATGAAATTTCGAAAATTAATTAAAAAATATGAATTTTTTGGTTTTACGAAATTTGTAATTGCTCTTCAACAGTTAAACCGATTTTTACAAAGTTTACTTCATTTGAAAGTTAACTCCATTTTTGCTGGGTTTTGTTTAGGAAAAATGTCCAAAATCATCATCAATCAAAGTCATACCTTAGCATTTCGTAAATAACTTTTACACACATTGAGTCCCCAAAAATCCTATTACTGTTTTGGATTTGTGAGAGTCTGGTGCATGTCCTTTGTAAATGTATAAACTAAAGTTTTAAAAGAAATGTAAAAAAAAATGTATAAAATAAAATAATCCAAAAAATCGGTTCAGCCGTTCAAGAGCTATTACAAATTTCAAATCCCCATACATACACCTTTTTTTAAACTTGTTAGTCAAAAGTAAAATTAGTATTAGAAATTCTAACCGTAGTGTCATTAATTATGCTATATCCAATTACCATTAATATTCCTACGGATCTTAGATCTAATTCTACTTCTATAGGGAAAAAAAAAGAAAAAACACACAGAAAATTCAAATTGAATGGGGAATGTTTATAATCATTTGAAAGAACATTCTTTGGCATTTATTTTTTGAAGATTATGTCTATCAAATGTTGGCCGCGGCTACGTCTCAGATGGTCCATCCGTTGAGTCCAATTTTCGATGACTCGTTCGAGCATTTCGACTGGTAACTGGCGAATGACACGCGTGATGTTTTGCTCCAAGGCCTGAATCGAAGCGGGCTTGTCCACATAAACTTTAGACTTTACATATCCCCACAGGAAAAAGTCTAACGGTGTGATATCACACGATCTTGGTGGCCAATCGACCGGCCCGAAACGTGAAATTATCTGCTCTCCGAAGTTTTCTCTCAATAAATCCATTGATTGATGCCATGTGTGGGAAGTGGCGCCGTCTTGTTGAAACCAAATGTCGCCGAGATCACAAGCTTAATTTCAGGCATCAAATAGTCGGTTATCATGGCACGATAACGGTCGCCATTGACAGTTTCGTTCTTACAGGCATCATATTTGAAGAAATATGGAACGATGATTCCGGTACGTCGGATCGGGAATCGGTCAATGGCAAAAAGATAGCTCTTAACGAGAGCTAAAATATTGCTCATGGGTGTCAAGGTCGTGGGTCGAATGGAAAATGTTTTTTATTGGATTTAAAAAATGGACTTAGAGCAATTGGCGAACGATTTGATAATAAGACTGAATAATTTGTAAACGATGTTCAGGCGTAAGTCTTTACATGATGATATGCAAAACAATACTTAACAAAAATAACATGGCAGCATGACACGACTCACACGTGATCTGTCAAAAAAAGGATATTCTACTTCTACTTCTACTTCTACTTCTACTTCTACTTCTACTTCTACTTCTACTTCTACTTCTACTTCTACTTCTACTTCTACTTCTACTTCTACTTCTACTTCTACTTCTACTTCTACTTCTACTTCTACTTCTACTTCTACTTCTACTTCTACTTCTACTTCTACTTCTACTTCTACTTCTACTTCTACTTCTACTTCTACTTCTACTTCTACTTCTACTTCTACTTCTACTTCTACTTCTACTTCTACTTCTACTTCTACTTCTACTTCTACTTCTACTTCTACTTCTACTTCTACTTCTACTTCTACTTCTACTTCTACTTCTACTTCTACTTCTACTTCTACTTCTACTTCTACTTCTACTTCTACTTCTACTTCTACTTCTACTTCTACTTCTACTTCTACTTCTACTTCTACTTCTACTTCTACTTCTACTTCTACTTCTACTTCTACTTCTACTTCTACTTCTACTTCTACTTCTACTTCTACTTCTACTTCTACTTCTACTTCTACTTCTACTTCTACTTCTACTTCTACTTCTACTTCTACTTCTACTTCTACTTCTACTTCTACTTCTACTTCTACTTCTACTTCTACTTCTACTTCTACTTCTACTTCTACTTCTACTTCTACTTCTACTTCTACTTCTACTTCTACTTCTACTTCTACTTCTACTTCTACTTCTACTTCTACTTCTACTTCTACTTCTACTTCTACTTCTACTTCTACTTCTACTTCTACTTCTACTTCTACTTCTACTTCTACTTCTACTTCTACTTCTACTTCTACTTCTACTTCTACTTCTACTTCTACTTCTACTTCTACTTCTACTTCTACTTCTACTTCTACTTCTACTTCTACTTCTACTTCTACTTCTACTTCTACTTCTACTTCTACTTCTACTTCTACTTCTACTTCTACTTCTACTTCTACTTCTACTTCTACTTCTACTTCTACTTCTACTTCTACTTCTACTTCTACTTCTACTTCTACTTCTACTTCTACTTCTACTTCTACTTCTACTTCTACTTCTACTTCTACTTCTACTTCTACTTCTACTTCTACTTCTACTTCTACTTCTACTTCTACTTCTACTTCTACTTCTACTTCTACTTCTACTTCTACTTCTACTTCTACTTCTACTTCTACTTCTACTTCTACTTCTACTTCTACTTCTACTTCTACTTCTACTTCTACTTCTACTTCTACTTCTACTTCTACTTCTACTTCTACTTCTACTTCTACTTCTACTTCTACTTCTACTTCTACTTCTACTTCTACTTCTACTTCTACTTCTACTTCTACTTCTACTTCTACTTCTACTTCTACTTCTACTTCTACTTCTACTTCTACTTCTACTTCTACTTCTACTTCTACTTCTACTTCTACTTCTACTTCTACTTCTACTTCTACTTCTACTTCTACTTCTACTTCTACTTCTACTTCTACTTCTACTTCTACTTCTACTTCTACTTCTACTTCTACTTCTACTTCTACTTCTACTTCTACTTCTACTTCTACTTCTACTTCTACTTCTACTTCTACTTCTACTTCTACTTCTACTTCTACTTCTACTTCTACTTCTACTTCTACTTCTACTTCTACTTCTACTTCTACTTCTACTTCTACTTCTACTTCTACTTCTACTTCTACTTCTACTTCTACTTCTACTTCTACTTCTACTTCTACTTCTACTTCTACTTCTACTTCTACTTCTACTTCTACTTCTACTTCTACTTCTACTTCTACTTCTTCTTCTTCTTCTTCTTCTTCTACTTCTACTTCTACTTCTTCTTCTACTTCTACTTCTACTTCTACTTCTACTTCTACTTCTACTTCTACTTCTACTTCTACTTCTACTTCTACTTCTACTTCTACTTCTACTTCTACTTCTACTTCTACTTCTACTTCTACTTCTACTTCTACTTCTACTTCTACTTCTACTTCTACTTCTACTTCTACTTCTACTTCTACTTCTACTTCTACTTCTACTTCTACTTCTACTTCTACTTCTACTTCTACTTCTACTTCTACTTCTACTTCTACTTCTACTTCTACTTCTACTTCTACTTCTACTTCTACTTCTACTTCTACTTCTACTTCTACTTCTACTTCTACTTCTACTTCTACTTCTACTTCTACTTCTACTTCTACTTCTACTTCTACTTCTACTTCTACTTCTACTTCTACTTCTACTTCTACTTCTACTTCTACTTCTACTTCTACTTCTACTTCTACTTCTACTTCTACTTCTACTTCTACTTCTACTTCTACTTCTACTTCTACTTCTACTTCTACTTCTACTTCTACTTCTACTTCTACTTCTACTTCTACTTCTACTTCTACTTCTACTTCTACTTCTACTTCTACTTCTACTTCTACTTCTACTTCTACTTCTACTTCTACTTCTACTTCTACTTCTACTTCTACTTCTACTTCTACTTCTACTTCTACTTCTACTTCTACTTCTACTTCTACTTCTACTTCTACTTCTACTTCTACTTCTACTTCTACTTCTACTTCTACTTCTACTTCTACTTCTACTTCTACTTCTACTTCTACTTCTACTTCTACTTCTACTTCTACTTCTACTTCTACTTCTACTTCTACTTCTACTTCTACTTCTACTTCTACTTCTACTTCTACTTCTACTTCTACTTCTACTTCTACTTCTACTTCTACTTCTACTTCTACTTCTACTTCTACTTCTACTTCTACTTCTACTTCTACTTCTACTTCTACTTCTACTTCTACTTCTACTTCTACTTCTACTTCTACTTCTACTTCTACTTCTACTTCTACTTCTACTTCTACTTCTACTTCTACTTCTACTTCTACTTCTACTTCTACTTCTACTTCTACTTCTACTTCTACTTCTACTTCTACTTCTACTTCGACTTCGACTTCGACTTCGACTTCGACTTCTTCTACTTCTACTTCTACTTCTTCTTCTACTTCTACTTCTACTTCTACTTCTACTTCTACTTCTACTTCTACTTCTACTTCTACTTCTACTTCTACTTCTACTTCTACTTCTACTTCTACTTCTACTTCTACTTCTACTTCTACTTCTACTTCTACTTCTACTTCTACTTCTACTTCTACTTCTACTTCTACTTCTACTTCTACTTCTACTTCTACTTCTACTTCTACTTCTACTTCTACTTCTACTTCTACTTCTACTTCTACTTCTACTTCTACTTCTACTTCTACTTCTACTTCTACTTCTACTTCTACTTCTACTTCTACTTCTACTTCTACTTCTACTTCTACTTCTACTTCTACTTCTACTTCTACTTCTACTTCTACTTCTACTTCTACTTCTACTTCTACTTCTACTTCTACTTTTACTTCTACTTCTACTTCTACTTCTACTTCTACTTCTACTTCTACTTCTACTTCTACTTCTACTTCTACTTCTACTTCTACTTCTACTTCTACTTCTACTTCTACTTCTACTTCTACTTCTACTTCTACTTCTACTTCTACTTCTACTTCTACTTCTACTTCTACTTCTACTTCTACTTCTACTTCTACTTCTACTTCTACTTCTACTTCTACTTCTACTTCTACTTCTACTTCTACTTCTACTTCTACTTCTACTTCTACTTCTACTTCTACGATATTACTACAGCTTATTACACTATGGAACAAATGAACACTTTTTGAAAAATACACGGACATGACAGTTTGGGGCTTTGGTGTTTCTGACACATATTGCAAAATGGCATGGCCAAAATTTTTGTAGAAAATTTTACCCCCCTCTCCCCATTTTAAGCGGTGTTTTTTACGATTTGTTAAATAGGGCCAACAATTACAGTTATGTGGGGGACTTAGAGGGTTAATATGTTCCACAAAAATATTGGCCTTAATATTTTCTATAAAGTGGCTGAACATGTCCTACATAATAGAGAAATGCTAAAATTTTTGAGGTACAAAGTGGTTATTGAGCTATTTAGGGTGCCTAGACACGTTCAGATTGTATTAATATGTTCACAAAAGTTGTTCAGAGTTACGTCGGCTAAAATTTTGCCAAACATTGTTAGTGAAAAATTTCGAGTCCCTGAATGTTAGCTGAAAAAAAGTGAAAAAAATAGTTTTTCCTTCACTTTTTCAAAAAAAGGTAACGGAAAAAAGTTTTTTTTCGCATAAAATGCTAAGAAACTTTGTTCACCATATTCTTAGCTACATTATTGCCCAATATAGTTAAGCGGTATCACCAAGTCTGAATTAGTTGTTGGACAAAAGCTGATGACACCTTTTTCGTGGAGCCTACAGATTTTCAGAAACTTTGGACGCTCATACAAAAAATTCGTCACCAATTTCACCAAACCGAGTATAGGGGTATACTACCCTTTGGTAGTAGAATCGATCCTATACTGTCAAGTCCGTGTATTTTTTCACTGTTGCACAGTGTTCTCATTGCTTTAAGTACTGCTATTGCTACTGCTATTTCTATTTCTACTACGATTACTACTACTATTTCATATTGTCAATTTAAATTGAAATTCAATCGTTATTTGCCCGATGAATCCATCTCTGCCTTAAGCAAATATTTTTCTTTACTTCGTTTCCTAGAATTTCCCAACTAAGTAAACATAAACCAAATGGCATTGCGGTCAATGACTTCTGTCGTAACGTTTTTTTAAGAATTATTTTCCATTTTTTATTTGTTATTTTTTATTTTTTTCGTTGTATTCCAAACAAGTCAACGATATCGTGGCGTTTCTATGGGAAGCAGTGAGTGAGAGTGAATTGTTGTGACGGGTTGTGTATTTTAATGGCTTTAATTACTTCTACAAACTGTGTGGAAGTAATCCAGCAAACGCTACTCACAGCACTGTGGAAGAAGGAAGTGACAGGGAGAGACAGACGACGACTGGTGGTTGGTTATGGAACTGAAATTTCTCCATAGCCAAGCAGAGGCAGTGGCAGTAGAAGTAGTGTTGCAGTGGCAGAAGAAGTAGTGCTGCAGTGGCAATCACCCGCCTGTGGGCTTAACTTAACTGACTGACATAACTGCATTTACGAGTGAGTGACTGCAACGGATTCGTGCCGTCGTGTGGTGCTGTTCTCTTTTGCTGTAGTCACGATGTGCTTCGTGTGGTAGTTAGGCCGAAGACAAAAAGCATAAAATTCAAACCAAACGAAACCCGTTTTCACGAAAAACAGAGGTGCCGGTTACAAAATCGATTTTCTAAGGTTCATTTCAATACTTTGTATTTGAGGTTTGTATGTACATACAAATATACATACATATGTATGAGTGTGTGTGCTTGTGAATGAATGCTTTACGGAATTGACCCTAGAGCCAAACCAACAATACATAAAATGTGAAACGAATAAAAAGTTGATGGCAATTATGCCAAAGAACGAAACGAGGAGGAAAAGAGAATTTGGAATGGATAAAATATTCTTTTTCTTTTTTTTTTGTTACCAAAGTTATAAAATACTTTACGACAACCCGAGACCCAAGTGTGGTTGCATACATTTCACTATAGCAAATATCAAGTGACTTGTTTGCTTGTCATCCTTACCTCCTCCGAAGTGGAGCAAGTATTAAAAACTGTAAACGATATCTTGCGATTTATTTGTTGTCACATGTGACCCTCATCGGAAGTAGGTCATTGGAGCAAAGGATAATGCGTAAATGGTGTAAAAGACATATATAAGTAATACAAAGTGTAGCCTAAATATGCAATAATACTCGTACATACATTTAGCAAATATTTAGTGTATTTCATATAATGTAAATTAATATAACATAATTCATGAAATATTTCATGGAATTTATGAAAAGATTCTGAGTATTTATGACAATCCTAACAAAATTTTGAAGATTTGTTTGAGTTAAAGGACTTCTATATAAATTTGTGTTGAAGAAAATGTAATTTAGTGAATCATTTCATGGAATTTATGAAATCGTACATAGAATTTATGAAATGTTTCACAGAATTTATGAACTCTTCCATAGAGTTTTATGAAGTTTTATGAAATTTCGTGGTATTTATGAAATCTTTTATAGAATTTATGAAATCTCTTAGAACTTGCGAAATTCTAATTTATGAAAAGGTTCATATAATTTATGAAATACTTCATATAATCTATGAAATCCTTCATATAATCTATGAAATAATTCACTGAATTTATTAAATAATTTCATAAATTTATGGAATATTGCACAGAATTTGTTAAGTATTTCATAGAATTTATGAAGTATTTCACAGAATTTACGAAATATTTCCTTGAATTTATGGAATATTTCATAGAATTTGTGAAATATTTCATAGAATTTATGATGTATTTCATAGAATTCATAAAATATTTCATATAGTTGTAAAATTTTTCATAAAAGTTATGAAATCTTTCATCGAATTAATGAACTATTTCATATAATTCAAGATATCTTTCTTAGGATTTATATATATAGAGTTTATGAAATATTTAGACTTTTTCAATACAAGTGGTGAAAACTTTCATAGATTTTATGAACTCCTTCATACAATTTATAAAATCTTTCATAGAATTTTTTAATTTTTCATAGAATTTATGAATTCAATCATAGAATTTATGAAATCTTTCATAAAATTTATGAAATCTTTCATAGAATTTATGAAATCTTTCATATAGTTGTGAAATTTTTCATAAAAGTTATGAAATCTTTCATAGATTTTATGAAATCTTTCATAGAATTAATGAACTATTTCATATAATTCAAGAAATCTTTCTTAGAATTTATGAAATCTTTCAGAAAAATTATTAAATTTCTTTTACAAAAATGTTATATCTTTCAGAAAAATTATTAAATCTTTCATATAATTTATAAAACCTTTCACAGAACTTATGAAATCTTTCATAAATTTATGAAATCTTTCATAAATTTATGAAATCTTTCATATAATTTGTGAAATATTTCATATACTTGATAAAATCATTCATATAATTTATGCACATTTTCAGATAATTTGTGAAACCTTTCATATTATTTATAAAATACTACTTAGTACTGCTGCTTGGGGACATGGGACCCCAAATTTAAATAGCAATTAGTATAAACAAATAATGTTGTCCCGCCCACTTCTTCGAACCATAAAATATAAGACGAAATTACTAATACTGACTTACAATCCCAAAATTTGTTCTTCTGCAACGATTAGTTTTCAAAATAATTTTGTATTTATTCTTTCATATTCTTCTGAGATACTTATTCAAGTTTTCTATAAAGCCACAACTTTTATTTTAAATTTTTAGGGACCATCTGTAACCAAAAGCTTTAAAATAAAAGATACATATTTAATGTTTTATCCGCTTGTAGATATCCACTTGATATCAATTTGAAATCCTACCACGTTTGAACCGTGCTTGTATTTTATGGTCATATTGAGTTACAAACAAAATATCCACATTCTCATTTATTCTCGTATCATTCAGACAAATCAGTTTTTATATTTTTATTCAATTATGTGATTATTTTTTATGTTTCTAGTATGCTTTTATGTCTCACGTTTGATTGCTGTGTTATTTTAATAAAAAATATTTTTCCGTATCGCACAATTGCCTCTATTAACACATTCCAATTCCCTCCATCTGCTCCCGCCTTCCCCGCCACCTACCTATAGACATAGTTTATAGGGGTCTTTTCGATCATTTATCTAATCTGTTTATTTTCCAAACGATTACACAATTAATCTATTGACAGTCGTCTGTCGTTTCGTCCGTCCATCCATCCATTTGTCTATCGAACCGTATGAGTTGATTATTACTTTAAATGGGAGCATCGTCTACTTGAAAATGTAATAAAATAGGGTTGTTACATTTAGCTTTAGGTCTTCTCCAGATGATGATAAAGGAAGCAAAAAAGGCAGACAAAAAACCGAGCGTTAGAACCAACGAAAGTTTAATTGTATGGAATTTGACAGCTGTAAACGGTAGTTAGCTCTTAAATCTGGTTTATTTATTTATTGTTAATGGCCCTTATTGTCAAGTAATTGTCATCATGTCATATTTTGAAAAAAATATTTTTTTTTCGTTTGTACAGGTAAAGAAAAAAATCTTTCCGCGTAACAAATACACTCCACTTTTTCCACTAAACAAAATTTACTTCGTTAAAATAGAAATTTATGATTTAAAAAATTATAACCACAATTAATTTCTATTGCAAAAAAAAAAAACAGATTAGTTGTTTAAAATTTCGTTTATGATGAAGGAATTTTTTTTACATGCTTAACTTTTATTATACACTATATTGAAATGTCTGCGTGAGATATGGAAACATTACGATTCTGAAAACCACTTGTATTTTTTTTTAGTATATTCGTAGATTTTTTTTATTGCCATCATTCATTAACCATTTTTTCTTTTATTTTTTTCAGGTAAGCGTCAAAATGTCATTAGATGATATGATAATTTGTAAGTATTTTTTTCATTTGGATAGAAATACTTTTGTGTTCATCTAAATCTTATTATTACGAAAGAAATATACACTGAAAACTATATTGTCCTCATTTTTAAGATTTGACGGCAAAGACGTTCGATTATTTAAAAAATTACATTTCATACATTTATGTAAGGAATGCCATTACTTTAAAGAATGTGTTGTCTTTGGCGGCAACCCGGTAAAAAAATAATTATATGTTTTTCAGTGTAGCTATAATTACAACTAGAATCCAGCGAAAATAGCATTTAGTGATCCAACTCTGCGTAACTCGGTTTGACTTATCGCATCAATACAAAGCTTCAGTTCCTACCATTAAAAAGGTATGTGCGTGTTTGATGTTAATGTCCCGAATAGGAGGATCTTCCACCATGAATCGCTTTTCACAGTATGAGATGGAAAAAAGGAAATGATGTAGAATATTCAAATCAGACAACATTTTTTTTCGGAAGTTGTATCGAACAAATGGAAGCGGCGTTAAGTTCGGCCATATCGAAAATTATATACCCTCCACCATGTATCGCATGTGAATGGTTTCGGGTACAAATAATCTCATTATAGTCAAATCTAGAGGGACCTTTGTATGGGGGATATATCAAAACATGGACCTATGACTACCGTTGATCGTGTGAAGGATTCCGGGTAGAAATAAACCTCAATTACCCATTTTGCCCATTTTCAATCGCAACATATCTGCAGCTATAATAAGTATCTATAACAAATTTCAGTCATCTTGCTCAATTATTGTAGATTGTAGCGTGTTTACATCAGACGGACGGAGAGAGGGACATGGCAAAATTGTCATCGAATTTTACAAAATTAGTATATTCGGTATAAAATAAAAGCAATATTCTCCATTAATGTGCTGTATTTAAAAAAAAATCATAATTATGTCTTAAATAGAAAGTAATAATGAACACAAATCCCTTCGGACATTTTGGGCAACCCTGTATTTTTTTGTAATTTTTTGGGTTTCTGATCAATATTTCGAGGTGTTGCAAACAGAATGACAAAATGATCCAATAGTGGAGGATATAACGGGCGATCCAAGTAGAGAAACATTTTTCAATAGCCTTTTTTGACAGATCACGTGTGAGTCGTGTCATGCTGTCATGTTATTTTTGTTAAGTATTGTTTGGCATATCATCAGGAAAGGCTTACGCTTGAACAACTTTTACAAATCGTTCAACTTTATTACGAAAATTCACGTTCTGTGAGGAATGTGTTTCGTGCACTTCGCTCAACTTATGGTCAACATAATCGGCCTACTGAGCGTACTATTCGCAACACCATCACACATCTTGAGACCCAGCATTTATTATTGGATAATATTCGACCGAATAGACCACGTCCAGCACGCAGTGAAGAAAATGTAGCGGCCGTAGCTGAGAGTGTACACGAAGACCGTGGAGAGTCGATTCGACGCCGTTCGTAGGAACTCGGACTGACGTTTGGAACGACATGGCGCATTTTACGTTGAGATCTTAAATTGAAAGCATACAAAATACATCTTGTGCAAGAACTGAAGCCGCCCGACCTTCCCAAGCGACATCGCTTCGCTCAGGGATGGTCCGTCGTAAACTGTGACGTATATGACATACATTTGAGACGTATTCGACATACGTATACAACGTCGTAAACCTAATGTCGGAAACTTGACTTTGTCACTAACAGTAAATAATTAGCAAATCAATAGAAAAGAAAAAATATTTATTTTGAACTTTCAAGTTTATTTATTGGTTCAAATGAATTATTATTTGTTTATAAATTAGGTTTATTCTTCACTCGAATCTCGAATCTCTTCAATGCCTTCAAAGTTGTCTTTTTTCGAATCAGAACTTATATAATATTTTACAAAAAAAAACTGAAACTGAACGATTTATTGTTCGTCAAGAATATAAATTAAATGGTCTACAAAAGATGTGAAGAAAAGTGCATTTTTATGATCTGAAAAGATGTGCGTGCCATTGTTGAAAAACTAGATTTATCGCCGAAAGTAGTTGATTTTCCGATTTGAACTTATTAATTAAGGGTTGTACTCTATATCATACCTTTGCGTAAATATTGGTATTCGATCAAAAACATATATTTTCTCCAAAAAAAAATTAAATGAATTTGTATCTCGGATTTCGATTAATTTGTATGTATATGGTGTCTACCAGATTTTTACGTGAAGGGCTGAAGTCTGCAGAGTCCTTAGAATTGATATTACAGTTTACGACATTTCATACATTTCAGACGGGTTTATGACGTATGTGACGTTTACACCTTTCTGACAGTCGTAAACCTACAAAATAATGTCGTGGACCATCCCTGGCTTCGCTCTATGGGCTCTTGAAAAGTTCCAAGAAGATCCGACGTTTTTGAGCCAAATTTTGTTCAGCGATGAGGCCCATTTCTGGCTCAATGGGTATGTAAACAAGCAAAATTGCCGCATTAGGGACGAAGAGCAACCTGAAGAAATTCAAGAGCTGCCACTTCATCCAGAAAAAAGAACGATTTGGTGTGGTTTGTGGGCCGGTGGAATCATCGGTCCATATTTCTTCAAAACTGATGCCGTTGAGAACGTAACCGTTATCGTGCCATGATAACCGTAGGCCATTCAATATCACAATTTCTTGAAATAATCGAATCTCTAAACTTTTCTCGCAACAATTCAATTGTTTCATTTGCTGTGTGGCACGTAGCCACAATCGGTCAAAAAGATAGCTCTTAACGAGAGCTACAATATTGCTCATGTGTGTCAAGGTCGTTGGTCGATAGGAAAGTGTTTTTTTTTGGATTTAAAAAAAATGGACAGCATCATTTTCAAATGTGAACGGAAAGTTTATTTTTCCTCTAGCTCCTTAACGGTATATCGGATTGGGAATCGGTCAATGGCAAAAAGATAGCTCTTAATGAGAGCTAAAATATTGCTCATGGGTGTCAATGTCATAGGTCGACTTGAAAGTGTTTTTTTTGGATTTTTAAAAAAGTGGACTTAGCGCACGAAAAGTTGCAATTGGAGAACGATTATTTTGATAATAAAACTGAATAATTTGTAAACGTTGTTCTTGCTTATATCCCTCCACGATGAAATTGTAAACACTAGTAAATACAATGAAAAACAAATGACAGATCATGACATATTACAAATGACCGAAACGTCACTTTAAAATCATATCATTCCTACTGGAAAACCCGTTATTAGGATTTCGGTGACAATATCATTTATCTGCGTGTAGATTAATAAATAAAGGGTTTTCCAACAAGCGGTGTTATTTTGGTATTCAAAAAAAAAATCAATTTTTTGAGATAAATGATCGGATGTTTCTTTCATAATAAAGACATCAGTCAAATGGCCACCACGACCACGCTTACAGGACCATATCCTTTTCATGAAATTTTCCATAACCAAATCGCAAAGTGGCTGCCCTATGTCCTCGATAGCCTCACGAGTTCTTTCTTTGAGGTCTTGAATCGACGTTGCGCTGTTCGCGTAGACCTTATCTTTCACGTGGCCCCAAAGGAAGAAGTCGCAAGGTGTTAAATCACAAGATATCGTTGGCCAATTGTGATCACCTCTTCGAGAGATAACACGGTCCGGAAACTTTTCCCGTAACAGAGCAATGGTTTCGTTGCTTGTGTGGCACGTAGCGCCGTCTTGTTGAAAGTAAACGTTGTCCAGATCAATACCATCCAACTCCGACCATAAAAAATCATTAATTATCTCTCGATAACGCAATCCATTCACCGTAACTGTTGATCCAACCTCATTTTGGAAAAAGTAAGGTCCAATGACCCCGCCGGACCATAAACCGCACCAAACAGTCACACGTTGAGGATGGAGAAGCTTCTCAACAATAACTCTTGGGTTTTCCGAACCACACATGCGACAATTTTATATCGTTGCTATCGTTTTTTTGTTCGATCGTTTTGTATCGTTCCATTTTTAGTAATGACGTAGTTTCTACTTGTCAAATGTCAAAGAATAAAAGCTTCAAAAGTGACAGCTACCGAAATACCGGGTGATTCAAAATAACACCTCTTGTTGGAAAACCCTGTAGTTGTGTAGGGTATTATAAAGGTTGAAATCGTCCGATTGTAATATTTTCTTACTTGAATCTTTTTAGAAAGAAATATGTACCATACATAAATTTACTTAATACAAATAAATAGTTATCTAAACCATAAACACTCAAACTAATAGATGGTCCGTCCGACTCTTTAAAAAGTGACAGTTACGAACGATTAAATTTTTGACAGTTGTTTTGCTCTCTTCGAGATATTTTGGCATTCTCTTGTTAGCTCTCGAGATTTAATTTGCTGATTTAAAGACGTGTTTGTTTGCAATTTTATTTAAAAAATTAATTATGTTTGCTACCATTGTGATTGTAAAGTGAAATGTTTGAAGAAAAATGCCAAAAATATGTATTAAAAATAAAAACAAATTTGTGCTCTTTCATCTCTTAACTACTAATGTCAATTTAATTTAATCGTTTGTAACTCGAGAAATTTGCTTAAGAGAGCGAAGGAACATCTAGTAGTTGAGTGTTTATGATCTAACCCCCTCAGTTTATGCACTCCTCTCTACTCACGACGAGAGTAGAGTCATTTAAACTATCTACATCCAAAAAAAACGTAATCAAATAATCGAGATAAAAATGAAAGATCGATTGAAATTAATGAAATTAACCGTTACAATTTCAAGCAAATAGATGAACGAATCAATGAGCGAACGCCGACGAGTCTCTCGATCAGCGTTGCCGTTTTGGTCATTTCCGACCATATTTGGTCGGATGGATTAGAAATTTTTATATTTGGTCGGATGGTCGGACCAATTCCATTTTGGTCGGTTTTATTCTAGAAAATTTAATTCGTATTATAATACAGAATAATTTTAAGTTTAATATCAAAGTAAATTACTGAAAGTTAAAGCCATTCACCGTTTGGAATACCCTCAAATGACGATTGTGAATTCCAATATTTATGTTGATCGCTGAAAGCAGTATCGATCGAAATTGTAGACGAATATATTGTAATAAAAATTAGTTTGAAAGTATTTATTTCAGGTTCGACAAATGTGTTTTGTAGTAGTCTAAAATATCGGACTGGGGAAAGAATTTTTGCTTTCACTCCTGTTCTGTATTCCGAGAGCGGATTTAAACTGAAATTTTGGTTGGCAAATCTCAACATAATTGCGAAATTTTATTTATTTACATTAAGCCTTGACGTATGGCAAAAGTATGTCCCATCTGAAGTTGGGAAATGTTCTTATCTTACTTTTATCAATATTAGTGGGATATATCGGAGCAATGATCTTGGGGTTTATATAATTGTAGTGTTGGTGTTGAATGAATTTATTGTTGTCCGAATAATGTTCCGTCAGCACAATTGAATTTTTTTTTATCCTGTTTTTAAATAATTGCAGAGTCCGCATAATTGTTACAAGTTATAGACCGATGTATTCAGGGACCCAGCAAAGAATAATTTTGTTTTTGTTGGCTATTACTAAATCTCTAATTTTATTAATAGTAGTCCAACTGTTGATAGCTAGATTTAAGATAGACTATCGGTAAAAATTATAGTTTACCGTTTAGTATCCTTGACTAGTTGTATATCATGTCAAATACCGGTAGATTCAGCGGTGAAAATTTAATTTTGATTTCTGGTTTTATGCTGAAATTTTGTAAATTTCGAAACTTCACTATTTTTTTTAACTTTTAAAATCCTACAATTAACGAAATTGCGTACTTTAGTATTATAGAACTTATAGGCATTTGTCATAAATTACGTTTTAACGTTGAAGTCTGCTCAAGAAATCGTAACTTGTTATGCCTTTTTATGTAAAATTGTTCATCCACAATCGATATCGTCGTTTAACTGGCCAAGTCCTTTTGTCAAACTAGGCCATACCACTTCAGCGTTTTCTTTGTTTTCAGGCTGTCTTGGGAATTTAGCGAAGATATTTATTCTTAAAATACAAAAAATATCAAAAAGCAACAATTTTACTGAAGAAGGATATATTAAGATTTAGCCACGTTCCCCCCATTTAGATAGATATTTTTTATATTACATAATTTATTGCGAACCATGATTTTGGGTATATACGATTCTGACGGGCCACATTTTTACTTATTTTAAAATATATTCAATACTAGCATTTTTTATGTTAATTAATTTTTCGAAACATTCCAAGTTTCTTCAAAATCTGAAAAAGTTGTCACCAAACTTTTCAAGATACCAACAACTTTAATTTTATAAATTTGGTCGGCTACAACGGATTTTAGTCGGTTTTAAGGAAAATTTTGGTCGGAAATTTTTTTTTCCAGTGGCAACACTGCTCTCGATTAACATCAATTCATTATTGAATTACGAATGATGCGGTGGAAACGAAGGAATCCCAACGCAGCAATCATTCGGGATTACGAAATCAACGAAGCCGAATCATTCATCTTCATTCGCACTCACAGCACCTTTTCTCTTCTCTTGTCTTCGATCAATGAAAATCTCCCAAAAAAAAAACATTTCGGCATTTTTGCGGCGCCTGTTGCAAGAGAGGAATGAAAAAGAATAGGGAGTAGTGTAGTGCAGTGAAGAGTAACGCAGCGCAGAGGAGTGCTTGATTCATGGCGATATGGGTACATTGTCGTCATCATCATTTTCGCCTTCATGTTTGGAACTACATATTTGTTGTTAATCATATTTCACACTTTATTAATAATTTTGTTTGTTTTTTATTTTATTCCCCAATTTTTGTTTTGTTCTTCACAATTCTCAGCCCGTACGTTTTGTCGAGTGTTTCATTTTACAGATATTTGTTGTTGTGCTTTCTGTTTTTCTGCTTCTTGTTATTGTCGTGTTTAAGTAGATAAACCCAACATTTGTGAAAATAGGGCCTCGCCTTTTTCTCTTCGGGAAGTGTTAATTATGAGTAATTTGTCACCCAACGGAATACTCGTATCTCTGTAAAACACAAACTCACATTTACACTCGATAGTGTTGTTTACTCGTTTGTGAATGAAAGAATGAATGGACGGATGGAGGATGAACGATACATTCTGTGGTCATAATTCTTTAATAAAAGCGATAAGTGTGAAGTTGTTTCGTTTTTTCATTGCACAGTGGGTTTGTGCGAAATGTTTTTGGAGATATTTTGATATTCTTCGTGAACATAGATCATAATGTAATTGTTATTTAAACCAGTAGGAAAGGGCTAAAGTCGGTCCTTACCGACTATGTGACCCAAGCTGAATAAAATGGAATATTGTCAAATTGTGTCAACGTTGTTTTTTTTAACGATAATGATCTGTCAAAAAAATGAATTTTATGGCGCTTAGATTCAAAATTGGGATATAGATTTGAATATTAAACTGGGTTGGCTTCCATGAAGGAAAAAAAGTTCGCAGATGTGAGGCGGAATATGAAAGCTTAACTCATGACAATCGCAAAAACATTTTTTTTCAATTTTTTCCGGGCCCGCTGAATCTGCCCAAAACCCGTTTTTTATCTTTTAACTTGTTTGTTTATAACTCGATTGTCACATGCGATACATCAATGTCTTGGTCTCGATAAGTACTACATTTGTCTCATAGACGTCGCTGATGTACAACATCATTTTCTAAGGAAGACTTCTATAACTGAAGTTTCTACCCCCAAAATTTAAAATTATTTTTCAATAGGATTAAAACGCTTTAAAAACCATGAATATTTTGCTTTGGGTGTACGCACTTTTATTCAAAAACAAAAATCTTAAGTCTTCATTAGAAAATGAAAAAAGTTGCGGAAAAAAACGATTTTAGACCGTTTTCGCGGGCTCTAAAAATTAAAACCCTTTATTCCGCCTCGCATTTGATAACTTTTTTTGGTGATCCGGTCTAATGTCATTCGCCAGTTACCAGTTGAAATGCTCGAACGAGTCATCGAAAATTGGACTCAACGGATGGACCATCTGAGATGTAGCCGCGGCCAACATTTGATAGACATAATCTTCAAAAAATTAATGCCAAAGAATGTTGTTTCAAATGATAATAAACATTCCCCATTTAATTTGAAGTTTCTGTGTTTTTTCTTTAAAAAAGTAGGGAACCTCAAAATGGATCACGCTATACTTATATAAGTACAGGGCATATATCTAGGTTTAGATTAAGGTTTAGGTTTAGGTTTAGGTTTAGGTGTAGGTGTAGGTGTAGGTGTAGGTGTAGGTTTAGGTTTAGGTTTAGGTTTAGGTTTAGGTTTAGGTTTAGGTTTAGGTTTAGGTTTAGGTTTAGGTTTAGGTTTAGGTTTAGGTTTAGGTTTAGGTTCAGGTTTAGGTTTAGGTTTAGGTTTAGGTTTAGGTTTAGGTTTAGGTTTAGGTTTAGGTTTAGGTTTAGGTTTAGGTTTAGGTTTAGGTTTAGGTTTAGGTTTAGGTTTAGGTTTAGGTTTAGGTTTAGGTTTAGGTTTAGGTTTAGGTTTAGGTTTAGGTTTAGGTTTAGGTTTAGGTTTAGGTTTAGGTTTAGGTTTAGGTTTAGGTTTAGGTTTAGGTTTAGGTTTAGGTTTAGGTTTAGGTTTAGGTTTAGGTTTAGGTTTAGGTTTAGGTTTAGGTTTAGGTTTAGGTTTAGGTTTAGGTTTAGGTTTAGGTTTAGGTTTAGGTTTAGGTTTAGGTTTAGGTTTAGGTTTAGGTTTAGGTTTAGGTTTAGGTTTAGGTTTAGGTTTAGGTTTAGGTTTAGGTTTAGGTTTAGGTTTAGGTTTAGGTTTAGGTTTAGGTTTAGGTTTAGGTTTAGGTTTAGGTTTAGGTTTAGGTTTAGGTTTAGGTTTAGGTTTAGGTTTAGGTTTAGGTTTAGGTTTAGGTTTAGGTTTAGGTTTAGGTTTAGGTTTAGGTTTAGGTTTAGGTTTAGGTTTAGGTTTAGGTTTAGGTTTAGGTTTAGGTTTAGGTTTAGGTTTAGGTTTAGGTTTAGGTTTAGGTTTAGGTTTAGGTTTAGGTTTAGGTTTAGGTTTAGGTTTAGGTTTAGGTTTAGGTTTAGGTTTAGGTTTAGGTTTAGGTTTAGGTTTAGGTTTAGGTTTAGGTTTAGGTTTAGGTTTAGGTTTAGGTTTAGGTTTAGGTTTAGGTTTAGGTTTAGGTTTAGGTTTAGGTTTAGGTTTAGGTTTAAGTTTAGGTTTAGGTTTAGGTTTAGGTTTAGGTTTAGGTTTAGGTTTAGGTTTAGGTGTAGGTGTAGGTGTAGGTTTAGGTTTAGGTTTAGGTTTAGGTGTAGGTGTAGGTTTAGGTTGAGGTTGAGGTTGAGGTTTAGGTTTAGGTTTAGGTTTAGGTTTAGGTTTAGGTTTAGGTTTAGGTTTAGGTTTAGGTTTAGGTTTAGGTTTAGGTTTAGGTTTAGGTTTAGGTTTAGGTTTAGGTTTAGGTTTAGGTTTAGGTTTAGGTTTAGGTTTAGGTTTAGGTTTAGGATTGGGTGGCTGTCGGTTTTACCAGCTCACACAGATCAATTTAGGTTTGTTACAGAGGGCTCAGATGCCCCTTATCGAAGTCAACCCGTTTGATATACAGGCAAGATGTGTCAAACCTCCAAAAAGGCCGAACAGTATATCCAGACGTCGTTTACTCAATGCGGGACAGTATCGAAGCAGGTACACAAGTTTCCGCAGGCTGGTGTGTTCGCCGATCAGGCAATGTCCCGTCTTGATAGTATTTTCCTCTCTAGTGCGAGGAGATATTTTGACCTTCAAGGTCGTATCATTGACACATTTTCTTAGATATCCGGCAGGTGTCGATTTCTCTCCAGCTTTCCTACAAGAATATAAAGAGACGTTGGTCTTCCTTACACATTCAAATACATTATGTCTGCAGGACAATTTCCTATCTAGGATAATACAGAAGAGACTAGCTCAGTTCCATTTAGCCGAGGATGGTCTACATGTGGAACCTTATACAGCCTAGGAAATTGTACTCTGGAAATTATTAAAATTCCAGCATACAAATGACAATGTTAAAAAATAATATGGAAAACTTCTGAATGGATGCACAGTGAGATGATTTCCTATTTTTATCCACTGTGCATCCATTCATTATTCAGAACAGATAATTTATGGGCTTTTATTTTTATTGTGGCTTTTAGTTTAATATTAGACGTCCTAATCGTAACTACATTATGTCCGTCTGGACAATTGATGGTTAAGCGCTAAAACGTGTAATTATTAACAAACTCTGACAAATGAGCTGATGAATTGTAATCTACTGGGTTGGTCGGTCCCTCTGTCTGCCAGTCGGTCTTAACATCAAGGTGAAGGTGTGTCATCTGCCATTTGGGCTCATTTGTATTGCTATAGTTGTCGGCGGGGCAATGAAATTGGATTGGGTGACCACGAAAGGTGCCGCAGTATTTAATTTATCATATTTCATAAATATTTACTATCCACCTATTGGGTAATTTTTTTTTTCAATTTTGTGAAAGAATAGAACATGACAATGATATCATATCTAAAACAAATTAAGATATGTTGTAAGAGGGCACTCATGACTAAATGTGTCTTTGGGTTGTTTTTTTTGGCATAAGCTAATCGAATGTCCTTCAATTTACGATAATTAATATTTTTGATGTAATATTATGTTGCCGAAATGTAAATAAATGATTGATAATGTCTGCATTTTATACATATGTATATTTGCGGTCAAATTGTCTTCTAAGGGAAATTTTGCCGCCACACTTTTAAGGTGCTAATGATACGTTTACATTGAGTAAAATAGTAGCCAACAATAGATATGATTACAACACAAAATACTGACTTTGTGTCATTCATTAAGATTAATGTATAATATTCGTCATTATGTCAACAGAATCGTAAATTTTTCTCAAATATCTATGTGTTCGTATGATTGGCGTTAATAAACCGCAATGAAACCTGAAGATTTTTTAATAAGTATTTTTTAGCGATAATAAATTTAAAGATGCCCACAGGGAAGGACTATGCTCAGTCAATGCAATCCTGTTCGCATAGCATAAGAAAATGGTTGTTCAAAACGAGAATTACATTATTACGGTAATCCTCTCGAGCCTTAACCGCCAAAAAGACGTAAGCGCCACCATGGTTTATTTTAATTTTTTGGAGGGAAATCGTTTACCATTGACTAAATTTAAGAGTAATATGAACAGATTTATGCATTAAATATGCATTTAAACAAAAAAAAAATCGCAAAAGAAATCTTCTCTAAATTTTTGTGAGTGGCGCTTACGTATTTTTGGCTGTTATGAGTGTCCTAATTATAGGTTCAGAGCTTTGATTTGATTACACTGTTTTATTTGACATCCAATTTAACAGCTGATAGTTTCCTTTTGTTAAGTTTGGATTGCCATTTCATCATGATAGACTTATACGAGAGCAATCTGACAAATGGTTGACATTTTTTAAAATAACGGTTCTGTTTGTCAAACATCAAACTTTAGCGATGAAGCTCATTTCTGGTTGAATGGATACTCAGATAAGCTAAAATGCCGCTTTTTGATTAAGGATAATCCACAAGCTTTTGTCGAAATACCAAAACATCCACAGAAAATTACTGTCTGGTGCGCTTTATGAGCCGAGAGAGTAATTGGTCCATATGTCTTTAAAAGCATTGATAAACCGAATGTTACTGTCAAGGGTTTTTTCGCAAAAAAAAGCATTCTTAGTTTAAAACTTTTAAATGAAAACTTAAAATTTACATTCGATTTTAATATGAAATATTTTCCACAACATTATTATCCCTATTAATATAATTTGTACCTTACCTTACAAAAAAGTTTCTACCACTCCCCATTAAAAGCTCATAAATCTCAAAAAAAAAGAAAAATACTACCAAATCATTTACCAAAACTGTCTACAGTTTGTAACTTCTGGAAAGATCCACAAAAAAGTCAACATTGCAACCTTGACCTTTACATGACTGGTGGTAGATGGATGTTGTTGGGCACGGATGAGTGGCAATGATGACGAAGAGACTTAAATTTTTTTTATGTTGCAACATGTTTCGGAAAGTAAAAAATCTATCTACATGACTTGTTTGCCTCTTCTCAGGCAACACAATAAATATCAGAAGACAACTAACAGCCAATAAGTGACTCTGCTTAAAAGCAAAATGAAGTAAGATTACTATTTTTGATTTAAAAAATCACTTAGGGAATCAGAAATATTAAACGAAATGAGAGACAAATTGATTGATTGCCTGAATCTAGGTACCATATGAAGTTTTATGAATCTATAGAAATTGAATATATGTATTTAGCTAGTTTTAATTGATGGGTTGACATATTAAAGTGAACGAAAGAATTAATGACTGATCGAATGACCATATAAAGTTATATGAATCTATACAAATTGAATATATGTTCAGCTAGTTTTCATTTAATCCCAAAAATTGGATTTATTTAAATTTCTTAACAAAATTATTGACATTATATGGCTGAATATGCCTGGAATATACTGTAACGTAAATAAATCATGTTCAAGAATATTGTAATAACAATTCAGCAAGCTGAGTTCAATCATTAAAGTGAACGAACATTTATTTTTAACGTATTAACTTGTAAATCAATAAAATTATATTAAATCTACGAGAATTGTAAACTAAGTATGTATTTTACGAAAAGTATTGAAATTTCATAACTTCTAAATTAGTTAATTGATATTATATATATATTCAGCCGGCTGAATATGCTTAGTATATATAGTAACGTCATATACATAATCATGTCCAATGAGAATGTAATATAAATTCAGCTAGCTGAATTCAATTATTTTAACTGTAAACCTGTAAATCTATAACATTATATTAAATCTATATTCAGCTGTGCGAATTTCTTCTTTATATCTTTTTATAGTATTTTATATTTATTTATATTGTTTTTTATATGTATTTTACGAAACTTATTAAATGATTAATTGATATTATAGATTTATTCAGCCAGCTGAATATGATTATATATGTATAGTAACGTCAGTTAATCATGTCCATAAAGAATGTAAATGCAATTCAGTTATCTGAATTCCAGTATTTGACATTAATTTTTAAATGAATGTAAATCAATAAAATTATATTAAATCTATATTCAGCTAGGCGAGTTTGTTTGACAGCTACTGTAAACAAAATATGTATTTTACGAAATTTATTGAAATTTGAAATTTTATAACTTTTAAATTAGGTTATTGATATTTTAGATATATTCAGCCAGCTGAATATGCTTAGTATATATTGTAACGTAAATTATTCATGTGAGAATGTTATATTAATTCAGCAACCTGGTTTCAAGTATTTAACGTAAAGGTACATTAATTTTTAACTTAAAAACTTGCAAATCAATAAAATTGTATCAACTCTATATTCAAATATACGATTTTTGTATTTTTTAAAAAATATGTATTTTACGAAAATTGTATAACTTCTAAATTAGTTAATTGATATTAAAGATGTATTCAGCCAGCTGAATATGATTATATATAGTAACGTCAATTAATCATGTCCATAAATAATGTAATTTCAATTCAGCAAGTTGAATTCCTGTAGTTGATGTAAATGTACATACGTTTTTAAATTTTTTTACCTGTACGTCAACGAATTTATATTAAATGTATATTCAGCTAGTCGAAATTGTTTGATATGTGCTGTACACTGAATATATATTTTCGAAAATAATTAAAATAAAAAAATGGCAATTACGATAGCAGTAAAATAATATATTTTAGAATTTATATATGTATCTCAGTTTGGAAAGAAGATTTATGTATGAAAATTTAATTCAGCTGGCTGAATTTGTATGAATTGTGTTGGATCTTATATATTTATCATTTCCATAGAAAATTGTGATAATTCAGCAAGCTGAATTATACTTATTATTGCCTTCTTGTTTCGATGACATAAATACTTGTTGTTATTTTTAAACAAACTATCCAATTCAGATGATGAAATATGATTTATTATTTCTAAAGCCAATAGGGACTTTTTTGCAGCAAAAATATAATATACTCTAGAATTTATATTTTTCGTGTTATAAGAACATTTTTATTTTGGAACTTAATTCAGCTGACCCGCTTTGTATGATATTTCAGTTTGCTGAATTAAACTTATCCATGCTTATTCATGTTGTTTCTCTAACCTATATTATTGTTATTTTTGAACAAACTATTGAATTCAAGTTGCTGAATATGATTTATTATTTGTTAAACCAATAAAGACGATTTTCGTTCATCTTTTTGCTGACAATTTGCATTATTTATGCGCAAATTAAGTCAATTAGCTAGCGCCAAAAATATATCTGTGATGGGAATCAACATTTCTATATGGAATATATAGTTCTTAACCCAACTAAATCAAAGGCAATTGTATTCAATTCCAGTCCCCATGTTTCGTTGAACTTCATGATCAATGCTTCCACTATCGAAAAAGTAAGATGTCTAAAAATCTTAGGATTTTTTATAGATGATCAGCTAAAATTTACAGATCATATTAATAATGTAATATCCAGGATAACCTTTCTTTTGCGAAAAGTTTATAGTACTGGGTCTTTCCTTCCTTTCAGTGTGCGCAAACGAATTGGACAATCAATGATTCTACCTCATGTTAATTATGGCCTTGAAATATTTTCCGGAACATATGTAGGTAGTTTATATCGTTTAAAACTATGTGTCAACCGCATTGTTCGATATGTGTATAGACTTAGATATGGTGATCATGTTACGCCATACACAATTCTGTTCTTAGGATGTACTTTTGAAAGCTTTATTAATTTAAGGGTGATCTCGTTGTTATATAGGATTATGAAGTATGGAAATCCTCCCTACTTATCCACCAAATTTGAATTCGGTACTTCAGAAAGGACTCATTCTCTAATACTGCCTCGATTTCAGACATTAATAATGCAAAGGTCTTTTCAAGTCAGAGCAGTAAATTTGTGGAATAACAGTATCCCATATGACATTAGACATCTCTCGATGTCCTGTAAACAATTTGCAGAATTAGCTATCACTTATCTCTAAGATTATTTAAGTGCGCCTGTTAATGATTTTAGTATATCTCTCAACTGTATTCAATGAAGGAATATGCTAAGATGTACATCTTTCATAGTCGTGTTAAAAATATAACATTAAGTTTAATTTTTTTTTTTTAGTTTTAAGATACAATTAATGAATTATAGTATTAAATGTCTCATTTGTATACATATGTAATCAATTTGGCCATTTTAGGCTTATGGATTATAAAAATAAAATAAATGAAATGAAAAATGAAATATATTCAGCTATGCATAAAATTTGATGGTTCTTAAATATTTAGTATTTGCTTCTTTGATAATGACAATTCAGCAAGTTTAATTGTTCTTTTTCACACATTTTTGTTTCTATAACATAAGTATTAATGTAGGTTTTCAACAACCTAAGCAATTCAGCTCGCTGAATATGATCTATTCTTTTTGAAAAATATATACTTTTTGTGTTCAGTTTTTTATTGACCACTTGTATTATCTATGCACAGATTTATCTAATTCAGCTAGCTGCAAATATACTCGTACATATTAGATATTCTACAGTTTATATTTCTCTGGTTGGACGAAACATTTTTTATTTTGAAAATAAATTCGGCTAACTGGATTTGTATAAAATGTATTTCCTTCACACCGTGATATTCTATAACATGATTATTAAATTTATTTTTGCACAACCTATCCAATTCAGTTAGTCGATTATGACTTTTTTTGGTGTGTACGTGCATTATTTATGCACAAATTAAGTCAATTCAGCTGGCAGCAAAACCATTATATATTATAGAATTTATATTTTTCGTGCCAGAACAAAATTTTTATTTCGAAAACTAAATTTAGCTAACCCACTTTGTACAAAATATGTTAAATCCTATATATTAAGTATTCCATTCGAAGATTCTAAAAATTCAGCTGGCTGAATTGTACTTTTTCATACCTTGTTGTTTCTGGAATATAAATATTATTGTTAGTTGGTAATAACCTATTCAATTCAGTTTGCTGAATGTGATTATTTATTTTTAAAACCATGAAGGACTTTTTGTGTTCATCATTTTGGGGACCACTTGCATTATTTATGAACAAATTAAGTTAATTCAGCTAGCAGCTCACATTTGTTTATACTAGAATTTATATTTCTAGGGTTAGAAAATAATTTCTAAAATATTTTGGATATTATTTATTTAGTATTTCCGTAGCTGACTTGTACTTATACACGTCTTGTTTCTACAACATATACATTAATGTTATTTCTAAACAAACTATACAATTCAGCTTGCTGACTATGATTGATTATTTTTAAAAATAATAAAAGCTAATTGTGTTCCTTACTTCGGTGATCACTTGCATTATGAAGAAATTGAGTCAATTCGATATACATATTGAAATTTATATTTCCCAGGCTGTGGGGATGTTATATACATATTTATTTTTTCTTCAAAGATTCTGACAATTCAGCTTGCTGAATTGTACT
The DNA here is from genome assembly GCA_963930755.1 of Eudasyphora cyanicolor. Classification (NCBI taxonomy): domain Eukaryota; kingdom Metazoa; phylum Arthropoda; class Insecta; order Diptera; family Muscidae; genus Eudasyphora; species Eudasyphora cyanicolor. Next base: position 133,283,816 of record OZ005735.1, on the reverse strand, counting down.
TATTCGCACCTTGTTGTTTCTGCAAATAAATATTATGGTTATTTTCAAACAAACTATCCAATTCAGTTAGCTGAATATGATTTATAATTTTTAAAAACAATAAGGGCTGTTTGTGTTCTTCGTTTTGGTGATCACTTGCATTATTTATGGACAAAATAAGTCCATATACGCTACATTTTATACTTCTCCGGCTAGCACAAAACTTTTCTACTTTGAAACTAAATTCAGCTAACTCAATTTGTATAAAATACGTTGTAATCTATATATTTAGTATTTCCTTCGAAGACTCTGACAATTCAGCTAGCTGAATTGTACTTATTCATGCCTTGTTGTTTCTATAACTTAAATATTAATGTTATTTAGGAACAAACTGTCCAATTCAGCTTGCTGAGTATAACTTATTATTTTTAAAACCAACAAAGACGATGTGTGTTCATCTTTTTGGTGACTAACTGCATTATTTATGTATACACAAATTAAACCTAGCAACAAAAATATTACATATTCTTGAATTTATATTTTTCTGGGTTGAAGCAATATTTGTAGTTTCAAAGTAAAAGCAGCTAAATAAATCTCTTTGTATAAAATATGTTTGACCTGATACATTTAGTATTTCCTTCGAAGATTACGGCAATTCAGCAAGCTAAATTGTACTTGTTCAATCCATGCAGTTTATAAAACAAATAAAAACGATATTTTTGAACAATATAAGCAATTCGACTGGTTGAATATTATTTATTATTATTTTTAAAACCAATAACAACTATTTGTTTTCATCATTTAAGGAACACTTGCTTTGTTTGTGCACAATTCAGCTAGTAGTAAAAATATTATATGTTCTAAAATTTATATTCCTCTCGTTGGAAGCAACATTTGTTTATAAAAAATAGATTCAGCTAGCTTATTTCGTTGGAAAACTGTGTGATTGTATATGTTTAGCATTTCCCTCGAAGACGTTGACAATTCAGCATGCTGAATTCTATTTATTATATCAGTTTTGTGTGCTATTATAACCTAAATATAACAATATTATTTTTGAACAAAAGTCACTTATTCAGCTTGCTGAATATATCCCATTCAGCTTGCTGAATATACGCATTCAGCTTGCTGAATATGATTAATTACCTCTATACCTGCGTCCATTCAGGCATGTCGAAACAAAGTCTATACATTTTTAAACTGGATATTTTCCCGATTTTAAATATTTAGTAGTTACGCCATTTCACATTTTAGCTGATTGTTGCATACGTGGAAAAAACAACATAATATATGTTTAATTTGCGTCATTGATACGTGTATGTACCACGAATATTATTATGTCCAAGTCCCCGCTACATGTACCAACCGGGACCAGACAGACATCCATTCGTTTTCCATCTCCTCACGGCTTTCTGTACATGTCCCAAGGAGGCTGTACAAGAGACCCTAATTGATCTTTTGTGCCAAGTGCTGGCGGTGAGGGCCATACTACGCGTCTGCACGCATTTACTTTTCTTTATTTTCTTCTTTTTCCACAGATATCATCATCGTTGTCCTCGTCGTCGTCATCGCCATCGTCATCCATGTTGCACTTTATATTTGAGTGACGTTTACCGACAACGATGCGCTCAGACATAGACGTGCTTTGCCATTTATGGCAAATGTTTAAAAAAATATTAAAAGTTAAATAAACAACAAAAGAAAAACAGAAAACATCCGAAGTTATGAGATGAGACAACAATGACAAAGACGACAGGCTGACTCTGGCAACGAGTTACACTTATACATATCGTTCAACGCTGCGCATGTGCATTGGCAACTTTCAGTGTCAACAATTTGCGCATGCGCGGTGTGGTGGTCGCTACCTGTTGGCAATAATTTGAGCTTAACAATAATAATACTCGGGTTCAAAAGATTACAAAAAATTTTCTTTTATTACAAGACGAGTTTCTAATTTTGTTAGCTCTGATTTTATGCAATTGGCAATCGGAATGATCTCTTGACACTTGATCTATGGCTTTAATTTATTTGAATAAAAAATCATTCAGAAAATTGAATATATTTGGATTTGAAGAAGATGATTATCCATGAATGAAACCTAAACATTTTGGAAATAAGCTAGAATTTTTAATATCAACCCATAATAAATGTTTGTAGGTTATACCTAGATGATCGTTAGACTGTAACATTTGTAAATTAAAAATTTGTAAATATTAACTGTCTGTTTGGTGAATCTCTTTAGTTTTCATGAAATAGTAGCAAAAACTCTAAATGTTCAGGGGAGCTTATACCAGTTTTGGTTTCTGGCGAATTCCTTATGGCGGCAGCATATTCAGAAGCAACATAAAATGGCCAAAAGCGCTTAATTTCTCAAATATAAATACCAATCGATAGTTTAGGGACAAGTTTTTACAATTATGGAAAAACTCAAAAATAAGTAACTCGAGCAATCACATTCAACAACATGAATAAATTAGTTTCTTCAAAAATAATAATATGTATATTACAGGACTAACAAAGCGTTAATAACCGCAATTCAGCTTGCTGAATTGTCATAATCTTCGAATGAAATACTAAGTACATAACATAGATATAAATTCAAACAACCTATGCAAGCTGAATTTATTTTCAACCAAAGAAATAATCTCATTACTGCTCTCACAATTATTTATAGGTTTTAAATATAATAAACCTATTCAACCAGCCTTATTACTTAATTTGTTCAAAAATGTTGGTAATATTCATAATAATGAAAAAAAAAAACAATTAGTAAAAATTATTCAGCTTGCTGAATATTTTTCGGAACATTGAATATACATAACTGCTTATAATAACAGAGTATTAAGCGGTTTGTATTAATGGGATAAAAAATCTTGGTCGTCGCTTCTGAAATGTATTCAACATTTGTATACTCACACTTTAGTAGAGGAAAGTATATGTCATTTGCTACGGCTCAGAGTTGTACCATATCGAAAGAATGACCCAAGATCGTAAATATTTCGGACGGAAATCCGTTTTAGGACGTTCTAAGACATTTGAACAATGTCCGTCCATCTGTCTGTCTGACACAATAACTTTCGAAAGCAGTAACGAATTAACTTCTAATTCGGTATGGAATAATATTTTTATACCCTCACTTTATTGTGACGAGGGTATATATCATTTGCTACGGAAAAAAGTGTAACACATCGATGGAGTGATCTAAGACCCTAAGTATGTTCGGAGGAAATCCGTTTTTGGTCATTTTAAGTCGAATGAGCAATGTCCGTCCGTCTGTCTGTCTGCTGGCTGGTGCACACGATAGCTCTCGAAAGGAGTAACCGATTGACTTCAAATTTGGTATGTGGTAATATTTTTTTCTATCTCCGGCTAAGTTCGAAGATGGGCCATATTGGTCCTCTCTTTCTAGTACCTCCCCCACAAAGGGTTAAAATGTTGTGAAATATTGATTCTTTAATAACTACTATACTACTTATTCGAATCTTCTGAAATTCCACACATAGTATTAGTTTATTAGTCGCTATCAACTTGAGAAAAATGGGCGAAGTTGTCACGTCCCTTTGGGTACCTCCCACACAAATGCGCCGTTTTGCACCAAAAATTAACAGCTTATAACATTAATAGCGGTGTAAGTATAAAAATACTTGACATTTTGTACAGTGTTATGCTTTTATATTGCCTACAGTCCAGGTAAAAATGAGCGTTGTTGCCACGCCCCTTTTGGTACCTCCCACGCAAAGGTACCATTTTGCACCAAAATTTAACAGCTTATAACATTAATACAAGTGTATAATAATACTTACAATTTTGTACAGTGTAATGTTTTTATAGTGCCTATAGCCCTGTGAAAAATGGACGTTATCGCCACGCCCCTTTTTGTACCTCCCACACAAAATGGCCAAATCATGCCACAATTTAATATCTCATAACGTTTATACCAGTGCACATAAACGCTTATAATTCGGCACAGTGCAATGAATTTAAAGTATCTACTGTTCAGCGAAAAATAGGTGTATTTGTTAAACCCCTTCTGGTACCTCCCACACAAATTGATAGAATAATTCGAGTAATATTCAATATTACATTACTCACAAAGTGAGGGTATACCTTAGTCGGTTTACCCGACTGAAACTTTCTTACTTGTTTTTTCCATCTCAGGCTAAGTTCAACAATGGAATATATGTAGTGGTCCACTTTTCTAGTACCCCACAAAAAGCAGTGTCCGTCCGTCTGTTGTGTACGATAACTCGAAGGAAGTAACAGATTAACTTCAAGTTTGGTATGTGATTATATTTTGTTCTATCCTAGGCTAAGTTCGAAGATATGTTATTTTGGTCCACTCATTCTAGTAACTCCCTCACAAAGAGTTCAAATTTGCTGAAATATTAATTCTCTAATAATATGCATACTTCTTTCTCCGACTCTTCTACAATTCAACACATAGTAATAATTCATCTATTGCCATCACCTTGAAAAAAATTTGAAATTGTCAAAACCTACTGGTTCACCCACACAAATTGACAGATTCATTCAAACACAATTTAAAATTTAAGTATATTTGCTTTGAGTGTACTCTCAAAGCATTAAAACATTCATACAAATTTATTTTTAATTGATTATTTTTTCGAGTTTCACTAATTACATATATTTCTTCTAATTTCAGGTATGTCAAAACACTATTCTGCCTAAGTTGTATGTATTCAATGATATTTATTCGGGTAAAGAAGAACGTTTATCGGTAACTATTAATTTAGAGATTCCAGATTTGTTTATACCCATCTCGTTACAATGCAATCGTCTTGAGGGCAATACAGTTAAGTTAAAAATGCCATATTTATCCCGCCCTTTTGACATTCCCTATAAAAAATTAAAAATTCATATAGAATTTACAATGCGCAACAGTGAAAGAAGTACTAGGACTTGACAGTATAGGTTCGATTCTACACAGAAAGAAAAATGACATACTAAATTCAAGTAAAAAATTCTTAATTTATGCCAAAATCGTACTTAAAAGTGTTTCTTAAAACAAGTATAAATCGGCTTAAATTGAAAAAATCAAGCGCTGTAAGGCTTACAACAAGTGTATAATGCTTGAATTCAAGAAAAATATTCTTGAAAAGGAAAACTAAGCCTAATATGGCCTAAAGTAAGAAGAAAAAGCTTACTTTCATCTCTGAGAGGAAGAGCAATTATAGAAAACAATAAAATTACCCTCTCACATTACCCTAACACACACGCATATAAATCGACGAGATGTATATGTATAAACATTAGTGCGCAACCATATCCAATTCGTTTCACGTTCAAGCAGTGTTTGCGAATTCATTACTTGGCGTGATTTTTTTTGATTCAAGTTTCTTGAAGTTGTTAATAATTCTTGTTCGTTTGGTTGATGCTTACCTTTTATGTGTCATATTTAAACCGAATAATTACAGCAAAGCTTTTACTTTTGCAGTCGAGCTTTTGACATACCATTTTAAAAAAATTGCATTATTTGCTATGCAGTGGCAAAAATGGTATAATTAATATAAATGGTCCATAGGTACAAAAGGAACGAAAGCACAATAAATCTAGTATGATCTGGCTTAAATCAAGTATTTGTTAGGCTTAAATCAAGAACTGATCAGGCTTGATTTAAGTATTGGTTAGGCTTAAGTCAAGAGCTGATCAGGCTTAAATCAAGTATTATCAGGCTTAAATCAAGTATTGGGCAGGCTTAATTCAATCAAAGTTTTCTTCATTGAAGCCCGTTTCGCACTCGAATCAATTCCATAAAATTCTTAAATCAATCGCTTTATGCTTCAAATAAGAATATTTTGGCTTAAAATCAAGCCTTATCGGGCTTAATGTGCGCTATGATTAAGAATTCAGGGTTTCAGTTTATTTACAATTTTGCAATTTGAATTAAGATTTAGGAGTCCCTGTATATTATGATGAAAAGGATTTTTCCTTCACTTCACTTTTTCAAAAAAAGAAGTGCAAGAAAAATTGTTTGGCATAAAATGTTAACAAACTTTTTGCAGAATATTCTTAGCAACATTATTGCCAAATATATTTACGCAGTATACCCAAGTCTGAATTAGCTGTTGGACAATAACTGATGACACCTTTTTGGTGGGGCCCACTGATTTTCAGAATCTTAAGAGGCACATAAGCAAAAATTGTTCCCCAATTTCGCCAAACCTAGTGTAGGGTTGTACTACTACTTTGTTGTTGTTGTTGTAGCAGTATATGTGTTTGTTATCCATTAGTTGTTTTTTCATTCGCCTTGTATAGTGGTTTCTGCTGTATTGGTTTCCAGGCCGAGGAAGATGGCTGCCTCCACTGGTTGGGTCCAAAGAGACCTGGGAACAAGTTGAGTAGGTTTGGCAGGGCAGTTAAAGAGGTGTAGTGTGTCGTGTGGTCCCTGGTTACAGGCGGGACATATGTTCGACGTGGTGCCATCAATCCTTGCCCAGTATGAATTGAGGCGGCTACACCAGCCAGATCTTAATTGGGCCAAAAGTACTCTTGTCTGTCGTGGTAATTCCTCTTCCTCTGAGGCCACTGATGGAGGGTGGTCTCCTAGTACGACATTGACTCTGTAGTTATTCACGGCTTCAGCGACTGCGTCAGAGTGTATGTCAGCCAGACCTGCCTTGAAAGCTCTTTGGTCTAGAGGTTCTCTCTTGTAGCGTTGGACCTCGCGCTCTAGATCATGAAGGTCTTTCCTGATCTGCCTGGGAGGTGGGCGCCTATCCACTAGATGGTGATTGGGATGGCTGGGACGGTAGCAACCAAGCAGATACTGCTTCGACAGCAAAAAATTGTGTCGTCGCACGGTTATGATCTTCGTCTCCTCATGTAAGTGGTCCACAGAAGACATGAGGAGGCACCCTGTCGCAGTTCTCAGGGCGGCATTTTGGCAGGTCTGTATATTCTTCCACTGCGTCTCGCTCACGTTCGGTGACCACACTGGTGCTGCATAGTTTACCACAGACCGACCTATCGCTTTGTAAGAGGTCAACAAGGTTTCTTTATCTGTGCCCCAAGTGCTGCCGGCTAGCGACTTGAGGACCTTGTTCCTACTTCTCATTTTATTGCAGATAGCTGTGGCATGCGCGTTAGACCTGAAGAGGCTATCAAATGTGACACCAAGAACCTTAGGGTAGTTGGTGGTCGGAATTCTTGTGCCATCGACTATCACATTGAGTTGCTCCTTCACTTGCGCTGTCCATGCAGTGAAAAGGGTGGCCGATGATTTGGTGGCGGATATTTTTAAGTTCCTCGCAGCGAAGAAATTGGCAATCTCAGCGAGGTAGACGTTCAGCCTTCCACATATGTCATCGATTAGAGGGCCCGACGCCAGAATCGTACAGTCATCAGCATATGATACGATTTCAACGCCGTCAGGTGGGGGTGGAATTGCAGAAAGGTAGAGGTTAAACAGTGCCGGAGATATCACCCCACCTTGGGGAACTCCCTGTTTCACTCTACGGGGTTTGGACTTCTTGTTTCTGAATTCCACATACGACTGGCGTCCACACATGTAATTGACGGTCCAACGTTTCAAACTATTCGGGAGGGACGTGTTGGCTATGTCCTCAAAAAGCGTGGCGTGGCTGACAGTATCGAAGGCCTTCGATAGGTCTAGCGCCACGAGGACGGTCCTGTCACCGGGCTTGTTCTGGTTAAGACCGCGGCTCACATGCGTGGATATGGCGTGTAAAGCAGTAGTCGTACTATGCTGCTTTCGGAATCCGTGTTGATGATTAGCAATTGGAAAATGTCCAATAAGGCTCGGGAGGATTAACGCCTCAAGCGTCTTTGCTACTGGCGAGAGAAGGGAGATAGGCCTGTACGATTCTCCCTTGCTCGCATCTTTGCCCGGTTTCAGTAGCGGGACCACTCTACCCATTTTCCAGGCTTCGGGTATTATCAGAGTGGCCAACGACAGATTGAGGACCCTAGTCAGGTACTCAACTCCCGGTATGTCCAATTGCTTCAACATCAGCATCGAAATTCCGTCGGGGCCGAGCGCTTTGGATGACTTAGCGCTACGGATGACATCTGCAACTTCTCCAACTGTAAACTGTGGTGGTACTTCTTCAGCTCGGAGAGCATGGATACGACGCATTACTCTCCTTTTCGCTCTGTCACTCACGGGGTGCTCTATAAATTGTCGGTTAAAATAACGCGCGCACCTCTTCGGGTCAGTCACAGTGGTGGCACCAAATGTGACTGCCGTCCGGTCGTCTTTCCTGCCTGGATTCGAGAGTGACTTAACCGTTGCCCACAATTTACTAATACCGGAACTTAAGTTGCATTGCTTCAGTTGATCTAGCCATTTATTACGCTTATATTCGTCGACTTTCCTACTGATTTCTAGATTCAGTTCCCTGATTCTAGGATCAGCAGGATTAGAACGACGAATTTCATCACGCGCGTCTGCTAGTCCCGCTGCATCTGCTGGGAAATTAGGTCGTATCTCGGGTATTCGACCAGCAGGGAATTTCTTCTCAGCTACCCGAACATCTGAGGGGATGGGTAGTTCACTGAAGCTGCGGTTGGTGAATTCTCTGAACCCGTTCCAGTCCGCTTTCCTTTGATTCAGGAAAGTACGGCGTTCAGAGATAATAAAATCGGCTGGTCTGTCTATGGAGAGGATTATGGGGAGGTGGTCTGATCCCAATGAAATGACGGGCTGCCAGGTGACGTCATTTATCAGACCAGGCGACACGATGGTGATATCTGGCGAGCTGCTGCAATCACCCATAATCCGTGTGGGGGCGTCCTCATTCACTGTGCAGAACGTAGAGCCATCTATCTGCTCAGCCAAAGCTATGCCTCTATGGTCATTAGTTAGGAGAGAATGCCAAAGCTCATGATGGGCATTAAAGTCTCCTAGGACCACGCGATTATTGCCTTGCAGTAACGGACTGATGTCCGGCAAATAACGCGGAGAACAGCTACCAATCGGCGGTATATATACGTTGTACAGCTCTATCTCGGCAGTCCCGGACTTAACTGCTACCCCCATACATTCAATGTATGGGTCTCTAGAGTCAAGCTCAGGCGAGATAGGTCTGTATTGCACAGAATGGTGTAATAGGAAAGCCAGTCCCCCACCTCCACTTCTAGTGCGATCCTTACGTAGCACATTGTAACCCTGACAACTGTGCAAGCTGCATGTGTCGCTCAGCTTTGTTTCCTGGATCGCAGCGACCTTGATGTTATTCCGATTCATAAAATCTACAATCTCGTTGATTTTGCCGCGGAGACCATTGCAATTAAATTGCAAGAAGGATGCATGTTCGGGGGTTGGTACAGCAATGTGTGGTGTTAGTTGTGGTGTTGATTGCTGTGCATGTTGCTGTAGGGGAGATTGCGGCGGTGTCCCATAAACCGAAGGTGTCGATGACGTAGACGACGGGGACGACGAGGCCGACGACACTGACGACTGCGATTCTTGAGGCACACTGAGAGGTATGGATGCACAGCAGGCTCCGACATAGCTCCCTATGCGGCGATACTCCCCGGCGTTCCTAAGGCCAGAGCAACCCCTGAGATGCAAGCACTCCATACATCGGGTACACCTTACTGATGTTGAGTTGCCACGTATAAGGTTCCCGCAGACGGAGCAGAAATATTGTTGTGGTCCGGGATTTTGTTCGGTCCCGGCACGGACCAGAAGAATTCGGAGCAGACACTCCGGGATGTGCCTCTCCCAAGGCGAAAAAATTGACGAACATAAAACACATAGTACTGAGGTGGCAGCCCCTGGCCGAAGAATTGCTGCTTCGGGTCAATCCGGTACAAAGAACCGGCTGCCGTGGGATTGGTACTACTACTTTGGTAGTCAAGTCCGTGTATTTTTCAAAAAGTGCTCCTTTGTTGCACTGTGTTATTTACAAATATTTTCTGTACCAATTAGATCGGTATCTTAAAATCGTTCTACGGTTTATTTCATTTAATTCCACTAAAAATTGTTTGAAACAAACGTATGATCAATGCATTGTGATTTTTTTAAATTTAATTTTAAATCTTTTAATTCATCAATTTCTTGCATGACATATTTGAATCAATTATTCAATTTGAATCAAAACAAAAAAATATGTGTTTGTATAACAAAGCACATTTGAATTTTTATAGCCCATCAAAATCGATCGTTTGCATAAATGAATGTGTATCACAATATTATTTGGAATTCATAGTGTCATTCCATAAATAGTAAACGTGCAATTTTCGCCATAAATTTCATTAGAAATTCTTGCGGTTGCTCGAGTTTAACAAACAACAACGAAACGAAACGAAATTACCTATGAATTTATAACAAACCTTCCCCATTTGCTTGCCGTAAAGCGTGTGTTGTAATAATCGACCACAATAAAGTCACATGAAAAACAAAAACAAATTACAAACAAATCTATTAAAATTCAGCAGAAAGCCCATAAAACTATTTGAAATGTGAATTGCAATTGTCGTCGACTACTGTTGGAAACAAAAGTGAATATTGAATGAAAAAACATAAAAAAAAATGAAACCAAACCCTGAAAATGTTGGAATTCACATAAAATGAAATTCAAGAGTAACTGAACAATATTAGGTGGCGACTACTGCCAACAACAAAAGCAGCAGCCGCAGCAGTAGCAATAGCACTTAGCCAGAAAGCGTGAGGAGTGTGCGCGCGCTTGCGCAGTTTCATTGCGAATTCACTGCACTTCATGCATACGTACGCACGCACGCACGCACAACTATTTGAGCCAAGTTAAACCAAAACGGCCAACGACAACAGGTGCCGATGATGCCCCCTGCTCCGACAGAGGCACACAAAGTTTTCACCTTTCGTGGGTGAATGATAGGCAGACAGACAGACGGACGGACAGGCAGACAGATACTCGTAGCTCAATGGGTCGCTGCAAAACACAAGAAATTTCTATATGTGGTGGCCGCTGGTGTTAGTCCAAAAGTGGTATATCTTGTAAATAATTTGGTAAACATCTTGGTTGTGCCTCACCGCTGTGATTGTTGCTTTTGTTGTGGTACTCGCACTCGTAGTTCAGTTTCGCTTGGTTACCGAACAGTGAAAGTTGACGTAACATTTGACATCGTAATTACGAGTCATGTTTCTTTGAATGTCATTTGTTTGTTTGTTTTGGTTTTCACAGACCCTCCAGGCGGCGGGGTTTCTGTGCCGACTCACAGTGGGGGAGCAGGGCATGCTTTTTGCTTCTATGCAGAGATATATCATATTATATATATATATATATTTAGTCTTTTTTTTCAGCCTTTGCTAAATTGGGCAATTAAATTTCACCAGAAAAAGTTTTTACTAAATTTGGGGAAAAAAAACTCAATATAAGAAGTACAAATACGAGGGCGGTCCCAAAATTAACCGACCTAACAAAGAAACCACAACAAATTTGGGAAAAATTGTCTTTCTTTATCAACACATAATCTCCTTTTAGTGCGATACACTTTTCGCAGCCATATTCGATGGGTTCGACACCCGGTTTATAGGCAAAAATGTCTAACTTCTTAAAAAAAACCATCAAACGCAGACTTAACCTCTTCATTACACCAAATGAACATTTTTTGAAAAATACACAGACTTGACAGTATAGGTTCGATTCTACTACCAAAGGGTAGTACAACCCTATACTCGGTTTGGCGAAATTGGTGACAATTTTTTTTATGTGCCTCCAAAGTTTCTGATAATCAGTGGGCCCCTCGAAATCGGTGTCATCAGCTTTTGTCCAACAACTAATTCAGACTTGGAGATACCGCTTAACTAACGGGTTTTCCAATAGGGATGATATGATTTTGAAGTGATGTTTCGGCCATTTATATTTTGAATCAACCGGTATTTCGGTAGTTGTCACTTTTGAAGCTTTTATTCTTTGACATTTGACAAGTAGAAACTACGTCATTACTAAAAAAGGAACGATACACGATTCAACAACGCATTGAAATTATTAAAATTCGAAAATCATCTTGACTGATGAGGCCCATTTCCACCTCGGTGGCTACGTCAACAAGCAAAATTGTCGCATCTGGGGCTCGGAAAACCCAAGAGTTATTGTTGAGAAGCCTCTCCATCCCCAACGTGTGACTGTTTGGTGCGGTTTATGGCCCGGCGGGGTCATTGGACCTTACATTTTCGAAAATGAGGTTGGATCAACAGTTATCATTAATCATCGAGAGATGATGAATGATTTTTTATGGTCGGAGTTGGATGCAATTGATCTGAACAACGTTTACTTTCAGCAAGACGGCGCTACGTGCCACACAAACAACGAAACCATTGCTCTGTTACGGGAAAAGTTTCCTGGCCGTGTTATATCTCGAAGAGGTGATCACAATTGGCCACCGAGATCTTGTGATTTAACACTTTGCGACTTCTTCCTTTGGAGCCACTTGAAAAATAAGGTCTACGCCAACAGCCCAGCGTCGATTCAAGTCCTCAAAGATAGAATTCGTGAGGCTATCGAGGACATAGGGCAGCCACTTTGCGATTTGGTTATGGAAAATTTCATGAAAAGGATATGGTCCTGTAAGCGTGGTCGTGGTGGCCATTTGGCTGATGTTGTTTTTTATTATTAACGGCATACCATCCTCTTTAAAAATCCGATCATTTATCTCAAAAAATTGCATTTTTCTTTGAATACCAAAATAACACCTCTTGTTGGAAAGCCCTACGACCTTGACACTACAGGGTGGCTGATATGTAATGCAACAAAGTAAAGCGCTATTTTTTTTAAATTTTTTTTTTTAAATTTTATTGTTCAAAAGCAAAAAATGTCGGAAATAACAACAAACAGTTTAGATTTGTTCGAATTGGCTACCTTTGGCACGAATTATGGCCTTCAAACGGCCGACAAAGCCATCACACGCTGTACGAAAGTGGCTATGCGGTATTTTGGCCCATCCCCGGCGAAGCGCCGACTTGAGATGATCGATACTGTGGTATTTTTTAGTGCGAACCTTACTCTCTATAATGCCCCAGGCCCAAAAGTGCAACGGTTTGAGATCCGGAGATCTTGGTGGCCATTGTGCGGTAGAAATGAAGCGAGGAACCTCCTTTTTAAGCCATTCTTGGTTGACGCGTGCTGAGTGCGATGGTGCTGAGTCCTGTTGGAATGTCCATGGTCTGCGGCCAAAATGTTTGTCTGCCCAGGGCTTCAATACTGTCTTTAGGATATTTTCCCGATAATATTCGGCATTTATTTTGACCCCATGGTCGATGAATACGAGCGGGGAGCGACCATCGGCCGTTACGGCGGCCCACACCATTACCATCGGCGGCGCTTGAGTTTTGGTGGCCAATCGAAGGTGTAAATTTTCAGCTGACCTCTTTGGCAAGTAAATCCGATCATTTTGTTTGTTCACAAACTGCTCAATTTTGAATGGCTTCTCATAGGAGAAAACCAAATTCGGTAACTGGCCACTTTCGTGCAAGCGAAGCAACTCCTTGGCTCTTTCCAGTCTGACTTTTTTTTGTGCATCGGTGAGCTCTTGCACTTTTTGGAACTTCAATGGCTTTAGTTCAAGCTCATTTTTTAATATGTGTTGTATCCGTTCTCGCGATATGTTCAGCTCACGAGCAATTTTTCTACCACTGCGGCGTGGATTTCGATCAAATCTGGCCTTCACTTTTCGGCCTTCATTTTGTATTTAAACATGATTGAATATTTAAAGAGAGCTGAGAGAACAAAGAGGTTCTCATTTTGTGAGTGTGCGGTTTTACAGGGTGTCGCAGAATGAGCTATATGGTTCATAACATTTTTAATTATGCGATTATTATAATTTTTTATTTTAAAAAATACAAAATACAGTATTATTGGGGAATTTTTGCAATTAGCTTTGAAAAATGATATCCTGTAAGTGATGTCTATTTTCTGCTTCGCACATACGTGCACTTTTTACCATATTTTCCATAACATTTCGCAAAATTTTGGAAAAATGCAATTATTTTTGTACGTTGTTTGATTCATAATTAATACTCTAAGTCTCCTTCACAAAATGCTGAAAAAAACAAAGAAAGAATAATAATTAAAAAAGTTACAAACCATATAGCTTATTCTGCGCCACCCTGTATATTTTTTGTATTTTTATATGTTGGAATAATATGTTTGTTTTTGTTAATGACTAAATGGTTTTTTTCCACACGTCGTTGCTTGTGAATAAGCAATCAGGCACAATACCCTGGATTCTTCTGAAAGCATCTGAAATTTTCTACACAAGTTTTTCATGTTATTTTCTGATTTGGTATTCTATTCACAGGCGTGGAAATTTTTGAATGGTCACCATTTAGGTCAGCATTGCATATCGCTTTGATCCATACAATGGCCTCCTAAGGAGCTCCCGGGTACATTTTACTTAAAATTGTGACATTTTTGATTATAAACATATTTTTATAAAACATATTAAATATCACAATTCAAACATATTATTCTTTTGCTACAATCGTTTTCTCATTTACTGATAAACTGGCATTGCTTGTAACAAACGCAATAACCGTTTGCAACAATCGTTTCGCAGGGTTTGTGATAAACAGGCATTGCTTGTGACAAACACAATAACCGTTTGCACCAAACGTTTCACAGGATTTGTAATAAATATAAATCATTGACGATTAGTGTAGTTAACTATTTGCCATAAACGTTTCTTAGGTTTTGGGAGAAACATAAATCGTTTGCGACAAACATAGACAACAAACGAAATTCGTTTGTAAAATTTTTCGTTTGGGATAAACGAATTCTTTCTTTGCGTGTAGCTCGGCTTTTACATTGGTTGGATTGAAAGCTTTCGAATTAAATTATTGAACCATATAAAGGTAACCAAGTATTTTCCATGTTTACAAATTCACTGAGATCGCTTATTTTTGATGGCTCCAAAAAATTTGAGACATCGTGTCGCCTTGAAACTTAAAACATATGTTTTATAGGATTGCAACTTTTCACCAAACTATTTGTTTTCAAACAACTGCCGTCACCTATAGTAAATTTCGGTTAATTTTGGAACCGCCCTCGTACTTCAAAGACATGCCGAATTGTAAGTGTTTATGTGCACTGGTATTCAAGTAAAAAGCTATTAAATTTAGGTATACCTTTGTCATTTTGTGTGGGAGGTACCTAAAGAGGCGTGGCAATAACGCCCTTATTTTGTTGGACTGTAGTTGCTGTAAAAGCGCTAAGCACTTCACAAAAAATCAGGTATTTATATGGACTGGTATTAAAGTTATAAGCTGTTATATTTTGCTACCATAATTGCAGATTATCTTGTCTCGTGTGTCGCTGCAAATATTTACACTTCCATCCACTGTGCCATCAGTTGTTCGGCGGCCGTCACATCTCTATTCAAGATGTTTTCCCACTTGCAATAATAGTGCGTTTGCTTTGAATTTTAAATGCATAGCTTTGCTTTCATTCAGAGCTTTTCTTTTTTTTTTTTTGTTCGATATGTCGAACATCAATGAAATATTATCATTTCAATTTCAAATTGTCAAAAGCTAACTAACAACACTGTTGTTATTATTATTGTTGTGGCCAACAGCTGATCGTTTGGTCGTTCCTATGACATTTGATCGGTTAATCAAACCGCCACCACATCGGGTGATTTATGCCACTTTTCCCGCCCTCCATTTAGCCCTCTCATTTTAGGTGATTTCTATTTTTGGTTGGATTTTTTCAATAAAATATGCAGCACTTTTTGTTACATTTACCAAATTTGGAAGGTTCGCTTTTATATTCCTTTGGTTGCTACCGACTAACCAGGTACTGCTACTATTCCCCGAGTTCCAGTTCCAGTTGCAGTCCCAGTCTGCAACCGAGTGCATTGATTGCATATTAATTTGTCAATTTGCATTCAGACCAAAAACAAAGGAATGAAGCAATGTTTTGAGCTATTTGTCATAAGCTGGCGGCGGTGGTGGCAGCAATGGCACGGTGGATTGACTGACTGACGGACAATCTTATCATTGCACACTGGCAGACATTTATATACGTTCAGCATACGTATCTAACACTGCCTTTTGGGTTTATGTATTAATTGTAATACCTCTAAAGAGTTGATGTGTCTGTCTGTCGTTTTCTCAACAAACTTAAGTTTCTGATAATTTCAGCAGTTACTCGTTCGCTACACGGGTTTTGCATTACAATCGCGCGTCACGTATTTTCTCTGAAGGCTTTGTGTCATACATAATATTTTAAGACTTTGGACTTGTTGTGGTTGCATTTGACAAGTCATCAGGCGAGGTGTGGGGAAGGAGGAGTAGGAGTAGGTTTGAGGAGAAGATTTGTGTTTGCTGATGATGATACTATATTATATATAAGTAAAAGTGTTAGAGCGGTTTTCTTTTTTCATTACAATGGGTAATCCATTTAGTCATTTTTTAATTTGAAATTAAACACTTAAAATATAATTGGGTACAGGAATCTTTGTTATGTCCTGAAATAATTATCTCTGACTTTTCCTTTATAATGATAATTTCATTTAAATGTTGGCCGCTACTGCGCTACAGTTGGTCCATTCGGAAGGAAACAATGCAATTTTGTGAAGGTACTTCGAGAATTTCTTCGGGTCGCTTATCAACTGATTAGTTTGGAGATGTTGCGGCGTAATTCCTTCTATGATAAATTAAAAGAAATAAATAATTTGAGTCACGCGTGATCTGTGAAAAAAAATTAAAAAATATCTAAATGGATCACCCTATATTTATAGAGCTAGTGTAGGAATTCTCAAATGGGCGCCACAGCCTTTTCGGCTTACTAAGGTACCCAAAAAAAAACAAATAGCGAGAAGTGCCTGAATATACTGCTCAACACAAATTTCCGGGGGAACTAACACCAACAGAATCCGAGGAACAACAGAACCAGCAAGAGAGCGAGTGGACTGCAAGCATCGCTAGCTTGTTGACCGATGCACCCAGAGCGGGAAAGACATCTCACACCAGGCCAAAGGACTTCTGGCCAATTAGCCTTTCCTCATTCTTCTTGAAAGGTCTAGAAAGTCTTTTAGATTCTTTCAGCAGAGAAATCCTGGATACAAAACTCTTGTCGCGGAACCAACATGCTTACAACAAGGGAAAGTCTACAGAATCTGATCTCCACGATTAAACTCAAGCCTACCTTACATTTAGATGACGGTTGTAGTTTGAAAAAAAAAAATACTTTCGTGTAGTATTTTGTGTAATAAGTCTTCGACTTATTCTCCTATATCAGTCCACTGCTTTGCCTGTTCCTTTGTCGCAGGTGTAAAGTGGTGGACCGATGTCTCTTCCATGGTGAAACCTCGCCAAACACAAATCCTCCACGTTATTAATTTTGTTGTGCACTCAAAAGTAAACGATCCTAGTGAATTTGTAGACACGGTATACGAGGGCGGTTCGGAAACTTCTTAGCCTAGCACAAAAAGCGCGGTATAAACAGAAAAAAGTTAAGTGTTTTGGAAACTTCCATCTCTGCTATGAACACATGTTAAATTTTGTTTCGATCTGGCAACTCCTTCATATAGAAACAGGTGTTCACAAAAGACGCATCCGCGATTTTTTTACAATGGAAAAATTAGAAATGCGTGGTGTCATTAAATATTTACATAAAAAAGGTTTATCGGGACAAGAAATTCATAATGATATGGTGAATGTGTTAGGTGAAAGTGCTCCTTCATATGCAACAGTAAAAAATTGGGTTGCTGAATTTAAACGTGGTCGTACAAGCATTGAAGATAAACCACGTATTGGACGTCCAAAAACAGCAACAACAACAGAAATTGTAGCCAAAGTGCATGATATGGTATTAAATGATCGACGAATAAAAGTGCGTGAAATAGCTAATATCATGGGCATCTCAAATGATCGAGTCCATTTAATTTTGCATGAAGAACTACAGATGAAAAAGCTTTCTGCAAGATGGGTGCCGCACTTGTTAACAGTCGACCAAAAACGCATAAGAATGAACATTTCTCAAGCTTGTTTGGATCGTTTTAAGCGAAATAAAATGGATTTTAAGCGTCGTTTCATAACTGTTGATGAGACATGAATCCACCACTATACTTCAGAGACAAAAGAACAATCCAAACAATGGACTGAAGTTGGAGGAAGTGCCCCAAAGGTTATGGCTACCGTTTTTTGGGACTTCAAAGGTATTTTATTGATTGACTATCTGCAAAAGGGTAAAACAATAAATTCAGAGTACTATTGCAACCTTTTGGATCAATTAAATGTACAAATTCGAGAAAAGCGTCCTGGCTTACAACACAAAAAAATAATTTTTCATCAAGACAACGCACCAGCGCACAAGAGTGTTTTAACAATGGCTAAAATCAACGAATTAAAGTACGAGTTGCTTGACCACCCACCTTATTCTCCTGATTTAGCTCCCAGTTACTTTTACCTGTTCCCAAATCTAAAAAAATTCCTTGCTTGCAAGCGTTTTACCTCAAATGAAGATGCAATTACAGTTGTAAACCACTATTCTGAAGACCTTGAGGAAAACTATTTTAATCAAGGGATAGAATTGTTAGATAAGCGTTGGACTAAGTGTATTGAAGTTTCAGGAGATTATATTGAAAAATAAAAATATTTCTGAAAAACTAACTATTCTCTTTCATTGATAGGCTAAGAAGTTTCCGAACCGCTGGGTTAGGCAAACTTAACCGTAACTTCACTTTAGCGCTGTCGTAACGTTGGCCGATGGAGCAATTACCCAAAACGTGAAAAACGTGCCTCAGACATTCACAACCAAAAGTGCAAAATTTTTATTTTATATTTTCTTGCTCTTATTTTAATATTTTATTACTTATTTATCATTCCTTTTCGCATAAATGTCTTCTTTTTTCGTTGTTTTGCTGATTTTGTTTGCAAATGAACGTAAACCTACCGTCCAAATCAATTTTCAGCAGATTCAGCCGTCCGTTTACGTTTCTTTTTCGTTGGCTAATCGTTTACACTGATTTCCATATGTCAGAGAGAATCAGCTGATTCGCTACGCTACAGGGGCGTTACGGTTACCTTTGCCTAACCCAGCCTTAAGACAAACACCGTAGAGGTGTCAACGCCAGAAATGCTTAAAAAATCCAGAAAATGATATTGGATGACCTTTGGTTGAAGGTTCGTTCTCCAGCTGAAGTCATAGACATTTCAAAAAGTGCTATACATACATTGCATATTGACGAAAAATTGTATGATGAGAACGGCGAAGATGGGTGCCGCGTTTGCTCACAATCAAGACAATGCACCAGTTTACACATCCACTATTGCGATGGCCAAAATCAATGAATTAAAGTTTGAATTGCTTCAGCACGCATCTTAATCGCCAGATTTAGCCCCCTAGGATTATTTTTTGTTTCCAAACTTGAAAAAATGGCTCGACGGAAATGATTTGCCAGTAATGAAGCGTTGAAGGTTGTGGTTGATGGCTATTTTCAGGAGCTAGACAGTTCTTACCACGAACAGGGTATCGAAGCTATTGAAAATCGCTTGAAAAAGTGTATCAAGCTAAAAGGAGAGTATTTTGAGGAATAAAGACACATTTTCCTAAATTGACTGTGTTTGCATTGTTAGGTTGGCTAATTTTGGGATTGCCCTCGTATCTAGCAATGTGGAGCTATAGGAACTACGTTCACATGAGATATCCATTGCATAAAAATTATGTACACATTCGACAGGAACATCATCACTAAGATACCTGTCAGAGTGGAATGGATGGGCAAAATACCAGGAAACAGAAATCATCAGATGGTACGACGATGATGATGATTCGGTCTTGATATAGCACCAGATACCTGCAGTATTTATAAAGCCGATATAATGGCAATAAGGAAAGTCGCCAAGTGGCTGAGTCGGAAAAAATGACTGGCGTTGTAATTTACTTGTACAGCCAGGCTGCCATCACTTCTGTGGAGGCCACATTCCTAAATTCACAAATAGCCCTCGCAGATCTCTTAACGATATGACTAATATACACCTCATATGGGTAAATGGGGCATGTGGACATCCCAGGGAACTGCAAAGCTGATGAATTTGCTAGGAAAGGGACGAGATTACAAATTCACGAAGAATTTGCCTATATTGGTGCGCTACTGCTAGCTTGCATGTGGAAGCTTAGGCTTAGGCAAGATGAAATCAGGCAGTCGAAACATACCAACGCTCTTACTTGTTCAGCCTAACCTATTTTTTTCTCAAAGCCTATTTAAAAATTGGCAAAATCCGAAAAAAGGTTGATCTGAAAGGTTTCCATCTGATTCTTCAGCAGACTAAATCTGCTTTTATAGCAAATATTTCCAACGAAATAAATCTGTTGATGTAGGAGAGTAATACTGAAGTTGGAATGAATAGTAGATGTGACATAAGTCTGAGGCTGCAACAGAATTGCACTTACTTTCTAGCATCCTAGATTGCAGTAGGAAGTGAATATGTCGAATGTTGCAACAAACAACTGCTGAAACGTATGTTTTTGTTTCAGCAGTTGAAGTCTGCTGTAGCAGATTAAGAACTATTTTTCCTTCTTTATGAAATGAATTATGTTAATTGAAACTTTTAAAAGGAAAATCTAAACTTTAGAGAATTTTAGTATAGGTTTTGGAATTTTGTCTGTTTCTTTTTGCTAGACTATAACTCAAAGTTGTGAACCTGATAAAGGACACCCTTTGCTAATCTGTACGCTCTCTCTTGCTGTCCCGTTAAATACGTACGGGTAAGAAGTTAGTTAACAATTTCATAGGTGATAGAGACGCGTACTAAACCGGGACATTCCTCTCAATCACACAATATTGATTCAGCAGTTTGGTTATCATATGCCCTGCATCTCCCAGTTTGGTTATCATACTGCACTGCATCTCCCGAACTGACCTGCAGAAAAGGGTGCAATGAGTCTTGCTGAGAAGTAATATAATGAGGTTCGTCATGCAATTTTAACAAAATGTGTCTTCTCGCCAGTGTGCTTGCTAGCGCTGTAAACGTGTTGTCATTATTTTGCAAACGATTCCTGTAAAAGCAGCTAAATCACATTTACTACTATTGACAATCATTTTTTCTATCCTATTGCTTTAATTTTTCGATTTTTGCCTTTTCCCAGTTTTCTGCATCTTTTCCACAAATCCATTCGTTTTCCGCAATCATCTGAACTGCTTTGATGTTCTTTTTCGCAAATGCCTAACACAATTTTTCCCAAGCATCCAATCTAACTAATTTGTCAAGAATTTTCTTAACTGAAAGAATTCCTATCATTTCAGTTTTCTGCAAATAGTTGCCTTGCATCTGCAGCAATTGTCTCGCATAAAAAATTCAACGTTTTACGGTCAATTTTATGCAGCCAACAAAGTCCCCAAAAACGTACAATTTTGCAAACAAAAAAAGAGTCAGTCATTCATTGGCAATTTCAATGATAGTCGTAATAAACAAACAAACAAAAACTTACATAATTGATGCTAATTTCTTTGCTGACTGAGAAACTGAGCGGAATTCACAAGTGGTAAATACTTGTACTTGTACTATAGACGGAACAATGTCTGTCCAGCGGACCAACCGTGCATAATGGTGATGACAATGATTGTCACCACGGCAATGACAAGCCATGGACTCACTCACACTGTACTTAATCCCCAGCTAAGTGTTTGGTTGGTACACTGAAAAATATTTACACCATTTTGGTATAGATTTGAAAACCAAAAAAAAAAAAAATTAAAAAATTCAAATAGATAATAGATAGAAATAGATTTCATACTTAAATTTTAAAGTATGTTCTTAATAAGTATTAAGTAAATTATCTCCACTTTAAGTTTGGAATATATTTATTTATAATATTTATTGTTAGTATTTCACTTCATTTTTATTGTCTCTGGTTCAAAATCAAAGTAGTAACTATAATTTTATTTAAAATCAAAAACAATAAAAATCTGACATAAATATAATTCATACTTAAACATAATTTCACAGAAAGAGATAAAATATTTTTAATTTTAAGATGTATTTGTCTTTAAAATAAATATGCTTTATACTATAAATGCACACTTATACATAATTTCACAGAGAGAAAACCCAGCTTTATTTTAAAGATGTCTTTATATTTAAAATAAATATTTTTTATACTAAAAATTCACACTTAAACATAATTTCACCGATAGACAAACCATCTTTAATTTAAAGATGTTTGTATCTTTAAAATAAGTAAGTTTTGTACCAAAAATTAAGACAATTTTGTTTTTAATTCATACTTAAGCATACATAATTGCACAGGGAGAAAAACCATATTTAATTTAAAGATGTGTTTGTCTTAAAAATATATATATGTTTTATAATGAAAAATTAAGACAATTTCCTTAAAATATATAAGTTGATTTCAAATATTAAATAAATTGTCCTAATTTTAAGCATGAAATGTGAAAATTAAAAAGATTTTGATGTATTTGGCTCAAATCATTAAAATAAGGACATTTTTCTCTATGAGTTACTTAATATGTATTAATAAATTTGACTTTAATTTAATTATGGAATAAACTTATTTTAATTTCTCATAATGAAAAATTAAGACAATTTCCTTAAAATATATAATTTGATTTCAAATATTAAATAAATTGTCCTAATTTTAAGCATGAAATTTGAAAATTAAAAAGATTTTGATGTATTTGGCTCAAATCATTAAAATAAGGACATTTTTCTCTATGAGTTACTTAATATGTATTAATAAATTTTGTCTTTAATTTAATTATGGAATATACTTATTTTAATTTCTTTTTGCCTAAACTAAATTTCACCGAGAGACAACCCATCTTTAATTTAAAGACGTCTTTATTCTTAAAATAAATAGGTTTTATACAAAAAAATTACGACCATTTCCTTTTGTAATTCATACTTAAACATAATTCCACAGAAATAAACCCCATCTTTAATTTAAATACGTTTTTCTTTAAAATAAGTACGATTTATACTAACAATAAGGGGAATTGGTTAATATATGTGAGCACTTCTTTAAAATTAAGTAAATTGTCTTTATTTTAGGCATGACATGTGAATAACAAAAACTAATGTCTTGGCTCAAATCATTGATATAAGGATATTTGTTCTCTCTGTTTCACTTAATATTTATTATTAAATAATCTTTAGTTTAATTATGGAATTTACTTATTTTAATTTTTTTTGACTGATTCAGTTTGAAATCTATGTCGTTTTGTTTAGTATTAGCAAACAATTTCTTTCTGTGTAGCCAAGGGAAGTGTGCAGACAAATGCAAATTGATTATTTTGCTTAAAATGTCGGACTCACACACCTCAGAAAATATTACACGGTCAAATTTAATTATCAACAGCAACACCGCTTGTAATTTTGATTATGGCTCAATGGCCATCGTATCTCATTCGAATGCAGTGGGAGTGAAATGTCTGAATTGTGATTTGAACACTTAATAAAACAATAAAAAAAACATTACACTTGCAAACCCAAGTCAAAGAAAACAAGATCGGGTCAAGAGATTTCATCCAGAGAGGAAAAAAACTTTTTGAAAACTTCACATATGGTACAGTTCATATAAAATCTAGAAATATGATCAAATCCAGGAAACATGATCTCAGTAGTGGATAGACTTTTATTTTTATAGACTTTAGTTTATATGAACCCATCAATATTTTCTACATACCCGTATTTAACAATAATCTGATCAGTTAATTGTAGGTTATCGATGATCTCCAAAAATTGCCGAGCCCATTGAGCCAAAAAATAAGGTTCATCGCTATGTTAGGGTAGTTTCTAAAAAATATTTATTACATATTAAATAACAAATATGTTTTAAATTCTTGTATGTGTTTGTTAGTCGTCAATGATCTTAAAATATTGCTGACGTAAGGATCATAGCTATGTTTGGGTCTGTTAAGTGGCTGTCAATCTCTGAAAAAATTATCTGTTTAATGGTCAAGAAAGTAACTAAAAAATGGGCCAGATTGGTGCCAATATGTAGGAGTTACTTCGAAATTTTATATGTATGCAGAAACCACAAATAATCTTCAGATGTTCTAGGAAAAAGAAAACATTTTTCAAAGTACCGGAAAAAGGAAAACATCATCTGCAGTTTCTTTCAATATCATGCACCCTAATATTGTTCTCCCATCATCGTCCCGTTGTAGCATTTAAATGTTTTCATATATTGCAGATATTCGAGAATTTGTCAATGATTATTCGTATATGTATTCCAAGTTATAGCTGGATCTATAAGAAGAAAATAAGCTACAGGCATAGTGAGTGACCCATATGTGAGATCTAAACGTAAAATGAAAACAAAAGTGGAGCAATTGTTTTGTTGTTATTTTTGCCGTTGTTGTTGTTGTTGTTGCCTCCACTGCTTCAGCGGATGACAAATGATTTTCAAACGACAGAGGCCGACCAAAAAACAAAAAAACGACAAAATGTTATAGCTTTTAAAGACGAAACCCGCATCCATAGCCGTTGACTTGAACAGTCGGATCGTTTGGCCTTAGTGGTGGCGGTGGTAATAGTGGCGCTTTGATTTCTTCGTCCGTTCCTTTTTGTTTGTTGGGTTGGATTGATTTGTGGATATTGTATGTTTGGGGGCTCCTCTCTTATGTCATGTTTTTCTTCTATCCCACAACACTTTCGCTCGTTCACCACTGTGTCCACAGAGTGAGTGAGTGGCCCATTAACGCCAACACTTTTAGGAACGTTTTCCTTCGGCTGCCGTTTGTTTTTTTTATTGTGTGACTATTACAAGATTAAAGTACAAGCAAATCGGTTTTATTTCTTTGTTTCTATTTGTTTTTATGTTTCTTTGTTTTTGTGTTTTTTTCTTTTGACCATTTCGCTTCAGAAGTGGGATAATGTGTCAATGAAAATTTCTTAAACAATAAAAACAGTTTTTTAGTATTTTAAAATGCGATTTCAAATGTATTTTTGCTCTTTATTTTTCTTCTTCTTGTATTCCTATGGCGGGTGGATGAAATACAGTGATGATGAAAAAACTAGCAATTATTTTTGCATAACTGGGTTGTACTGTAATCTCTTAATTGATTCGTTATTTGTGAGTTAGATTGCAAAAGGAAGTGTTTTTGTAAAAACAGCAGAGAAATTTGCTATAATCGGCAACTTTTCAGAACAGCAGATTTCTTGCCGAAAAAGCTAAAAATATAAAAACTGCCCATGATTTTGTTATATCAGATAATATTCGTTTGAACTCAGCGAATCATTTTTCTGTAATAGCAGACTTTCTGCTAAAACCTAAAACAGCTGAAGAATTATCTATAACAAATTTCAAAATAATTTTTGTAAGTATTTCCCAATCTAAAATGTGCTTGCTGATATTTGACACTCATTACATTCGAAAAAATCTACCCACCGTAACAAAATATTGGACAAGTATTGTACTACCAAGTTTCTTAAACAAATTAATGTTCATTAGCTACATGCAGAAAGCATCGGGATTGGTAACAACTATAATAACATTATTAGTGTCAAAACAGCAGAATTCTTGCGGTAACAGCAGACATTCTATCTGCAAAAGTCTGACATAGCAGAAAAATTAGCTCTAACTGAAATTTAGTCTAAGCACAGCAGATGAATTAAATATACTCGTGAAAAAAAGGTGTCTGCTAAACTCAGCAAATAAAATTTCAATAAAAGCTGATCGAAGAATTGTAACAAATTCCCAAATACGTTCCCAGGTTACAAATATAGCTTTTGGATTACAAACGAGAGTGAATCACCGTTTTTTAAGAGTTAAATATGGTCTCAAGGTGTGAGAATAGCTAGTGGGGGGAAAAGAGGTTGAATATGCTACCAGGGCGCGAGGTTAGCTCTTGGAGCTTAAACTAGATATAGGAGCTTTTATTCGATATTCTTATTTTAAGGGACTAAAGGGCTCAATATAGTAAATGGGATAAGGTTGTGTTTTTAATTCGTACTTTTAGGACACGAAAAGGCTAAAATGTTTTACGGAAGACCAAACGTGTTTAAATATGGTACACAGAAAAATAGGTTAAATATGGCACCGGTGTGTGAGCAGATGACTTAACTATAACAGAAACGTATCGGCTGAAGGCAAATACATTTTCTGTAACAGCAGGTCGAAAAATATTGAGAAATATTCTACGATAATCCATTGGGTCATTCTTCTATACCAATGACTACAACGTTTTTAATTATTTAGTGTGCGGAAGATAACATTTTAGTGTACGGAAGATAACATTCGCCCTTATTTCAATTGGCGTCGTCGACGTCGATTCTTAGTCGACACTGTTTAGATTGACGACTTCATAAATTTTGAATTTTTTTAAAATATTTTTAAGTTATAAAAGGGGTTTTTGTTAGTTCATGGATACCAAAAACATTCGTTTTGGCGTAAAGATGACAAAGCTGGAACTTCATAGATATGACAAAAATGATGTGATGACGTCGACGACGCCAACTGGAATAAGGACGATTGCGATTTTTGTTAGATCTTGTCACTTTTCTATGACTTTTATAAAAAAATTATTAAAAGATTTTATTATAATATCAAATAACCATATTTTGAGTAACAAATTAAAAAAAAAAATTCATTTCTGTTTTCGTTCAGTTCCTTTTTGATTGCTCGCATAAGTCAATCTTCTGCTGACAAATTACCAAAATCGTCCCCTTCTTAAATGTACGCACAACACAATAACAGCAAAAATAATAACGACGCACAAGAAATAGAATTTTCTCGAATAAATGTAAACGGCGACGTCAACGACAGAATAGCACATACACATATATATGAAATTTTGATCAATCGCCGCTATTTTGTACGATATCCTTGAGTTTTCCGTTGTTGTTGTTACTATAAATAAATGTAAAATATTTTTAAATAAAATCACGTTTTTGTATTCAAGTACTACTTGCATCATTAACACAATTTAATTTTACCTTTTTCTTATGACATTTCTCAAAAACTGTTCATTCAAAAATAAACTGAAACACAACCCTCGTCTTAAAATTCAACTTAATTTTGTTCGTAAAATTTTGCGTACTGAAATTAAGTCCGATCCGGATTACTTGTCTACATCATTGTTTTAATGTACAAAATCCTTCAAATTATTGAAATATTACTTAAAATTATGAAGCTTGTTACAAAAATAGTGATTTTTTTCTTTAATTTAAAGATGGACGTACACAAAACTACAGATTAGTGTTTCATTAAATCAAACACAAATAACTTTATATCAATGAAAATATCTTAAAAAAATCTAAATTGTCGTTTAATTTTTTAATTTAATTTTACCCTTTTCTTATGACATTTCTCAAAAACTGTTCATTCAAAAATAAACTAACAATAGATTCTCAATTGTCTAAAACACAACCCTCGACA
This sequence comes from Eudasyphora cyanicolor, assembly GCA_963930755.1. Classification (NCBI taxonomy): domain Eukaryota; kingdom Metazoa; phylum Arthropoda; class Insecta; order Diptera; family Muscidae; genus Eudasyphora; species Eudasyphora cyanicolor. The sequence goes on along the minus strand of OZ005735.1, from coordinate 133,256,532 downwards.
TAAAATTGAACTTAATTTTGCTCGTAAAATTTTGAGTACTGAAATTAAGTCCGATCCGGATTACTTGTCTACATCATTGTTTTAATGTACAAAATCCTTCAAATTATTGAAACATTACTTAAAATTATGAAGCTTGTTACAAAAATAGTGATTTTTTTCTTTAATTTAAAGATGGACGTACACAAAACTACAGTTTAGTGTTTCATTAAAGCAAACACAAATAACTTTATATCAATGAAAATTTCTTAAAAAAATCTAAATTGTCGTTTAATTTTTTAATTTAATTTTACCTTTTTCTTATGACATTTCTCGAAAACTGTTCATTCAAAAATAAACTAACAATAGATTCTCAATTGTCTAAAACACAACCCTCAACATAAAATTTAACTTAATTTTGCTCGTAAAATTTTGCGTACTGAAATTAAGTCCGATCCGGATTACTGGTCTACATCATTGTTTTAATGTACAAAATCCTTCAAATCATTGAAACATTACTTAAAATTATGAAGCTTGTTACAAAAATAGTGATTTTTTCTTTACAAAATTTACAAATGTCATTCTCCGGTTTTGAGATATTTACAATTAGAGGAAAAAACTTAAGAAATGTTATGGAGATTTTGATATAATGTCGAAAATTGTTTCAATAAACCTATATTTATTAGTCTTATTGTGAAAGACTTTTTAAAAATCGGCTCGGTCGATATTAACAATTCTGACCCTATTGTATTACTTAGTAGTCTTAATTTCCATGGTGGCTGAGTTTCAGCCGATGTGAGCCTCTAAAATCGGCGGCGGCGCCTAAAAAATGGCCGGCTGCGGCGAGCCGCCGATTTGCGCCGCGTCGGCTTCGTAGCCTGGATGAAGGTATACTTACTTTGTCATTTCGTTTGCCACACCTTGAAATATTTATCTGCGACCTCATAAAGTATATATATTCTTGATCGTCTGTCTGTCTGTTGAAATCGCGCTACACTCCGTAATAATAGAGCTAGGTTGATCAAATTTGGTAGAAATACTTCTTATAGTTGCAGGTCGTTTGGGATTGCAAATGGGCCAAATCGGTCAATGTTTTGATATAGCTCCCCTATAGAGGTCGCTCCTAAATACGGTTATTGAGCCATAGTTACCACGTTTTTAAAGCAATAACCTTTTTTTTGTATTCTATTTGAAAAAGAATTGATCACAGTAAAAAGTTTAAAAGTCGGTTCATATTTTGTTATAGTCACCCTCTAGAGGTCGCTCCAGAATAGGCTTATTTAAGCCATAAATACCACATTTTCTAAGCATTTTAAGTGAATCTTTGCAGTTTGTATTTTATTTAGACAACAATTCATCACAGTATTTTTTTTTTAAATCAGTTCATATTTTGTTTTAGTCCACCTATAGATGTCGCTCCCAAAAAGACTTTCTTAAGCCATAAACACCACATTTTCTAAGCAATTTAGCTGAATCTTTGCAGTTTGTATTCATCTCAAGGCAAGAATTCATCTCAATAAATGTATATAAATTAGCTTATTTTAGTTTGTAGTCCCCGTGTAGAGATAGCCCTCAAATGTGTTAATTTAAGCCTTAAATACCACACTTTTCAGGTGAAGAGTTTGGCTTAAGAATTTAAGCCAAAATTTGGATTAAAAATTGCAGCGTTCGTTTTTCTTTTTATTAATTTGCTTAAACAAAAACCATCCAAGATTTTCTCTATATCCAAAGATTTGTCCAGTAATAGAATTGAATGCAATCAATGCATTTGATATGTTTGAATCGAATGAAAATATATATAAATATATTTTTTGAAGATTATGTCTACCAAATGTTGGCCGCGGCTACGTCTCAGATGATCCATCCGTTGAGTCCAATTTTCGATGACTCGTTCGAGCATTTGAAGACCTGATTCGAAGCGGGTTTGTCCGCATAAACTGTAGACTTTATATATCCTCACAGGGAAAAGTCTAACGGTGTGATATCACACGATCTTGGTGGCCAATCGACCGGCCCAAAACGTGAAATTATCTGCTCACCGAAGTGTTCTCTCAATAAATCCATTGATTGATGCGATGTGTGGGAAGTGGCGCCGTCTTGTTGAAACCAAATGTCGCCGAGATCACGAGCTTCAATTTCAGATATCAAATAGTCGGTTATCATGACACGATAACGTTCGCCATTGACGGTTACGTTCTCACCGTCATCATTATTGAAGGAATATGGATCGATGATTCCGGTACGTCGGATCGGGAATCGGTCATTGGCAAAAAGATAGCTCTTAACGAGAGCTAAAATATTGCTCATGGGTGTCAAGGTCGTGGGTCGACTGGAAAGTCTTTTTTTTGGATTTAAAAAAAAAATTGACTTAGCGCAATTGGCGAACGATTATTTGTATAATAAAACTGAATAATTGGTAAACGTTGTTCAGGCGTAAGTCTTTCCATGATGAAATGCCAACCAATACTCAACAAAAATAACATGACAGCATGACACGACTTACACGTGTTTTGTCCAAAAAAGGCTATTGAAAAAAGTATCTCTACATAGATCACCCTATACATATTAAAAATTCTGACCCTGTCCTGACATTTTTCAAAATTTTAATAGATTAATTTTCAGCTGAAATTGCTTCTGTGTTAATTTTTCAAGATCTTTAGAGTCGACACAAGTTGTGCTATATTTTCTTCCTTTGCTGCTAATGTTCAGCAGCCCTCTCTTGCATCGTCTGCCAAAATCTGTGAAATAGTTTTTCTTTGTGGCTCTCGATGCCGTAACAATGCAATACGTATGTGTTTGTTTATGACTTTCGTATATGTATATAAATTTAGAATTTCAATTTAACAAGTGGTTTTGTTTCGAGTTTCACTGCGACAGACATTCTGTGTTGTCAGTTGTTATTTATACCAAAATAAAGGCATTTTATTACTTGTAAACGGCAATGCAAAGTAAATTCTTTTTTTGTATTTTTTTGAATTTTTCTGTTATTTGATTCATGGAATATTTTTCCATTTTAAATTACAGATTTGTTATTTATTTAAAAAAGGCTGTTTTAAATAGTTAGGTATTTCATTCTTTGCCAAATGAAATTTGAATATTAATTTAATTTATTAAGCATTTACATATATTTAAATGGTCACTTTCAAAATTTTTAATTTTTTCAATTCAATTCATATAAATAGGCCTCGGATTTTTCCATATTTCAAATTTTTCATCGGATTGGAACCCAATTTTGCATTTAGCCGTTTTATCGTTATAATATAGAAATCCGAGATCTACACATAAATCACTTTTGACCTTAATAAAAACGCAAGTGTTTCAATATAAATATACCATACCATTCACTCTGGCATATTTACGTCAATATTATCGAAATTCGTATCTATTTTCAGAAAAAATGCTTGAGAAAAAATTCAAACACAACACAATGATTTCACTTGTGTGGCGAAAACTTGAGGTTCTTTTCAAATTATAAAACAGTCGATAGAGATAATCAATTAATGTTTAAAATTAATTAAGAAATATTTAAAAAAAAATTGCGGAATATGAAATGAACATATCTCTTCTTCATTCGTAATATCAATTATCAAAATATTTTTTTTTCGGTGTTTTCAATTCCAAACTGTGCGTGATGATATTTGTCAATCGTTACACTCGAAAAAAAAAACAGTTTAGAGTAACCAAATTAGTAGACAAATACACTTTGTTCTACTAACAATTGATATTGTTCTTATTTATTGCGAATTCTTTTCTGCAAAAAAGGGCAAAATTTTCATTGCCCTTTTTCCGAAAACGGGACTTTTGTGATACTTTTTTGAAATTTGGTAATTAAGTTACTCGAATTTGGCACAACTAAAATTTCAAAATTTCAAAAAAGCGATATTATAGTGCAGTTTTCGGAAAAAGGGCAATGCAAGTGTTGCACTTTTTTGCAGAAAAGAATTCGCCATTAGATTTATTTCAAAATTAATGATTACATTTCGAAGAATCACATTTATGGAGATTATGTTGCTCGAAATTGGGACACGCCATTATTTCCATCTCGAAGGACCAAATTTAAGTATCCATTATATCTTTGAAAATGGTTCAGGTGATCATAGTCCTTCTCTATGTGTTTGTGTATGACAACCGATATTTTGAATAACCTGTTTTTTTATAGATGACAGAACCATTATTTCAATAGCGTTGACCATAAATCGATCCATAGAACAGTGAAAAAGCTGTAGTAGTAATTTTACTGTTGTACAAATCAATTACACTATGCAACAAAAAAAAAATTTTTTTGTCTTCTAGACCTAAAAATTATTGTTTTGTATAGATTGTGGCATACTGTTATATAAAATCAAAACCAAAAATTTTTTAAGGATACATTTTTTTTCAAAATTTTTTTATTAAAAAAAAACTATTACCTTAGGTACCCTTAATATTTGCACTATAATGTTTGGAGTATATGCCCGATCAGGTCGACTTATACGTTAAATTGAAGCTATTTATGTGGGATACCAATGTTGGGAATATCTCTTTCACTTAGAAACAGTGGTTTAGTAACAGTCATTAAACAAATTGGAAAAAGTAGATTTTTTTAAAAAAATAAAAGAAAAATCCTGGGACAAAAAAAAAACATAAAAAATAGAAAAAAAAACGAAAAAAATATTTTATTTTATTTTTTAAAAGTTTGCATCCTAGCGAAGAAAATAATGCCTATTTGAAAAAAATCTATGGATAAATAAAGGAATTATAGCCCTTTTGGTAGAGGTAAAAGAATTTCAACAAATCTTTTTTTTAATTTCTGTTTAAATAGCGATTTTATTTAGTACTTTTATTTATATTATGTACATTTGAGTTTATTTACATGAACACGTTTCATTAGAAGTAATTGTGAGTTCTTTGTCGACGTTTGTAGATTTCGGAATCGGTTTCTCTAATGACGAACCAAATATAATCTCCCATCACTCTTTCATCCCAGTGCCCTTGGTAACACCGCTCGTAGGACTTCAATTCTTGGTGAAATCTTTCGGCATGTTCGTCACTTACGTCACCATGATTCTCGGGGAAAAAGTTTAAATGAGAATGCAAAAAATGAATTTTGAGGGACATATTTACACCTCTTGGAATACATAAAGCGAAAAATAAATTGGAAGAATGAAAAAAAATATATATTTCTAACCAATTTGTTCATAATTTTTTAACAAATCATTAATCATTGTTTCATAAAGCGGGCTTTTATTGGATCCAAGGAAATTTGAAACTACAAGCTTAAACGACCTCCATGCTGCAATTTTATCCGATGTCAAATATGATTCGAAATTCACATCTTTCATCAGTTTCCTTATTTTAGGCCCATCAAACACTCCATCTTTGATTTTTTGAAAAGAAAGACTTTTAAATAAATATTTTAAATAAGAGCGTGAATTGCCAGCTTTCCTTAAGGCTTTTACAAACTTTTTAAAGAGCCCCAGCTTAATATGCGGTTGTGGCAAAATATCGGCTATCCCAGAGGCATAACATACCAACTAATTTTAAATCGCAACAAATTTTCCAGTCATGTTCATATTTTATGTATTTTGTCAATTTAGCCATTGTTTCGTATGATTCCTTAGTGTCGAAAGCATGAGCAATGGGAATCGACGGTTTCTGATTTCCGTTGTGTAAAAGCACTACTTTAAAATTGTCTTTATTGCTGTCAACAAGTACAACAACAAATTCCTCGAACAATCCGGGAATGTCCTTGCAAAAGCATCTGTTATCCACAGTTGTATAAAATTGTTTGTAAGGTATATCACGGACTCTATAATATGATATGTTAACATCTGGGGCCAAAATATTGTACTGTTTCATCCCAGATGCAAGTAGTTCTGCCTTATCTTTGGTCAGTTCCAAATCTCTCATTAGATCAATGAGTTGAAACTGAGTTAAAAGCGATGACTTCTGACTCAGACTTGAATCCCTCAGAGTTGAGTACTCAGTTGAACCTGATGATGTTTCCGTTATTAGGCTGTTAGCTATACTTAGACACTTCCTTCTCCAATCTGTTTATTTAGACAAAAATGGCAGTCCGTATCGTGAATGAATGGTTGTCTCCAAATCATTGGCTTTCCAATTTGCACGTAAAGTCTAAAATTAAAACGTTTTATTCCACAAAACATTGTAATACATTAATTTTAAAGTACTTACCGCATTCTTCCACTACTCCATCGAGTAAGATTTACATGGCGCGAATTACACAAAATACTAGGTGTCCACGGTTCGTTCATATTTTTAACTCGTATACCAAAATATTGCGCATATATTTCTTCTATTATGTTACTAACTGCACGTCGATTTTTTAATTACATATTTTCCGCAGATGTAGCAGCAATTGTCGGGATCATTTACACATTGAAAAGTTCTTTGCCTTTTACTCATACTTCGAAATATAACTTTGTAATATTTTTCAGAAAATCGACTTATCTCTTTAAGGCGCTGAATTACACTAATTTATTAATAAGTAATTTCATTCATAAATTCCGGGTTTAAGGTTCATAAGTTGCAGTACCTGATGCTGACATATACATAGTATGCTTCGAAAGTAGACACCCAAGATTTTCAAGACTGCCGCGTACTACTTTGTATTGCGTACTACTTTGTACCTGTATATACGACTGGGATGTCCATGCCCGTAAAAGGCGTAACTAAATGGAAACCTCATAAATAAAACCCACAAATATTGTTGAATGACCCTCTATCTGAGCGGATCTCATCCAATATAGCTCTCACATTGCATATCATGTTTTATGGAGGGTTACGAACGGCCATAAAACCTCGTCCTCTCTATAATTTTATAATGTCTGACATCAATCCTCATAAAATGAAATGCGAGTGCAATGTCTCCCATATTTCTCTCTCACATATGGCAAATTCAAGATAAGCAAAAACATCATTTAAAAACGAAAAAATAAGAAACAATATTTTTTTGAATTTACCTAACATTTACAAAATGGCTCATAACTTTTACATCTATCCATAGATTGTAGACAGCGTTTTCTTCGTTAGCATGCTGATAAAATTATTTTTTCGATTTGTTTTTCTATTTTTTATGGTATTTTTTGTACCAGGAAAAAGTGTTTTTTTTAAAAAAAAAATAATTTTTTCTCATATTTTTGACGACTGTTACTAAACCAAAGATTCTACGTGAAAGTGATATTTGCAGCTTATACTTATAAAATTATGGTCCAAATACTGAATGTACTTTCCATGAAAGCTGGAATTCAAAAAAAAATTTAAAAAAAAATGTACCATAAAAATTTTTTTTAATATTTTTATTCGTGTTTGTGACACCTAATTGCACCAGAAACTGTTATCCACATCCCTTGGACAAAAATTTTGTTGTATAGTGTATTTAGAGGTGTTACATATGGATGGAGGGTATAAAAATAACCAATTACGTTTTTATTGACATTTCAATAAAATATCATTGTTGTCTTCTTTTCAAAATCGGTGTAGCTATCATTCCAAAATCAACTCTTTTTCTCAAAAGATAATCATTTATATTTTATAATCCCGTATTCTGGGATTATTTACAAATTGTCCCCAAACGACATCCCTGCAGATGCAGAGCCTGCTGCTGCCGCTGCTGATGATGAGTCTGAGGCTAATTCTGGTCTTAAATTTTGTAGTTTAATGTTAAGGTAGGCTCACTTTATAACGACGCAACATTTTGTCATTTTCGGTGGTCCGGTTATGTTGGACGGTTGTAGTGGTGGTGGACTCCTCCGGCTAAAATTACATATGGGTTTGTGCTCCAAAACACCAAGTTTTACATGGTGAATAAACTGGCCGGATGACCTTTGATTGGTATTATTTGACAGACTCGTCGTATTCATGCGGCCATACTTACGCTACGATGTGTGCAGCTTATCAATAAATAACACATACGGACATACACCGTCGCATGGGGTTACAAGATGCTGATGATGCAGCAAACAGCAGCCGATTGACCAGTGTTTATGGCAAAAAAATAAAAAAAAACACGAATTTTAAATCATTGATAGAACACAATATGTTTGATTTTTGTTTTAAAAAATATCAATCCGTTTTCAACATATATATACATATATTGATGACGATCATGTTTCTGTGACTTTTTCAAAATATGCGGTCAAAGAAAATTATGTGGTCAAATTGGTTTGAAGAATATGGGTAAACCTTTTTTACTCGCGTTACCGAAACCAAACTTTCCTTAAATTAAATGCAATTTTGTACATATTTTCTATAGGTCAATTACTTATTATTACTTTTGTACCACAATTGTAAGAATTCGCTCTGCACAGTGGTACCAAAACGATTTTTTCCGAAAGCTTGTAGATATGTAACTTTTAAACATATCTTTAAGAAAATGCGCATACTAAGAGTTAAGCGACTAGAAAAATATTTGATCCCTAGCGGGTCCGGGGCCACCAAAGCTATAATTATACCAAGAGTGTAATTATAAACGGATTGCTTAGACTTTCTGAGTTAAATATTTAACTCTGAGATATATCTGGTTTCTTTCTGGTCGAGTTTTATGTGATGGTTTGGATGCGGCAATCGCATTTTTATACCCTCCACCATAGGATGGGGGGTATATTAATTTTGTCACTCCGTTTGTAACACCTCTAAATATTGATCGGAGACCCCATAAAGTATATATTTTCTTAATCGTCGTAAAATGCTAAGACGATTTAGCCATGTCCGTCCGTCCATCCGTCCGTCTGTGGTAATCACGCTACAATCCGCAATAATAGAGCTAGTTTGATCAAATTTGGTACAAATACTTCTTATAGTTGCAGGTTGTTTGGGATTGCAAATGGGCCATATCAGTCCATATTTAGATATAGCTCCCACACGCTGAAAAAAAATCGCTTCTGTAGTATATTGTCCCAAACATATTCGGCTTGAAACATATATATGTTTGGGGTAGACTCTCAGCATGTAATATTTGGTACACACAAAAATTGTGTATTTGGGAAGATGTTGTTCTAAACAAATATTTGTTTACATTCCAATATGTTTTTATTTGGGACCATTATTTCCGAAACAAATATTTTTTTGCATTTAGGTATTCATAAAATACATAAATTGTGTCAAATTTTTCAGTAATTCAAAGTTAAATTTTTAGAAACTTTTAATATTCGTAAAAAATAATAATTGAAATCATATAATCTTGGATCAATATAAAGTACTTAGAGGATTGACAACTAATGATGGCTTGGAATACTCAGAAATTGGAAAGGTTTGATTTAAAACAGAAGGTAATGCTGCATATGGTATCATAACTGGGAGGTACAATTCCAAACCCAAGAAAAATTGAAACTGAAATAAGAAAAACTCAGCAAAAGTTTTGGAAATATTTTTTAAATAAAATATATTTGGAAAAATTCCTAAATAATAATTTTATTTGTATTTAAACACATATTTTATTTGAGAAATTTAGTTTGCAAATATAATTTGTTGTAATATATTAATATATGCTTTCCAAATATATTTTATTGATTTTCAAATAAAATTTATTTGCTAAGAAATATATAATATTTAAAAATTTGTGTTCCAAATATATTTTCTTTCGATTCAAACATATCAAAAAAGGCGATTTTGCTCCGTGCATATAGCATCTAACTTGTTGTGATTCCTACTGTTCTAATCTACTATATTTTTTGTGTTTTCGGTGTTATTATACCCTCACTTTAGTGTGACTAGGGTATATATCATTTGCTACGGAAAAAAGTGTAATACGTCGAAGGAGTGACCTAAGACCCCAAGTATGTTCGGAGGAAATCCGTTTTGGGTCATTTTAAGTCGATTGAGCAATGTCCGTCTGTCTGTCTGTCTGTCTGTGTGTCTGTCTGTCTGCTGGCTGGTGCGCACGATAACTCTCGAAAGGAATAACCGATTGACCTCAAATTTGGTATGTGGTAATAATTTTTTCTATCTCCGGCTAAGTTCGAAGATGGGCCATATTGGTCCACTCCTTCTAGTACCTCCCCCACAAAGGGTTAAAATGTTGTGAAATATTGATTCTTTAATAACTGCTATACTACTTATTCCAATCTTTTGAAATTCCACACATAGTATTAGCTTATCAGTCGTTATCAACTCGAGAAAAATGGGCGAAGTCGCCACGTCCCTTTTGGTACCTCCCACACAAATGCACCATTTTGCACCAAAAGTTAACAGCTTATAACATTAATAACAGTGTATAAAAAAACTTGAAATTGTGTACAGTATTATGCTTTTATATTGCCTACAATCCAGGGAAAAATGGGTGTTGTTGTCACGCCCCTTTTGGTACCTCCCACACAAAGGTACCTTTTTGCACCAAAAGTTAACAGTTTATAACATTAAAACCAGTGTATAAAAATACTTGAAATTTTGTACAGTGTAATGTTTTTATAGTGTCTATAGCCCTGTGAAAAATGGGCGTTATTGCCACGCCCCTCTTTGTACCTCCCACACAAAATGCCCAAATCATACCACAATTTAATGTCTCATAACGTTTATACCAGTGCTCATAAATGCTTATAAGTCGGCACAGTGCAATGAATTTAAAGTATCTAATGTTCAGCAAAAAAAGGTGTATTTGACAAACCCCTTCTGGTATCTCCCACACAAATTGACAGAATAATTCGAGTAATATTCAATATTACATTACTCACAAAGTGAGGGTATACCTTAGTCGGCTTACCCGACTGAAACTTTCTTACTTGTTTTCTTTAGGTTTGAGTTATTTTGTGAGGTCACATGCTATCCATGGTGGAGGGTATATAAGATTCGGCATGGCCGAAGTTAACGCTTTTACTTGTTTCAAATAGACATTGTTCCCTTCTTTAGCATGTTGGGTTTTTAAAAATGTAATACAATTTTTTTTCGATTTTTTTCTATTTTTTTATTTTTTTTGTACCAGGAAAAAGTGTTTTTAAAAAAATACATTTTTTCTCATATTTTTGACGACTGTTACTAAACCAAAGATTCTACGTGAAAGCGATATTTGCTGCTTATAATTCCCTTTAATTTGAGGCATAACACTGCTCAATCAGGCTTATAGTTCAAAAACTATGGTCCAAATACTAAATGTACTTTTCATGAAAGCTGGAATTTAAAAAAAAAAATATTTAAAAAAAAAATTTAAAAAAAAAAATTTAAAAAAATAATATAAAAAAAAATTTTTTTAAATAAAATTTTTTTGCATAGTGTTATAGATCACATCTGCAAACACTGCTGCAGGTCTAATTACACAATTTTTGTTGAGTATCATGTATCTGAATGTAGTGTATGTGCTTCCATCCTGCTAAAAAAAAAGATTTTCTTTCTGTGTACATTCTTTTTATTGTTATTTTTAGAAACACTTTTTTTGTAGATAGATTCAATTAAATGTCTGTCCGGCCCCTTCTGGCAGTATTCGATTTGTTTGATCATCAGCAGTCATTTTATATGTTATTTTTTTTCATTTTCTGTATATGATTTATTCTGCTGTGCTTTTCTTTTAAATGATTTTAATTGTTTGAATAGACATTGTTCCCTTCTTTAGCATGTTGGCTTTTTAAAAATGTAATAAAATAATTTTTCGATTTTTTTTGTACCAGGAGTGTTTTTTTTTTTTAAAAACATTCTTTTCTCATATTTTTGACGACTGTTACTAAACCAAAGATTCTGCGTGAAAGCGATATGTGCTGCATATGTAGCCCTCATAATTCCCTTTAATTTGAGGCATAACACGGCTCAATCAGGCTTATACTTCAAAAATTATCCAAATACTAAATGTACTTTCCATGAAAGCAGCAATTAAAAAAAAAAATCAAAAAAAAATTAAAAAAAAAATTTAAAAAAAAATTTTAAAAAAAATTTACCAAAAAAAATTTACCATTAAAATTTTTTTTTAATATTTGCACCAGAAACTGCCATCCACTTCCCTTGGACAAACATTTTTTTGCATAGTGTTATAGATCACATCTGCAAACACTGCAGCAGGTCTAACAACAAAATTTTTGTTGAGTATCATGTATCTGAATGTAGTGTATGTGCTTCCATCCTGCTGAAAAAAGATTTTCTTTCTGTGTACATTGTTTTTATTGTTATTTTTAGAAACACTTTTTTTGTAGATAGATTCAATTTAATGTCTGTCCGGCCCCTTCTGGCAGTATTCGATTTGTTTGATCATCAGCAGTCATTTTATAAGTAATTTTTTTGTATCATTTTCTGTATACAGGGTTGCCCATATTCGACGGACCCACGGACTCGTTGGGCCCATTCCAATCGACGAGGCTTGTCCGCAGGCAACAATTTTTGCGTCAATTGAATTTTGTACGGGAACAAATGCAAATCAACGCGAATAATCCGTTGTAAAGTGGACCGAGCCATGCCCAACTGCTGAGAACGGCGTTTTTGGGATGTTCTTGGGGACCTCTCAACACTGGCTCGTACGGCAGCGATATTCTCGGCCGATCGCCTTGGTCGACTTTTATTTGGCCTCTTCGGATTAGAAAGAGCCTCACCAGTCGAAAATTTTTCGTATAAACGCTTAATGGTGTTCTTAGAAGGCGTACTTCTCACATTTTTTAATATTTTAAAAGCACGTTGACTTGACTTCTTCTGTTGAATGTAAATTTCAACTATTTCAGAGCGCTCGCGTGGCGTGTATTGTTCCATGGTAAAAATCTGCTTGGACTGACGCTTCAAACGCGGTATGTCATTAAGCGATCTGACATCTCTGTCAAAAGTTATGGCGTTGCCAGATGGGTCCGTCGAATATGGGAGACCCTGTATGATTTATTCTGCTGAGCTTTTCTTTTAAATGATTTTAATTGTTTGGAAAATATTATTCATCATTATTGTTATTCTCTTTCTTTTTTTTCTTTACAGGATCAGTACGAAAATTTAGCGATACACACAAATAAAGGCATCGAATTCTTGGACAAATACGCAAATTTCATACGTGATCGTTTAGCGATAGAAACAGAATATGCCGCCAAATTAAGGTAAGTGTTTGTCTGTCTGGCTATTTTTTGTTTGTCTATTAGTCATAAAAGTTATTTACCTATTACTCACTTCATTAGTAAGCAACTCAAATAAACAAAGAAATGCGAGAAAATTGAAGGCGACACTAATGTATAAATAGTTCTTCACAATTTCTATGACTATTGTTATAAACAACTTTTTAAGGGACAATTTTAAAAAACAAGGTGCCTCTTTTTTTTTTGTTCTTTATCATAAAACGTATATTCTCTAATCCTCTGTCGCAGATTATTTTCATTAAGAAATATGTAAACCACTTTCCTTTAATATGCCCACTACAGATCAAGTTATACGACGCTATAGTTCAATATAAAACAATTGGATTCCTTAATTCCTAAAGGAGATTTTAAAATTCCCGAAATGATATTTCTATCCAAACCTTGAATTTTCCCCAGATAAGTATTTGATTCTAACAAGGCCATCTACTGGCACTTGGGGAAATCTATTATTTGTTCTAGTTAAAAAAAGGAATGCCTAAAAGTAGACTTCAACATTTCTCAATGTAAATAATAGCCCCCCAAAATGTTGACCCATAAAAAAAATTCTTCCGTTATCTATGGCATATTGATTAAAGTAGAACACCTTGGGCGATAACGACAGTCTTTGGTCACGGCATTAAAACACTTTGATTAATTTGTTATACTACTATCATTTTTTAACGACGACTAATTAGTTACGGTTCCAGTTTTTTAAACGACTACAGTGAGTTTCCGCAGGACCAGAGGCGTAGTACATATGGCTGAACTATTATTTGTAGTACATATTTCAGGTCAAATAATCACAAACCATTTATGTTTATGGTTCTGTAAGCTCCTTGGTAATTATCATTGTAGTTACTTTCCGATCGAACCACTATTGACAATCAATAATTTCAAGTAAATTCATTATGCTTTTTTTTCACGTCGAAGGACCAAATCACATTGAAGGCACTTAGGGATATCTATTATTTGTTTTAGTTAAAAAAGACGTCCTAAAAGTAGACCTCACAATTTTTTTTAGGAAATTAATAGATCCCCCAAATTGTTGACCTATAAAAAAAAATTCTACTGTTATCTAAGACAGTGATTAAAGTAGAACACTTGGAGCGATAGCGACAGTCGTTGGTCACGGCATTAAAACGCTTTGATTAATATGTTTACGAACGACGACTAATTATTTACGGTTCCAGTTCTTTAAACGGCTACCGTGAGCTTCCGCAGCGCTAGAAGCGCAGTACATATGGCTGAATTGTTATTTGAGATATTTCTAGTTAGATATTTATATAACGCTACAGTGGTTTTTCGCAGGGTCAGAGGATCAGTACATATCGCTGGATTATTATTAGTGTTGGGCATAATCGTTCACTGAACGGACCGCGAACCACTATTAACACCCAAAAGTTGCAAGTAAATTTCTTTACGATGTTTTCACATCGAAGGACCAAATTCCAACAGAAGTTGTGTCCTCAAATGTAACCAAAACCACTATTACCAGATATGATTTTCTCTCTATTCCATTTAATGCGGGCTAACAGGCCCACATATGAGCAAAATATACAGTAACCAAGGTTGTGTTCATGCCCAATAGCGGGAAAGCCGTTCCAGACAGAAGCTAAGGATTACTCTATCGTCATTTCTCCTTAAACCCTGAAGAGATTAATAGATAGTTATTTCAGGGCCAAAATTGATCACAGACTACTGTCCAATCAACAGCGGAGGATCTACGAATTTTATACTACCTATCTATTCCCATGATAGGGAGTGGACAGTGATATAAGTTGGGTCACCAGTCCCTGACTCTTTGGGGTCTAAGTGGTAGTATCTTCGTCTACGCGGTCTGACCAGATTCTATAATCTGGTGTCATTATAGTCACGAGCTCTGGAACTTTGGTTTCAGCCTGACTGTAGGTGTGGTCTCATTGGGGAACATCATGGTGGCTGTGGTTTAAACCAAAATCGCTGGGAGAGTATAGACTCGAATGTGGAGTTGAAAATCAATCGGGTGCCATGATCCATAGAATGGTAAGTAAAGAGTTTTAGATTCAAAAGCACGGAATTAATGGTCCGAATGTATTCGTTGGTCCACGCATGTATTTACCCGGGATTTTAGAGTACGGCCGAGTTAATCCTAACCTCAGGAATTTACCTAAATTCAGAATACCTACTGTCCAATCAACAGCATGCTTACAGCAAGGGTAAGTCCATCGAAACCGCCCTGCATTATCTAGTCAGATTTATCGAAGGATCTCTCTCCGTTAAGGAATATACAATGCTGCTTTCTTGGATGTAGAGGGTGCCTTCAATAACAGCCGCTATAATTAAGGTTCTACCAACCCAAGTTCATTCATTGCTAACTTGTCTGATGTTGGAATCCGACAAATTTCAAGGTTTTTAAAGCAATCAAATTGGTTCAACGGGATGGGCTAGGTACTACTTATGTTTTTCCTTACTCCCTGTGGAAGCACAAAGTACTTTATAGTCTATGTGAGTCTGTTATACAGGCTGCCAGTCTAAACCTGACCTAAAATAGAACGTGTCATTTTAGTTTCTACCCAGTTCTGGTCAGTTATTTATGTTACATTAATTATATAGCTGCGTGAGGGCCTGGGCAATCTTCTAAAGTGAATTACCATTAAGTATTTTTTCACATCGAAGGACCAAATTTGAATTGAATTGAAGTGTGCTATTAAAAGCAGCCAAGAACCGTAATTACTAAAAAATAATTTCTATCATTTCAATTATAATTTATATCAAACGACCAAGTTAAAATTGAACTATGCTCTAACCGCGTTCCAGTGCGTACTTTTTCTAACATTTGCATTTCTTTCACTTTTATCAATCTGTGAGAACTTTGATAATCGTCATTCTGCCTTCTTCCTGTTCAAACCTTTATTGATAGTGAAAAATTTCATTTTAAATATTTAAATATAACAATTGTTTTTGACAACGAAGGACCAAATCAAATCGAAAGATCAGAAGCCCCAAAAAGATCTCTAATACCATAGATGAATTTCAATATACATATTTATTTTAATACGACAAATAATACCACATCGAAGGACCAAAATCCATATGTAATAATCGTTTAGTAAGCAATGCCAGTATAGGACTCGATCCACTCCAAATAGCTCGTCAAGCGGGTAAATCCAGCAGGGTAACTCCAACCACAACCGGCCGCAGAGCCGAAAGAAGTTACACCAATTTGAACTTTAGTAGATTCCAAGACCAAAGGTCCGCCCGAGTCACCGTAGCAGGTTGAGACACCGCCTGGAGTGGAAACACAAATGTTGGAGGAGGTAACACGGGAGAAGGTGTCGGCACATTCCGCGTTGGTGATTACTTGAAAGCGAGCCCATTGCAATTTATCAGTAATTTCGGTGGTAGTGTCAGAGATGCGGCCCCAACCGGAAGCAATGGCATAATCACCGGCATATGTTGAGTAAGAGTTAGCAATGACGGGCAATTTGACGGCTTGAATCTTATTGGAGTAGGAGACTGCGGGGATCTTGATCAAAGAGATATCGTTCTGCAAGGAATTGCTATTCCAGCCCGAGTGAATGATGATGTCGGGATAGGTAACGGTGTAGGTGACTTCAGGGGAGGTGCGAATGCTAGCACCCAAGTAGACATCAACAGAGTAGATACTGCAAAAGTTTGGAACAAAATTTTATTAATCTCGCAATCGAAGTATATTATATAAGTATTAACAGCTCACCCTTCAGTGCAGTGAGCAGCTGTCAAAACCCATTGGCTGCCAATCAGGGAACCACCACACCAGGTAGATATTAAGTAGCTAACCCTCAAGGAGAGACCAACCTGGTAGGGGAATTGACCAACGGAGGCAGTGTTGCCATTGGTGATGCGACCCTCTCCTTCCAAGGTGGGCACCACAACATCGTGTTGGTAAATTTCGTCGGCAGAGGCGGTGGCCAAAGTCAAAGCGAAAATAATCCAGAATTTCATGGTGCAATTGTACGAATGCATTTGCTGCTGTCGCCGGCTTTCACTTATATTTTTATATTCCAAATATTATCATATCGAAAACAAAGGCTTATCTAAATTTTAGCCAACTTTAACAAGGCGGCAGACGGACGTGACCCCCCAAGGCGTGTGATAAAAATGTTTTAGAATTTTCAATCCATTTTATCAGTGTTATTGTTAGCTTATCTTAGAATTTGACTGTTTAATTGGATTTGGAATAATTTACGTCAGTTTAGGGGAAAACGCATTAATAATATTTAGAATACGCAGTATTTATAAATATCTATAGAACAGGGCCAAAGGTTTGACAGATCACTGTTTGCTTAACGGATAAAGTGTTTTATGAAATCCCCACAGATCGTCTTAGGTTTGGGCTAGGGTGCCAGCCTAGTGACACCACGGGCTCAGGTGTCTCTCATTGAAACCAAACTGTTTGATATCGGTACCGGAAAGATCTGTCAGACTTGCTAGAAAGGCCGACCCCAGTATACCTAGACGTCGTTTACGTAATGAGGCACAGTATCACAGCAGGCGATCCATGTTTCCACTTCTTCCTCACCAACACAGCTCCTGCAGATGTCATTGGACTCAATACCCAACCTTCTTCTGGCGTGTTCGCTGATCAGGCAGTGTCCCGTCAGAACTGACACTAACGTAGATAGTTTTTTTCTCTCTAGTGTGAAGAGATATTTTGACCTTCTCAGTTCGGATCTGGGCCAGATTAGTCTAGCTACCCTACAGATGCCGATTTCGGACCACCTTTCATTGGACTGTCTGATTGTCAAAGTTTGCATGTGTGTAGTGGAGCACCAATATGTATATACAAATTCTTAGAGAGTTTTTAATGTCGTCCCTTTCCTAGCAAGTTCATCATTCAGATGGTTTCTAAGTATTGTATTTTGCCATATCTCTCTAACAGATATCTTAGTAGTGAATTTCTTCTTGAAGGTGTATACCATTGGTACATAGTCCACTCGGTCGGTTAGCATAGGACTACTTGTGGCCATAGTTGTTGTACCTCTATATTGATAGATAGTTTAACCTTAACACAATAACAAACGGCAGTCGATGGAGTAGGAAGATACTCGCTCGCTGTAGTCCTTAACTCGCCGCTTATGACAAATTTCCATTACTGCAATATCTTCCAATATTAAAATTTTCTTATAAAAGCCTTGGACTCGCTTAAACGTGTAAGCTAACGACGGACCCTAGCCTGATAAACCAGCCTTTGTTTGCTCATTCTTCACAGAATGCTCTCGTAGGACCATTTTATGTACATTGTTAATTAATATCTGAATTTCAGACAATTTATTATCTCAATCTCACAGGCTGCATGTAATATTCACACGATAGCTGATAAACTTGCCTTTGTTCGCTCATCCTTCACTGGATGCTCTCGAAGGACCATTTTATGTACATTGTTTATTGATATCCATCCATTCCAGCCAATTTACTTTAAAACCACAAATATTTCGAAGAAAAATTTCGTCTCGAAGGACCAAAATATACACCAATGTATGACACAACAATGTATTTGATGACGAAACTAGAATAGTTTCCACCTTAGGATCCTTTTGCATCTGTATCGCTATAAAATGGAGAGTTTTTATTAAACGGAATGGTATTTGCCTCCACTATCCGAATCCTACTTTGTGGAGTGGGGCAGAGAGATTGCCTTAAATCGGAAAGAATCACAGGTACTCATTTTAGATGTGTTTCCTTCCTTTGCTGGTCTGCGATGGACCATAACATTAGCATCTAATTTGTAGTCTAAACCCTGGAATATAATAACAGACTATAGTCCGATCAACTTGCCTTTGTTCACTCATTCATCACAGACTGCTTTCGAAGGACCATTTTAAGCAATTCGTTAATTGAAAAACCACAGATATATCAAAGAATAGTTTCATCTCGAAGGACCAAAATGTATACCAACGTATGACACAACAACGTATTTGATGACGAAACTAGAATATTGCCCCCATCAATATCATTTTGCATCTGAATCGCTAGAGAATGCTAAATTTTTACGAAGTGGAAATGGATTTGACACCGCTAACAGAACCCTCCTCTGTGCAGTGAGGCCAAGTCCGATCAATTTGTCTTTGTTCAATCATTCATCACAGAATGCACTCGAAGGATCATTTTAACCAATTCATTTAATTAATATCTGAATTAAAGCAAATTATTTGAAAACACTAATGTTACACTTCTATACGGAGTGGATTCGCAAAAATCGGAACGAAGCACCGGAATTTCTTTTTGAAAAGCTTTCGCCCTTAGTTGGTCTCTTCGGTTGTTTTACACAAAGACCAATAGCTCTCAAAGGAACATATTTCAATCTGTTCATCAACACCTCCCCAAAGTCTGTAGATTTTCAAATTATTTTTTTAAATTAATAATAGTAATCGAATAATTACGTCGTCTCGAAGGACCAAATTTGATTGATAAGGTATTGATTTTCAAATAGAAACTTCATGAAGAAGAAATAATAAATAATATAAACGGAATTTCAATTAAATCATCATATCGTTTATTGCGAAATCATTTTAAATAAGCGTTTAGTAAGAGATGCCAGTATTGGACTTGATCCAATCCAAGTAGCTGGTCAGACGGGTGAAGGCAGCGGGGTAACCCTTGGCACAACCGGCAGCAGCACCGAAGGAAGTCAAACCAACTTGAACGGTGGTGGATTCCAAAACCAATGGGCCACCAGAGTCACCGTTACAGGTAGAGACACCACCGGTAGTGGAGACGCAAATGTTGGAGGCGGTAACAATGGAGGTACCATAGGTGGCAGCGCAGACGGTGTTGGTGATGACTTGCATACGGGCCCATTGCAAGCTGTTGGTCACACTGGTGGCAGAGTCGGAGATCTTGCCCCAACCGGAAGCAATGACATAATCACCGGCATAGGTGGAATAAGAGCTGGCAATAGCGGGGATCTTGACAGCTTGGATCTTGGTTGAGTAGGTGACAGCGGGGATCTTGATCAAGGAGATATCATTCTTCAAGTTGCTGCTGTTCCAGCCGGAGTGGATGATGATGTCGCTGCTGGAAACGGTGTAGGTAACTTCAGCGGAGGTACGGGTGGTAGCACCCAAGTAGACAGTGACGGAGGAGATACTGCAGTTTTTTTTAAACAAACATATGTTGTAGTACTTTTTCTTTGTACTTATAGAATCTTGGATTATTTTCAACTTACCCATCGGTACAGTGAGCAGCAGTCAAAACCCATTGGTTGCCAATCAAGGAACCACCACACCAGGCCGAAGACAAGGCGCTAACTCTCAAGGATAGACCGACCTGGTAGGGGAATTGACCAACGGAGGCGGTGTTGCCATTGGTGATGCGGCCTTCGCCATCCATGACGGGCATAACAACATCGCGTTGGTAAATTTCAGCCGCGGAGGCGGTGGCCAAAGCCAAAGCAAAAACAATCAGGAATTTCATGGTGCTACTGTATGAATACAACTGCTGCTGTTCCTGAGTTGCAGTGATGTTTTTATAGTCTGAATCTTATCAAGTGCAATGCTAAGTCTTATCAACGAATTTTGACCAACTTTAAAAAGGTGGACGTGTGCCCGTATAGTTCATGATAATAACATTTTAGATTTATCAGAACTAATGCTAGAAAATCTTTAATTTAACCATTTTAATTGTCAGTCGGAATAGATTGCAAAAAAAACGGAACGTCAAATTGGGGAAAAACGCATTCAAGTGTTAATATGTTCAGAACTGTGCCAAATGTTTGTCAAGTCAATATTTGTTTTTTCTTTTTAATTTATAGTCTAGATTAGTTTTTGTTTTTATTATTTGTTTTTGTCCCTTTGTTTCTTGGTTTGGTGCACACAAAATCACGGGGATGTTGATGTCATTAGAACCTGAAAGACTATTCATTCTCAAAGGACCAGACCTTATCAAAAGCGCTGTCCTTCTCGATGATGAACGTGCATTCTCGAAGTGCCATTCCTTCTCGAAGGGCCACTCCTTCTCTAAGGGTCATTTCGTCTCGAATGGTCATTTTTTCTCGAAGGCCCATTCTTTCACGAAGGGCTACTCCTTCTCTAAGGGTTATTCCTGAGAAAAAATGGTTGGAGAAGGAGTGGACAAGGGACAATTTTTTTCAAAAGACTATTCCTTCTCGAAAGGTCATTCCTGAGAAACAGTGGTCCTTAGAGAAAAATTAATCTAGATATAATTTTTTCTCAAACCCCTATTTCATCCCGAAGGACCATTCATACATTAAAACAAGTAAGAAAGTTTCAGTCGGGTAAACCGACAAAGGTATACCCTCACTTTGTGAGTAATGTAATATTGAATATTACTCGAATTATTCTGTCAATTTGTGTGGGAGGTACCAGAAGGGGTTTATGAAATACACCTTTTTTTTGCTGAACATTAGATACTTTAAATTCATTGCACTGTGCCGACTTATAAGCATTTATGTGCACTGGTATAAACGTTATGAGACATTAAATTGTGGTATGATTTGGGAATTTTTGTGTGGGAGGTACAAAAAGGGGCGTGGCAATAACGCCCATTTTTCACAGGGCTATAGACACTATAAAAACATTACACTGTAAAAAATTTCAAGTATTTTTATACACTGGTTTTAATGTTATAAGCTGTTAACTTTTGGTGAAAAAAGGTACCTTTGTGTGGGAGGTACCAAAAGGGGCGTGGCAACAACACCCATTTTTCCCTGGACTGTAGGCAATATAAAAGCATAATACTGTACAAAATTTCAAGTATTTTTATACACTGTTATTAATGTTATAAGCTGTTAACTTTTGGTACAAAATGGTGCATTTGTGTGGGAGGTACCAAAAGGGACGTGGCGACTTCGCCCATTTTTCACGAGTTGATAACGACTAATAAGCTAATACTATGTGTGGAATTTCAAAAGATTCTAATAAGTAGTATAGCAGTTATTAAAGAATCAATATTTCACAACATTTTAACCCTTTGTGGGGGAGGTACTAGAAGGAGTGGACCTATATGGCCCATCTTCGAACTTAGCTGGAGATAGAAAAAAATATTACCACATACCAAATTTGAGGTCAATCGGTTACTCCTTTCGAGAGTTATCGTGCGCACCAGCCAGCAGACAGACAGACAGACAGACAGACAGACGGACGGACATTGCTCATTCGACTTAAAATGACCCAAAACGGATTTCCTCCGAACATACTTGGGGTCTTAGGTCACTCCTTCGACGTGTTACACTTTTTTCCGTAGCAAATGATATATACCCTCGTCACACTAAAGTGATGGTATAAAAATTACCCTTGGAGAAGGAAGTAGCATGTACTTTCAAGAAGGAATGATTTTTCCACATGTTATGACATCTACAACCCCGCGATCTTGAATGCATCATACAATGGCACAAGTACTATATGGGGTCTATATATATTTCAATGAAACTATTATCTTTAAAGCAAGCAATGACTTTCCAAACATTTTGTTGAGTTCTGCACATATTAACACTTGAATGCGTTTTTCCCCAAATTGTCGTACGTTTTTGCAATGTAGTCAAACCGACAATGGAACAGCTAAAAAAGATTGTCTAGCATTAATTGTGATAAAATATATTAAAGAAATCAGAAACGTCGTTATCAGGAACGTCCACCTTTTTAAAGGTGGTAAAAATTCGTCGATAAGTCTTAGCAATGCACTTGATAAGATTCGGACTATAAAAACATCATTGCAACCCAGGAACAGCAGCAGTTGTATTCTTACAGTAGCACCATGAAATTCCTGATTGTTTTTGCTTTGGCTTTGGCCACCGCCTCCGCGGCTGAAATTTACCAACGTGATGTTGTTATGCCCGTCATGGATGGCGAAGGCCGCATCACCAATGGCAACACTGCCTCTGTTGGTCAATTCCCCTATCAGGTCGGTCTATCCTTGAGAGTTAGCGCCTTGTCTTCGGCCTGGTGTGGTGGTTCCTTGATTGGCAACCAATGGGTTTTGACTGCTGCTCACTGTACCGATGGGTAAGTTGAAAAATATCAGGATTCTACCCAGAAAAAGTACTACAACAGATTTCTTTATTTCTTTCTTTAAAAAAACTGCAGTATCTCCTCCGTGACTGTCTACTTGGGTGCTACTACCCGTACCTCCGCTGAAGTTACCTACACCGTTTCCAGCAGCGACATCATCATCCACTCCGGCTGGAACAGCAGCAACTTGAAGAACGATATCTCCTTGATCAAGATCCCCGCTGTCACCTACTCCACTAAGATCCAAGCTGTCAAGATCCCCGCTATCGCCAGCTCTTACTCCACCTATGCCGGTGATTATGTCATTGCTTCCGGTTGGGGCAAGATCTCCGACTCTGCCACCAGTGTGACCAACAGCTTGCAATGGGCCCGCATGCAAGTCATCACCAACACCGTCTGCGCTGCCACCTATGGTACCTCCATTGTTACCGCCTCCAACATTTGCGTTTCCACCACCGGTGGTGTGTCCACCTGCAACGGTGACTCTGGCGGCCCATTGGTTTTGGAATCCACCACCGTTCAAGTTGGTTTGACTTCCTTCGGTGCTGCCGCCGGTTGTGCCAAGGGTTACCCCGCTGCCTTCACCCGTTTGACCAGCTACTTGGATTGGATCAAGTCCAACACTGGCATCTCTTACTAAACGCTTATTTAAAATGATTTCGCAATAAACGATATGATGATTTAATTGAAATTCAGTTTATTTTATTTCATATTTCTTCTTTTTTGGAAATCTGTCCGTCCGACAAATAGTATAATATTAAAAGAAATCGTTTGGAACTCAAATATGCTCCAAGCAGAAGCAATATGCAAATCTACAGATTTTGTTGAGCTTTTAATGAACAGGGGCCAAATCACAGCAGAACTTTTCGATCGAAAAGCCATATTTATTTTTGTTAATACGAAAAATTAAACATTGGAACCAAGCACTACTAGAATTTACGAAAACATCTACATGGATTCGAGAAAAGTTTGTACTCTTTTAACGATATTAAAAAACACATTTCGATCGTAAAGAACTCGATATCGAGTGCCCCAGATTTAAATATGTTCTTCGGGAACTATTGTTCACTGTGTTAAACGACCGAAAATAACAGCTATAAACTGTAGTTCCTTTGATTCCTTTCGATTTTAGCAAGTGAATCACTTCTTCAATATATCTGTGGTTTTCAAACAAATTGACTGGAATTCCGATTTTAATAAACGAATTGGTTAAAAGGTCCTCGAGAGCATTCTATGATGAATGAGTAAAAGAAGGAAAGTTGATCGGTTTATGGGTAATCACCATACACTGATAGAAAAAGCTTCGTCATTCGTCAAAAGTCAGCTAACGTACGGATAATCCTATTGATGAATTTGTTCGTCGCCCTGACGAATCTCTGTTTAATCTCTGGAAACTATAGTTTCGAGGGTTATCGTTGGCTCCAGTCAGGCTTACGGATGGACGGACATAAGTAAAATGACTCAATGTGTTCTTAAACGGATTTCCTCCGCATAAACTTAGGGTCTTAGGCCACTCCTTTGATGCGTTACCCTTTTTCTATATGTTATATATACACTTATTGATATTTGTATTATAAATCAAATAAATCCCCATATTTATCCCCTCACCTTAGAGAGGAGGGTATATATCATTTTTTTTATTTATGAGCACGATTCATCGTAGGGATGATATGTAATCACCATGTGGGGTTTTTTTTATTCCACTAAATAGTTCTTGTTCTAGTATACTTAAACAGAGATTCGTCATGGCGACGAACAAATTCATAGATAGGATTATCCGTACCGTAGCTGACTTTTGACGAATGACGAAGCTTTTTCTATCAGTGTAAACTCCTCAAAGTTGGCTACTGTTATTGTTTTCAAATAATGTGACTTCAATTCCGATATCAATTAAAGAATTTGTTAAAATGGTCCTTCGAGATCATTTCGTGATGAATAAGTGAGAGCAGACTAGTCGATAGGGCTAAAGTCGGTTCTTAGATTCCAGGTTTTAGATTTCAGGTTAGTTGTTGATCCTATGGAGGCCCTGCGATTCTTACCTATTTTAACGAAGGGATTACTCCGCTCACTCTATAAAACAAAAATTCGAGCTAACTTTTCAAAACCCTTTGGGGTTTTTGATATACTAGTGGTGTACCTCAACGCTTCGTAAAAACTTGTCATTCTATAGCGAAACAGATGTAAAATGATCTTGAGGTGGGCAATATTCAAGTTTCGTTATCAAGTTCATTGTTGTGTCACACAGTGCTGTAAATATTGGTCCTTCGAGGTGAAATTATTCATCGACAGTCTGTGGTTTTCAAAGAAATCGGCTTATATTCAGATATTGATTAAGGTATTTGTTAAAAGGGTTCTTCGGGAAAATTATGCGAGGAATGAGTAACCAGCGAAAAATTGAACGGGTTATGGTCGCTTATTAGATTCCAGTAGGATCGCCCCAAGGCATGTATGTCTCCTCTGCTATGGAATTTCTCCATGAACAATATTCTGCTTGCTCTGGAGATGATGAGTGTCAGAGTTGTTGCCTATGCAGATAAAGTGGCAATAGCTGTTAGAGGGAAGTTTCTGGATACTCTCAGAGACATCCTACAGCAGGCCCTTCATACAATCGCAAGATGGTCTTTCGGTGATGGTCTTGGTGTTAACCCGACCAAGACGAAACTAGGTATTTTCGCCAGGATAAAAAGGTACCCCGAGTTACACCTCTCTCATTGGGCGCTTCTCTGAAAGCGCAAAATACTTAGATATTTTACTGGACAGGAAGTTGCACTTCAAACCCAACATTTTGGAAGGAGCAAATAATACTGTGGTAGCGCTTTATACCTTTATATCTGAACCGTATAGTTTATTGGTTGTATACGTCATTAGTCAGCCCGATCATTGCCATGTATTGGACAACTCTGCAGAAATCCAGCTTCTGCGCGTTACTAAACACGGTTCCCAACTCAACAACTTAGTGTGCTTTGGTGTCTTTTGAGCTATCACATACAAAAAGCTCTCACTTAATTGAGTTACCACTTACTTGAGCTATCACTTACAAAAAGACTGCCTGATCACTGTAGTGTTTACCGGGCAGAAATCTTAGCTATTAAAGAGATAGCGGAAAGGCTGAAAATTATTGTTCTGACCAAAGTCGGCTGCTATCAAATCCCTGGAAACTGTATTCCTGAATTCAAAATCTGACCTCGACTGTCATCACCAACACCGTCTGCGCTGCCACCTATGGTACCTCCATTGTTACCGCCTCCAACATTTGCGTTTCCACCACCGGTGGTGTGTCCACCTGCAACGGTGACTCTGGCGGCCCATTGGTTTTGGAATCCACCACCGTTCAAGTTGGTTTGACTTCCTTCGGTGCTGCCGCCGGTTGTGCCAAGGGTTACCCCGCTGCCTTCACCCGTTTGACCAGCTACTTGGATTGGATCAAGTCCAACACTGGCATCTCTTACTAAACGCTTATTTAAAATGATTTCGCAATAAACGATATGATGATTTAATTGAAATTCAGTTTATTTTATTTCATATTTCTTCTTTTTTGGAAATCTGTCCGTCCGACAAATAGTATAATATTAAAAGAAATCGTTTGGAACTCAAATATGCTCCAAGCAGAAGCAATATGCAAATCTACAGATTTTGTTGAGCTTTTAATGAACAGGGGCCAAATCACAGCAGAACTTTTCGATCGAAAAGCCATATTTATTTTTGTTAATACGAAAAATTAAACATTGGAATTCCTGAATTCAAAATCTGACCTCGACTGTTGCAGATCTCTCATATCTGCAAGGCAATTGAACTTGTAAGACTAGGAACTATCTTACACGCTCTAGGGGAACTGGAATACTCTGCAGCTCCCTTGAAGGACTACGAACCGGTTAAGTAAACATTCTCACATAAACATTTCTTAAATTTAACATTTCTGTATTGTAAGAAGAACGCACCAACGCCCTGCTGTCATTATGGAGAAGGCACGACTAACTTATCGTGTGTGTCGTGACAGGTGACTGCCTTATAGGACGGCACGCAAAGTGCTTGAAGATCTTGAGAAATGACTTTTACATAAGCTTTGGAGACGAAGAGGAATCAACAGAATCAATGTCCGCTCTTTCTAGACCTATTATAAAAGTTTAAATTTTTAACTGTCAACGGCTCCCATTGGCTAGGGAAATGTCTCCGCGGTTACCCACTTGAGAAGCACCGGCTCCCTTGCAGTCCTGCGAACAAGTTAAGCAAACATTCTCATATAGAAATGTCCTAATTTTAATTTCCCTGTATTATAAACGTTAGTACTTTTCAACGGCTACTATGGAGTAGGGAGAGAAGGCTCCCAAGGGAGCCGAATTTCCTTGTAATTTTATTAACCTAAAACTAAACCTAGAATGTAATAATCGACCAGGGCAGTGCCAAAGTTAGCCTACCTAACATATAGGTGGCGGTAATAATTTGGAAAAATATTACTTTCGTGAAAAGTGGCAACCTTCTTAAACATATGTTTTACATTTCAAGGCGCCACGTTGTTTATAGTTTTTCTTGAGCACTCAACAGTAAACGATCTCAGTGAATTTGTAAACATGAACAAAATTGGTCACCGATATGTAATACAATAGTTTCATTTGAAAAGCTTTAGTTCAACCAATATTAAAACCGAGCTAGATTCTATTTTGGAGGAGTCTGCTCCTTCGTTACAACTTTAAAATACTAGGTGGCAGATTTTTAACGGGGCCGTACCAGCTGCCAAAACACACCGTAGTGGTCGACCACCGTTTGTTGAAGGTCCGTGAGCTAACTGAAGTCATTGACATTTCAAACGGAAAATTTTGACGGAAAATTTGATGATGGGAAAGCTGTACGTAAGATGGGTGCCGCGTTTGCGCACAATTAAGACAATGCACCAGTTCACATTTCCACTATTGCGAGGAACAAAATCAATGAATTTAAGTTTCAATTGCTTCAGCACGCACCTAATTCGAAGAGGTGGAGGCTGCGGTTGGTGGCTATTTTCAGAAGCAGTTCCTACTATAAATAGGGTATTGAAGCTATTGAAAATCGCTGTAAAAAGTGTATCAATATCTAAAAGGAGATTATGTTGAGAAATATAGAAACATTTTCCCAAGTTTGTTGTTTACTTTGTTAGGTTGGCTAATTTTGTTGAAGTTGTCTTTATTCTTTTGTTAAATCTGGAACATATTTTAGATCAGTCTTATTTTAGAACACCGATTCTTAAGAAATGGGAATATTCCATCGATTTCACACTCTTGATATACGCGTATAGATCATCATCATTTTCCTCCATGACATTGATTTAATTGAGTTTATCTCTGGTTTTTTGGTAAATCCTCTGGATTTTCAATTGCAATAAAGAAATTCACTAAATTTATTATAGTATTTGCAATGCAGTAGCCAAAGCGGAGTTGGTATGTTATCAACGTATTTCCCCCTATCGAATGTTGTTTTTCTATATTGGTTTTCTGACGATATCGGTGAAATGTTTGGTTTTGGCGAAATGCCGTCTGTCGTTGATAGTGTTACGTGTCCGACCATGGACAGAGCGATAAGTCCATCCGTGTTTGTTATTGAAATTTCAAGTACGCAAACAAAATGCACTTTATAATGCACAAAGGTAGATGTCCCGGGAAAAAGAAGTATGTATTGCTTACTACTGATTGACTACTGCTTATCATGGCACTTATTACAAATATTGGTAATATCTGCAATAAATCACCGCATATTTATAATCACAAGAAAGCCGAATTGATTAATGAGAATTAGCACTGATTGATTGCACCGCTGTGACCAGAGAAATTGGAGTAGAAAAATGCTATAATTTGAGCATTTTTTTAACAGTTCCAAACGAACATTAGCACCATGAAACTCTTAATTGTCTTCGCTTTGGCTTTGGCCACCGCCTCTGCCGCTGAAATTTACCAACGCGATGTTGTTATGCCCGTCATGGATGGCGAAGGCCGCATCACCAATGGCAACACTGCCTCCGTTGGTCAATTCCCCTATCAGGTCGGTCTATCCTTGAGAGTTAGCGCCTTGTCGTCGGCCTGGTGTGGTGGTTCCTTGATTGGCAACCAATGGGTTTTGACTGCTGCTCACTGTACCGATGGGTAAGTTGAAAATAATCCAAGATTCTATAAGTACAAAGAAAAAGTACTACAACATATGTTTGTTTAAAAAAAACTGCAGTATCTCCTCCGTCACTGTCTACTTGGGTGCTACCACCCGTACCTCCGCTGAAGTTACCTACACCGTTTCCAGCAGCGACATCATCATCCACTCCGGCTGGAACAGCAGCAACTTGAAGAATGATATCTCCTTGATCAAGATCCCCGCCGTCACCTACTCCACCAAGATCCAAGCTGTCAAGATCCCCGCTATCGCCAGCTCTTACTCCACCTATGACGGTGATTATGTCATCGCTTCCGGTTGGGGCCGCATCTCTGACTCTGCCACCGGTGTCACCAACAATTTGCAATGGGCCCGCATGCAAGTCATCACCAACACCGTCTGCGCCGCCACCTATGGTACCTCCATTGTTACCGCCTCCAACATTTGCGTCTCCACCACCGGTGGTGTCTCCACCTGCAACAGTGACTCTGGTGGCCCATTGGTTTTGGAATCCACCACCGTTCAAGTTGGTTTGACTTCCTTCGGTGCTGCTGCCGGTTGTGCCAAGGGTTACCCCGCTGCCTTCACCCGTTTGACCAGCTACTTGGATTGGATCAAGTCCAACACTGGCATCTCTTACTGAAAGGAGTTTAGTTGTGGAAAATATATAAACGATTATTTAAAAAAAAACTTTTAATTTGTTACTTTTTATTATTATGAATAGAATAGTAGCTATGGGAAAAGTTTGTCGCTAAACAGATGAAATAGGATGTACTCGTGTTTCTTGTGGTTCTCTAGGTTAATTGGAGGAAATGTGGCTAATGGAACATAATATAACGCTAATTATTTTTACTATATAATAGAGTTTCATCAAAAGATCTTCTCAATCAATTGATAAAATCCTTTTTATTTCGCCCTACTTGAACAATGTTTCTAACTGGTATTTGTTAGGTTTAGGTAAAGAGTATCAGCCTGCCTATCAGGTTGTCTTAGACTATGTAGTCCGTAAGGAAAAACATAAGTTTTTCCTAATATCTACGTAGAAACAATTTGATTGCTGTAGAAAGCTCAAGAATTGGCGAATTTTAACAATAGCCAAATTTGCTAGATCAGGTTATGTTAGGTCGAAGAGAGGAGAGGTTTCAACGTCTCATGACCATGGACATACACTTAAGCTAGTTAATGACCTTATTAAAATTCAAGAGTTACAGAAAATCAGTACTTGACACGAATTTTATAAGTATCTTCCAGTCATATCCTCTGAGATGAGTCAAGTCTGGCAATATGTCGGACCCGAAATATCGGGATCTTGTAAAGAGTTTTCCAACAAGAGGTGTTATTTTTGTATTCAAAGAAAAATGCCATTTTTGGAGATAAATGATCGGATGTTTATTTCATAGTAAAGACGAAGGTATGCCGTTAATAATAAAAAACAACATCAGTCAAATGGCCCCCACGACCACGCTTACAGGACCATATCCTTTTCATGAAATTTTCCATAAACAAATCGCAAAGTGGCTGCCCTATGTCCTCGATAGCCTCACGAATTCTATCTTTGAGGTCTTGAATCGACGCTGGGCTGTTGGCGTAGACCTTATCTTTTACGTGGCCCCAAAGGAAGAAGTCGGAAGGTGTTAAATCACAAGATCTCGGTGGCCAATTGTGATCACCTCTTCGAGAGATAACACGGTCCGGAAACTTTTCCCGTAACAGAGCAATGGTTTCGTTGCTTGTGTGGCACGTAGCTCCGTCTTGTTGAAAGTAAACGTTGTCCAGATCAATACCATCCAACTCCGACCATAAAAATCATTAATCATCTCTCGATAGCGCAATCCATTCACCGTAACTGTTGATCCAACCGCATTTTCGAAAAAGTAAGGTCCAAGGACCCCGCCGGACCATAAACCGCACCAAACAGTCACACGTTGAAAATGGAGAGGCTTTTCAACAATATCTCTTGGGTTTTCCGAGCCCCAGATGCGACAATTTTGCTTGTTGACGTAGCCACCGAGGTGGAAATGGGCCTCATCAGTCGAGATGATTTTCGAATTTTAATAATTTCAATGCGTTGTTGAATCGTGTATCGTTCCATTCTAAGTAATGGCGTAGTTTCTACTTGTCAAATGTCAAAAAGTGACAGCTACCGAAATACAGGGTGATTCAATATAACAGCTCTTGTTGGAAAACCCTGTATTATCTGATATTCCTATGCGATGCAGATGTGCTTGTAAGCTAGAGTGTCCCATTGGAACTACTTGTTTTCTTCTCATTCTAGTCACCCCACAGTATCTTTGTAGTTTCTCCCACTGTTTCGCTATCTCACACCAATTTGTGAGTCAGCGTTGCCCAGTGCTACAACTCATCCTTCATGGCTTCCAAAGGTTTACTATTTTCTAGGTTTTTACTCGAAGCCAAGCTATTTGCCCGTGTAATCACTCCGCTGTGTTCTTGGGCTGAGTAATCATTTACAGTTGTTTTACAGTCCAATACAGTTATGGATTTGACCCTTTCCGACATTATTGATTTTATTCGCCATTTGGCTATCTGAGAAGATGATGGCATATTAAGGCTTTGTGGTTTTACTGAGCCAGTTCACACACTCCGTGATTGCTCGAACTTGAAATACAGTATTATGGTCTGGGAGGCGGAAGTAATGTTCGACTTCTGGTTGCTCAATAAAAAGTCCCAGACCTGTCCCTCCTCCTAGTTTGGACACAACCGTATAGCAGCTGGTTCCCACTTACACATGAGCTAAATATATCACAGGTAGCTGCAAGCCCTATTTCTGGAATGCATTCGGAGATTTCTGGTGTTTGAATGTGACCAACTACTGATTCTTAAATCTTCTGATGGTACAACTTGTGGTCCCGAATTATTCATTCACACATAACTTGTAGGCGTCTAGATGTGAGGTCTGCCTCATATTAGTTGGATGTATACAGGGTCTCCCATATTCGACGGACCCATCTGGCAACGCCATAACTTTTGACAGAGATGTCAGATCGCTTAATGACATACCGCGTTTGAAGCGTCAGTCCAAGCAGATTTTTACCATGGAACAATACACGCCACGCGAAATAGTTGAAATTTACATTCAACAGAAGAAGGCAATTGTGAAAACTCAACGTGCTTTTAAAATATTAAAAAATGTGAGAAGTGCGCCTTCTAAGAACACCATTAAGAGTTTATACGAAAAATTTTCGACTGGTGAGGCTCTTTCTAATCCGAAGAGGCCAAATAAAAGTCGACCAAGGCGATCGGCCGAGAATATCGCTGCCGTACGAGCCAGTGTTGAGAGGTCCCCAAGAACATCCCAAAAACGCCGTTCTCAGCAGTTGGGCATGGCTCGGTCCACTTTACAACGGATTATTCGCGTTGATTTGCATTTGTTCCCGTACAAAATTCAATTGACGCAAAGATTGTTGCCTGCGGACAAGCCTCGTCGATTGGAATGGGCCCAAAAAAAAACATGGGTCCGTCGAATATGGGCAACCCTGTAGTATAGTCTCTAACGCTCTAGTTGGCGTCCAATGTTGACAACTCTGGAGAAAAAAGAAAACATAAGTTTTTATGGCACAAAATACAAAACCTTAGAAGATTACCTGCGTTAACGTAGAAAAGGTTGTAGTTCACATGGTTTCATCTAGTAACCTTGTTGCTAGTTGTCCATGGTTCTTGGATCAAAGAAATAGGAACCCTGTATTTATTTATTATGTCCAGCAGAGCGTTGGATGCTGTTTCGCTCCGATGGAGGTGTATCTGGATGACCTCAATCATTGTCTTTCCAGTAAAAGTTTCTTTTGAAACTCATTTCGCCAAAGAAATAAGACCCAGTGTAGCTGCCGCCTTCTAAAGAAACCGGACACAGAAGATATTCTATTGGTTCCTCCTGCTCTTCGTCTCCGCAGTTTCTGCAGAAGTCATTTCGGAACACCTTAAATCTCTTCGCGTGCCGTCCCATAAGGCAGCCACGATAAGTGAGACGTCCGGTGTAGATAACGACAGCAGGGCGTTGGTGCGTTTGGAGTTTTTATCTAGTGACCACCTGTCATTTGTTGCCATAAGGACATTATATTTTAAGAAAAGCTGGCAGGTCACTAGAGGCATTCCCACATATTCCAGATCCCCTGTTTGGTAGTTTCGTATCTCGCAAGTTTCTGTGGCCCTGCACCCATATCAGGCGAATATTTAAATATTCTGCTTGTTACCATAAGGCCACTTATCTCTCAAGAAATGCTATCAGGTCGCTACAGGCATGTCCACGTATCTCAGTTCTCCTGGACTATGTAAGGTAATTACTAGTCTTGCAAGGTTCAGCTGCAGTTCCGTGGTATGCTTCTGTTTCCCGGCACCCGGATCAATTATATGTTGAACTGTTCAGCCATCTCGTTAAGAGATCTGCTACAGTCCAGGACAGTTTTTTTAGTTCTGGGAGTTCACTTGTGTCCCTAACGTTGAAACAATTTTGATTGTAACATCAGCCAAGATTGAAACTTGCCAAAGAACTAAAGGGGAGCATGCCGCCTTCTATTGGTCTATTGATTCCTCCTACTCTTCATCTCGACAGCTTCTGCCAAATTCATTTCCCAAAGCTTCAATCTCTCTGCGGTCGCTATCTGGTCTTGATAACAATAGCAGGGGTTTGCTGTGTTTGGAGTTTAGGCAGGTCCAGATCGGCCTGGAATGTATGCGGTTTCTGACTAGTGACCCCCTGTCATGTGTTGCTATAAGGACATTTTATTTTAAGAAAAGGTGGCAGGCCACTAGGAACATTCCAACATATTCTATGACTATGTCGGTAGTTTCGGGTCTTGAAAGTTTCTGTGGCCTGCACCAATATCAAGCAAATGTTTAAATATTCAGCTATTTAGTGAAGTGATCTACGACAATCTAAGGCAGTTTTTGAGTTCGGGGAGTTCTGTTCCCATGAGCTTTTCCGGCTATAAAGCTTAAATGATTCTGTCCGATCTTCGTCTAGAGATTCTTCTCCCCTCAGATCATCATCCATTAACTACAAAATCATTCACTAACTACAAAATCTGCTACTACTAAGCATCTCTCGAAAGACCATTATAAAAGGCTGGTGGCTTACTAGGATATAGGGTCGAGCGTATAGGTTGTAACTTAAGATAATTTTCTTGTGATTTCTGACATTCGTTTAAATTGTTTTTTTTTTCACTGGGACCACTGGAACTTATATCAGCGCAATACGAGTCTTCCACTTGCGTTTGTTCAATATAGGCTAATGGGAAAAACAGATCATACTATTGAATACAATCCATGAAATACACGGTCCTGCCAAGAGTTTTTGTCAAAGTAAAACCCCCCTTGTCGAATTTGCATTTTATTTATTACCCAATTATAACATTTTAGTTATATTGATACCTGGAAAATAGGAAGAGGGTAGGCGCTACTGCACTATGGTGACAAAAATGAATCATAACGAGTTCATTTG
Organism: Eudasyphora cyanicolor; assembly: GCA_963930755.1. Lineage (NCBI taxonomy): Eukaryota > Metazoa > Arthropoda > Insecta > Diptera > Muscidae > Eudasyphora > Eudasyphora cyanicolor. Next base: position 133,222,000 of record OZ005735.1, on the reverse strand, counting down.
TGAAGACATTAGAGCCGAATATTCCTCTGAGAGTAACCTTATGTTCTTATCTCTTTCTGTTAGTTAAGACATTTGTATCACTCATCTATCACTGGTCACCGCTATGATGTCTAACGTTTTAAAATGTCTAATGACATTCGTTGAAATTTCCTCAATCTATATGTTTGTTTAAACATTCGCAGAAAAAAATGTATTCATAGATTAACTGACATTCGTTGAATAATTTTCAACGAAGCATGGCTGTAAATAATTGGTTATTGGTCCCCTCAGAATTAGCTCATGCTTTATGGTTATTGATCATTCCCCTCACAATTACCGCATGCATTTAGATTGTTGATCATCATACAATAACCATAGATTTCATGCTAACTCTCAGACAGAGAAGTACATGCGAAACATTCCTCTTCGAAGGACCAAATAACTGGTCCTTCGATCTGGTAGCCTACGTTCTATTCTAACAGAATATAAGTGATGATTTTGAAACTGGTATATATACATACATATATACTCGTAATGTCTGTAAATCGATTCTTTTAATTCTCTAATAATTGTTGAAGGTAATAGGGTCGCTGTTAATTATGAGTGAACCTAGGACCAAATATCAATTGGTCGTTCGATGTGGTGTTCTACCCTTGTATCATGCTCTAATAGAATTTCAGGGATGATTTCCAAACAGGTAAATGATTATAATAATACTCTAAAGGCAATGATGCTTCGCTTTTGAATGCATCCCATGCCCTCGCACTCCCGATCATTGTTGCTTATTTTTCCCCTGTCATGGGGGTTTCTTTGGAAACTAAAAAAGAAAGGAAATCCAACAGTTTAAGATATGTATAATTAAATTTATTCTACTCTGATAACATTAGGATTTTTTAGTAAGAGATACCAGTGTTGGACTTGATCCAATCCAAGTAGCTGGTCAAGCGAGTGAAGGCAGCGGGGTAACCCAAAGCGCAACCGGCAGCAGCACCGAAGGAAGTCAAACCAACTTGAACCGAGGTGGATTCCAAAACCAATGGGCCGCCAGAGTCACCGTTGCAGGTAGAGACACCACCTGTGGTGGCAATGCAAATGTTGGAGGAAGTAACAATGGAGGTACCATAGGTGGCAGCGCAGACGGTATTGGTGATGACTTGCATGCGGGCCCATTGCAAATTGTTGGTGACACCGGTGGCAGAGTCAGAGATACGGCCCCAACCGGAAGCGATGACATAATCACCGGCATAGGTAGAGTAAGAGCTGGCGATAGCGGGGATCTTGACAGCTTGGATCTTGGTGGAGTAGGTGACGGCGGGGATCTTGATCAAGGAGATATCATTCTTCAAGTTGCTGCTGTTCCAGCCGGAGTGGATGATGATGTCGCTGCTGGAAACGGTGTAGGTGACATCAGCGCTGGTGCGGACGGTAGCACCCAAGTAGACGGTGACGGAGGAGATACTGAAATTGTTGTAAGGCAAAACCTCATTGTAAACCTCATTTCTTTCAGAACTGCTGAATAAGTTAAACTTACCCATCGGTACAGTGAGCAGCAGTCAAAACCCATTGGTTGCCGATCAAAGAACCACCACACCAGGCAGAGGACAAAGCGCTAACTCTCAAGGATAGACCGACCTGGTAGGGGAATTGACCAACGGAGGCAGTGTTGCCATTGGTGATGCGACCCTCACCATTCATGACGGGGACGACAACATCGCGTTGGTAAATTTCGGAGGCAGAGGCGGTGGCCAATGCCAAAGCGAAGACAATCAAGAATTTCATGTTGCTGCTGTGATACTACTGATATTGCCACTAGGTCGGGAAGAGGTTTTTATAGTAAAAATTCGCCATAGAAATTTCTTATCTCTTGCCAAAGTTTTAATTGTTTGTGGAATGGTCTGAAGAGTTGAAGCGTGCGAATATTGATAACAGCAGCAAACTATTTTACATTTTGGACAATAGTAAATAAACTATTTACGCAAAGGAAAATCCAATTAATTTGCCTAGCCTATGTTTTCTAGATTAGTCAAACTAAAGGCTGATATTTTATTTTAATATTTGATAAGAATGTTATTATGTGAAGTTGTTTGATGGATGGCATATCCTGTGCTTCTAGTCTGTAAAATGTACTAATTTGATTGAGAAATATGTTTACAAGAGATAACATAGATCTATGTTGTCCAAGCACGCTAATAGACTGATTAGGAGACATTTTCTGAAAATGTATCAATATGATGCTACTCCACCTGCACTGGGTAGTAGAGTCAACGCGTCTCGTTGATACGGAAATTCTGGAACAGACACTGGATACTCAAACAAATTGCTAGAGAATCCGCAAGCAACTCATCAGCATCACCATGAGAACCTACCACAAGGTCATGCAAGCCTCTTAAGTTGCAGTCGGGTTGTCTACCTCAGAGTAGACTTGTGTCGAACTAGTTCTAATTGTGTCGAACTATTGACCAGACAAACAATAACGCACAGAATCATTATATCGAACATTTCGATTAGTTCGTGAGAGTTGTACCTGAAGTATCCGGCCATTGATCTTTTGGTTATTCTAGATATTGAAATGGTTATGCAGATTAATTGACCTTCCTTGGCATAAATAGTTTATTTGTTATTGTCAAAAATATACAATAGTTTGCTGCTGTTATCAATATTGGCACGCTTCAACTCTTCAGACTATTCCACAAACAATCATAACATTGGCACGAGATAAGAAATTTCTATGGCGAATTTTCACTATAAAAACCTCCTCCGGCTCTAGTGGCAATATCAGTAGTATCACAGCAGCAAAATGAAATTCTTGATTGTCTTCGCTTTGGCTTTGGCCACCGCCTCCGCGGCTGAAATTTACCAACGCGATGTTGTTATGCCCGTCATGGATGGCGAAGGCCGCATCACCAATGGCAACACTGCCTCCGTTGGTCAATTCCCCTACCAGGTGGGTCTATCCTTGAGAGTTAGCGCCTTGTCTTCTGCCTGGTGCGGTGGTTCTTTGATTGGCAACCAATGGGTTTTGACTGCTGCTCACTGTACCGATGGGTAAGTTTAACTTATTCAGCAGTTCTGAAAGGAATGAGTTTTACAATGAGGTTTGGCCTTACACAAATTTCAGTATCTCATCCGTCACCGTCTACTTGGGTGCTACCGTCCGCACCAGCGCTGAAGTCACCTACACCGTTTCCAGCAGCGACATCATCATCCACTCCGGCTGGAACAGCAGCAACTTGAAGAATGATATCTCCTTGATCAAGATCCCCGCCGTCACCTACTCCACCAAGATCCAAGCTGTCAAGATCCCCGCTATCGCCAGCTCTTACTCTACCTATGCCGGTGATTATGTCATCGCTTCCGGTTGGGGCCGTATCTCTGACTCTGCCACCGGTGTCACCAACAATTTGCAATGGGCCCGCATGCAAGTCATCACCAATACCGTCTGCGCTGCCACCTATGGTACCTCCATTGTTACCTCCTCCAACATTTGCATTGCCACCACCGGTGGTGTCTCTACCTGCAACGGTGACTCTGGCGGCCCATTGGTTTTGGAATCCACCTCGGTTCAAGTTGGTTTGACTTCCTTCGGTGCTGCTGCCGGTTGCGCTTTGGGTTACCCCGCTGCCTTCACCCGCTTGACCAGCTACTTGGATTGGATCAAGTCCAACACTGGTATCTCTTACTAAAGAAAATGCCTAATGTTATCAGAGTAGAATAAATTTAATTATATCTTAAACTGGTGGGTTTCCCTTCTCTTTTTAATTGTCAAAGAAAAAATCATCGATTTAGGAAAATAAGCAACAAAGCTCTGGAGTAGCGATGGCATATGGGATGAAAAAGCAGAACATATTCCTTTCGCAAATTATTAGAATCATTTACCAGTTTGAAAATCATCCCTGAGATTCTATTAGAACAATCTTCTACAAGGGTAGAACAACACATCGAAGGACCAATTTATATTTGGTTCTTCGATGTGGAATGTTTGCTTCGGATTTCGCTATTTGAAGGTTAATACGAAATCGATCATGTGATGACCAACAACCATACTGCATGAGGTAATTCTGAGAGGAGTACGAACATTGAGAGATACCTTTCAATTTCGCTACCACTTATAAGAATGAACCCAGACAAGTTAGCTACTACTTTGGTCGGCTATTAAATATCAGGTTCATCTAAAGCCATGATCTCTAAAGAATTCTTCAACGAATGTCAGTTAATGGATAAAATTGTCTTTTGTGTATGCGTAAACAAAGACAAGTTGAAAAATTTCAACAATGTCCATTGATCAGTGATTCGAATGCCTTCGCTAACAAAAATAGAGAAGAGTCGGCGGTTACTCTTAGAGAAATTTGTGGTTCCAATGTCTTCACACAAAAGAACTTACGACGTATACATATATGACTGATTGCAGTAGCAGTTTCCCTCTTCCCATTTTCCGGGTGTCGGATGTTATAAAAGCTACCATTATGTACAAGTAAAATATTCTGATTGTTATTAAAAAAATTAGAATTTGAAAATTCGTTACATCTGGACGACATTTCACGGTCTGGTCGAATCTTTATTATGGAACAATTTCAATAGAGTAAATTGATGTATCTGTTCAGATTAAACTTAATAACTGTGATTTTCAACGAAATACAGTTTAGAGTCTCTCAAAAATGGTCGCTCCTACGAGAGCTTTCTGTTGTAATTCTGCGGAGTCAAAAATGAATGACAAGAGCAAGTGCTTAATATTTTTAGCAATAGCATAGGCGTTTGTCTTTTAAAATTAAATTATTATATTTTATATTTCCTTCTATATAATCTTTCTGAGTGGCTATGTATTATATTGGGCATATCCACCCCCTAAAAGATGAGCTCCTCTACCTGGGCCCTCTAGAATCGTGCATTTTTGTTAGGGGCAGACCAGAGCCTCTTCAGGGACTCGAACCCACATTGAGAGTTCACTTGATTAAATGGTGATTTTTTAAATTGAATCTTTAAAGTTTTTTTATAAATAGGTTAGTTGGTAGCGTGCTCGCCTTTGAGTGTGGGGGTCGTGGGTTCGATTCCCACCAGTGGCTCTGGTCTGCTCCCAACAAAAATTCTCGATTCAAGAGGGCCCAGGTCGATGAGCTCAACTATTAGGGGGTGGATGTGTCCAATATAATACATAGCCACTCAGAAAGATAATCGAAAATAGAAGGAAATATAAAATAAAATCTATATAAATCAAAATCTAGCCACATGGTCTTTGTAACCTGGCTTTTTCCTGGACCGGAAAATTAGAATATAAATTTCCTTTTATTGTAATTCATATAAAAAAAATAAATGTAAATTCCAACCTGCCGAAAGCTATCATCATCCTAGTGTTAAGGCGATTTAGTTTCTGGAAAAATTGCAACATTTTCGTTGCACTTTTCTAACTTTTTTAAAATTGAAGTTAAGTCAACTATAAGGGACTACATAATTTCGACTTAAAAGGTGCAAATATTATGTAGTATTTCACGTCGGCAGGGCCACATTTTTTCCAGAAACGAAACCGTCATTAGTGTAGACATACGCATTTTCGCAGAGTTCTCCTGCAATCGCCATCTTTGAACATATTTGTTCATCTGACGACAAACATCGCTCATACCATTATACCAAAGATAAAACATGTATATGTTATTTTATGCAATTACATTTATTCAAATATAAAAAGTTCCTATACCAATGAAGATAGAAACTTCAATTTTTTTTATCGTTATTTAATAGGAGATGCCAGTGTTGGACTTGATCCAATCCAAGTAGCTGGTAATACGGGTGAAGGCAGCAGGGTAGCCCTTGGCGCAACCGGCAGATGAACCGAAGGAGGTCAAACCAACTTGAACTTTAGTGGATTCCAAAACCAATGGGCCGCCAGAGTCACCGTTGCAGGTGGAAACACCACCGGTGGTGGAGACGCAAATGTTGGAGGAGGTAACAATGGAGGTACCATAGGTGGCAGCGCAGACGGTGTTGGTGATGACTTGCATACGGGCCCATTGCAAGCTGTTGGTCACACTGGTGGCAGAGTCGGAGATCTTGCCCCAACCGGAGGCAATGACATAATCACCGGCATAGGTGGAGTATGAGCTGGCAATGGCGGGCAATTTGACGGCTGCGATCTTGGTGGTGTAAGAGACAGAGGGGATCTTGATCAAAGATATATCGTTCCTCAAGTTGTTGCTGTTCCAGCCGGAGTGGATGATAATGCTGCTGCTGGAAACGGTGTGGGTAACTTCAGCAGAAGTACGGGTAGTAGCGCCCAAGTAGACAGTGACGGAAGAGATTCTGAAAAAAATCAAATAACCATTGAGATTCGTACCATGAGACGCTCCTCTATAATTCTTCCAACTTACCCAGAGGTACAGTGAGCAGCAGTCAAAACCCATTGGTTGCCAATCAAAGAACCACCGCACCAAGCAGAGGACAAAGCGCTTACTTTCAAGGATAGACCGACTTGGTAGGGAAATTGACCGACGGAGGCAGTATTGCCATTGGTGATGCGACCCTCACCTTCGACGACAGGCATAACAACAGTGCGGGATTCCACATTGTTGCCTCTCAAATCAAAGGCCGAAGTGGTGGCCAAAGCCAAAGCGAAAACGATCAAGAATTTCATATTGCTGCAACGATACAACTGATACTTTTTGCATAGGCGAACCTATCTTTTATAGGAAAATTAGCATATGTATTTCCTATCACAGTCCCGACAGAGTAGACACCTAATCAATAATATTAGAGTTATTTTGGTGGCACTTAAGGTTGGATATGTTCTAGATTATAAAGTGCAATATTTTAAAAAATGATTAACATATTCAAATACGTTATCAATTTGAAAGACCTACATCACCGTTTGTGAAGTCCCGAATCACAAGTGTCAACTTTATTTGCGGCAATTCGGAAGTTTATCGGAGAGAGAGTCAGGACGAATAGAAAGGGGAATTCCTCCCAGTGATGTATGTCTTTCAAATTGATAAGATATTTGAATATGCTAGTAAATTTTTTATTATTGCAATATTTCATTTTGTAATCTAGAACACATCCAACCTTAAGTGGCTCCAAATTAACTCTTATACTATTGATTAAGTATCTAGTGCGTCAGGACTGTGATAGGAAATACATATGCTAATTTTCCTATAAAAGATAGGTTCGCCTATGCAAAAAGTATCAGTTGTATCGTTGCAGCAATATGAAATTCTTGATCGTTTTCGCTTTGGCTTTGGCCACCGCTTCGGCCTTTGACTTGAGAGGCAACAATGTGGAATCACGCACTGTTGTTATGCCTGTCGTCGAAGGTGAGGGTCGTATCACCAATGGCAATACTGCCTCCGTCGGTCAATTCCCCTACCAAGTCGGTCTATCCTTGAAAGTAAGCGCTTTGTCCTCTGCTTGGTGCGGTGGTTCTTTGATTGGCAACCAATGGGTTTTGACTGCTGCTCACTGTACCTCTGGGTAAGTTGGAAGAATTATGGAGGAGCGTCTCATGGTACGAATCTCAATGGTTCTTTGCTTTTTTCAGTATCTCTTCCGTCACTGTCTACTTGGGCGCTACTACCCGCACTTCTGCTGAAGTTACACACACCGTTTCCAGCAGCAGCATTATCATCCACTCCGGCTGGAACAGCAACAACTTGAGGAACGATATCTCTTTGATCAAGATCCCCTCTGTCTCTTACACCACCAAGATCGCAGCCGTCAAATTGCCCGCCATTGCCAGCTCTTACTCCACCTATGCCGGTGATTATGTCATTGCCTCCGGTTGGGGCAAGATCTCCGACTCTGCCACCAGTGTGACCAACAGCTTGCAATGGGCCCGTATGCAAGTCATCACCAACACCGTCTGCGCTGCCACCTATGGTACCTCCATTGTTACCTCCTCCAACATTTGCGTCTCCACCACCGGAGGTGTTTCCACCTGCAACGGTGACTCTGGCGGCCCATTGGTTTTGGAATCCACTAAGGTTCAAGTTGGTTTAACCTCCTTCGGTTCATCTGCCGGTTGCGCCAAGGGCTACCCTGCTGCCTTCACCCGTATTACCAGCTACTTGGATTGGATCAAGTCCAACACTGGCATCTCCTACTAGATAACGATAACAAATTGAAGTTTCTATCTTCATTGGTATAGGAATTTTTATATTTGAATAAATGTATTTGCACAAAAAAAGATATACATGTTTTATTTTTGGTATGTAATGTTAGGGTATTATAAAATATCCTGTGTAAACATGTATGGAAGATGATTTTTGGTGGGTAACGATGCAGCTTCTGAAGCATGAGCTAATCATTGAAATGCATACCTGTGACACTCCAAAATATTGCCCACTTTTTCATCGGTACAGTGAATTAAAAACTCTAAAACAAATGGGGACCGATCAAGGAACCTCCACACTAGACAGATGATATGGGTAATAGGATAGACCGACTTGGTCGGGGATTTATTTAAGCGGTGGAATAATTGTTTTTGGAGAAGCGACCCTTGGCTTCTACAGGATATAATATAATTGCGACATTCCACATAGTCAGCTCTCAAATCGAGGGCCAACTCTGTGTCCAAAACGAAAATTATCTAGAATTTCACATTGTGACAACAATAAAGTTGATATAGTTTTGCATGATGGAAAATCGCAGTAAACAAAAAATCCAAACCCTTATCACAGATCTATTTCACATCGATAACTGTAGTTTCGCTTAAATTTCTTTTGGTTCCACTCGAAAAACAAGTAAGCAAAATGCAAAACAGTTAATCAGAATCACTTCACTAATATTCTAGATTACGAATGTGAAATTGCAAAATATAAGTTTCAAAATATTAATTGAACTAACAACTACTGTTATCATTTTGGCATAGTGTAATCTATTGAGTCCTCCATCCGTCGATAACAAAAGTTTAGACCCATACGAGTTACTTTCCTATAAAAGCTGATGTTTGCTTTGCAGAAAGTATCAGTTGTATCACAGTAGCAACATGAAATTCTTGATCGTTTTCGCTTTGGCTTTGGCCACCGCTTCGGCCTTCGATTTGAGAGGCAACACTTTGGAATCCCGCAATGTGGTTATGCCCGTTGTTGAAGGTGAGGGTCGCATCACCAATGGCAACACTGCCTCCGTCGGTCAATTCCCCTACCAAGTCGGTCTATCCTTGAGAGTTAGCGCCTTGTCTTCGGCCTGGTGTGGTGGTTCCTTGATTGGCAACCAATGGGTTTTGACTGCTGCTCACTGTACCGATGGGTAAGTTGAAAATAATCCAGGATTTTACCAAGAAAAAGGACTAAAGCACCCTTTTCTCTAAAATTATTCCAGTATCTCCTCCGTCACTGTCTACTTGGGTGCTACCACTCGTACCTCCGCTGAAGTCACCTACACCGTTTCCAGCAGCGACATCATCATCCACTCCGGCTGGAACAGCAACAACTTGAGAAACGATATCTCCTTGATCAAGATTCCCGCCGTCACCTACACCACCAAGATCCAAGCTGTCAAGATCCCCGCTATCGCCAGCTCTTACTCCACCTATGCCGGTGATTATGTCATTGCTTCCGGTTGGGGCAAGATCTCCGACTCTGCCACCAGTGTGACCAACAGCTTGCAATGGGCCCGCATGCAAGTCATCACCAACACCGTCTGCGCTGCCACCTATGGTACCTCCATTGTTACCTCCTCCAACATCTGCGTCTCCACCACCGGTGGTGTTTCCACCTGCAACGGTGACTCTGGCGGCCCATTGGTTTTGGAATCCACCACCGTTCAAGTTGGTTTGACTTCCTTCGGTTCTTCTGCCGGTTGCGCCAAGGGTTACCCTGCTGCCTTCACCCGTTTGACCAGCTACTTGGATTGGATCAAGTCCAACACTGGCATCTCTTACTAAATGACGACATAATGAAATTTCCGTTCGTTTCTTAGTTGAATGGGATCTTTCGAATGCAAATAGACTTAACGATATATTTATATGACATTGCTTTGATTTGATTGATTTATTGGTTTTTAAAAATTGGGATTTCTGCGCTGAAAGCATTTTGGTTGTAGGTGCAAGTTATAGCAATACTATTGTTGTGTTTCTGTTTTCGTATGGTGTCTGCTATATTGATTAACAGGTTCACGAATGTAGCAACCCTTACAGAGTGTGTCCATACGTTAAGTTAGTGGTTTCGCAGGACTGTCGAACCAGCGTAGCGTCTCGTTTGGTCCCTGGTTACCTACGGAATAGGCGTTTGACAGTTTGCCAACAATACACGCAAAGTGTGAATTGAGACATCTACATCACAGCCGTGGCAAAATTTTCTTCCGAAGCTATTTTGTAATTGTTGTTACACACGCTGATCTTGAGGTTATTTCTTGCAACTTTGGACCTCTCTCTCTCTAGATGATGGATGTTACACCTTACTGCCGGGTGGTGATCATTTGGATGGCTACGGTGATGGCATCTCAAAAATGTATAGCTCCTACAAGATCTTCTTCTCAACATATATACAATACGATGCTCTGAAGGCACGCGAAGGCGCCCCAACCCTGTTCTTGGGGTGGGGCGCCTTCGAATTTTTGCGGCCCAAGAACCTTTGGATCCTCTTATCATTATGATAAATATATAATAATCCTACCTGACCTCCCGGGGTAGAGACAGCGTAGCCACAAAGTGTTGACTTTTAGATGACGTCGGCAATGAAAATTCAACAGGTACTGCTCCTACAACATACCTATGTATATATCTGTGTCCTCGCATGGGCAAATTCTTCGCCTCACACGCAGATGTTGCTCTGAAGACATGAGGAACCATTCTGTCGCAGTATTCAAGGCAGCATTTTGGTAGGTCTGTGTTGACATCAATCCACACCAAATACGAATTAAAACAGTAGCATTACCCTGATATAAGTTGGACCAAAAGCATTCTCGTTTGTCATGTCATTTCATGATCGACTGTGTCGGAGTGTAGAGTCTAGAGCATAAAAATCCACAAGATGCTGATTTCGGCAATATGAAGTTGCGTCGTCCTCACATGGACAAAGACTTCGCTTTACACGCAGATGGTCCTCTCAAGACATTAGGAACCATCCAGTCGCATCAGCCTGATATATGTTGGACTAAAACAACTCTCGTTTGTCATGACATTTCATGACCGACTAGGTCAGAGTGGTAGTCGACCAGGCTGGTACATTCTTCCTCGCTTCCTCATACAGATCCACGAGATGGTGATTTTTTGCTCTCTAGCAGGTACTGCTTCGACAATGTGAAGTTGTGTCTTCGCCTGGGCAAAATCTTCGCCAGCACCTGTTTTTCTAGCCCCTCCCGTTGAACTAATTTGATCTATTTAAACAGCTCAAGAGTTTGCGGATTTTAACATCGGCCAAGTATATTAACTTCTCAAAGAAATGAGAGACTGGGAAAGCCTTACGACTTCTAGATAGAAGAGGGCAAAGACACGGAAGGTATTTTATTGATACCTCCTACACTTCGTCACAACAGCTTCTGCAAAAACCATTTCGCATAATCTTTAATCGTTCTGCCGCCTACCGTCCAATAAGGCAGTGAGACCGAGTGGGACGTCTGTTCTCCATAACGACAACAAGGAGTAGGTGCGTTTGGAGTTTAGGCAAGGATACATCAGCCATGAAGGTATGTAGTTCCTGACTAGTGATCGTCTGCAGGTGATCACTAGACAGATGTGGGTGAGTTTTATGTGATTATATGCCGGAAGGGCTGAACCACAGAGTGTCAACACACAAGAGACAGATGAAAAGCGTCTGTCAACGCCCCTTCCGGATTCAGCAAAAGCATCCTCCTTCCGGTTCCATATCTAGGTTTACATTAATATGCATGTAAAACCTTACCCATTGGTGAGGATCGAGGCCTATCTATGGGTCACAGCACCCGGTTGCAATGCAACTCCACATCGAGGCGAAAACTCTATCCGCATTTGGGCATTAAACCACAGCCACCACGAAACTCCCATAAAGGGCCGTTCCCATCTGATCAGGCTCTATCGACAGATAGAGGGGCTCCTGATTACCCGTGGTACCAGATTAAAGTCTCCGGTCAGACTTCGTAGCAAAAGCTGTTTCCAGTTTTTTCTCCATAAAGCACGGGACTGGTCACCCAAAAGTGATCACTAGACAGTAGGTATTCCGGATTTAGGTGATTTCCTGCCGTTAGGCTTAACCCATCGTGCTCCAAACACCTGGATGAATGCATGCGTCGACCACCAATTACGTGTTTCTGTACACTTTTGCCCTCCTCCTTGGTTAGGAGCGGAGCCCATCTAAAACTCCTCGCCATTCTAAGGGTCATGGCACCCGGTTGGTTTGCAACTCTACATCCGAGAATGTTCTCTCCCAACGATTTGGGTTTCAACCAGATGCACCATGCTGCACCCAATAGGGTCCCCACCAATAGTCAGGCCGGAACCTGCGTCCCGAGGGCTTTCCTGGCTCCCGTAGAACTATAGGGTGATCCATTTCGAGGTTCCCTACTTTTTTGAAGAAAAAAAACAGAAAATTAAAATTGAATGGGAAATGTTTATTATCATTTGAAACAACATTCTTGTGCATTTATTTTTTGTAGATTATGTCTATCAATTGTTGGCCGTGGCTACGTCTCTGATGGTCCATCCGTTGAGTCCAATTTTCGATGACTCGTTCGAGCATTTCGACTGGTAACTGGCGAATGACACGCGTGATGTTTTGCTCCAAGGCCTGAATCGAAGCGGGTTTGTCCGCATAAACTTTAGACTTTACATATCCCCACAGGAAAAAGTATAACGCTGTGATATCACACGATCTTTGCGGCCAATCGACCGGCCCAAAACGTGAAATTATCTGCTCACCGAAGTGTTCTCTCAATAAATCCATTGATTGATGCGATGTGTGGGAAGTGGCGCCGTCTTGTTGAAACCAAATGTCGCCGAGATCAGTAGCTTAAATTTTAGGCATCAAATAGTCGGTTATCATAGCACGATAACGGTCGCCATTGACGGTTATGTTCTCACCGGCATCATTTTTGAAGAGATATGGACCGATGATTCCGGTACGTCGGATCGGGAATCGGCCAATGGCAAAAAGATAGCTCTTAACGAGAGCTAAAATATTACTCATGGGTGTCAAGGTCGTGGGTCGACTGGAAAGTGCTTTTTTTTTTGGATTTTTAAAAAAATGGACTTAGCGCAATTGGCGAACGATTATTTGAATAATAAAACTAAATAATTGGTAAACGTTGTTCAGGCGTAAGTCTTTCCATGATGAAATTACAAATAATACTTAACAAAAATAACATGACAGCATGACACGACTCACACGTGATCTGTCAAAAAGTCTATTGAAAAAAGTATCTCTACTTAGGTCACCCTTTACATGCGTTGAAGGCTGCTTGCAGTCCCATAGTATGCCCCTATGGTCAGGTGCACATTGAACTGTTCAGCCATTTCGACGACAGTTTTTTTTAACTGTTACTACTGCTTCGAATATATGAAGTTGTATCGTCGCACGGTCAAAAGCTTCGCCCGCACATGTAGTTTCCGAAGGCATGTTCCCAGAGCGACATTTTGGCAGATCTGTGTATTTTCCCATTCATCGTGTCTTGGGAAATCCTAAATTGTTTTTTCGGGTTTTGATATTATAAAAGATATTGCTTGAATCGCCATTTGGCTATCTGCGAAGATATTAACATCTGTTTGGCTTGAAACCATATACATTTGTGGATGGACTTCGATACTGATGGCTCCAAACTTATTAGTAGGGTTGGCTTCGAGGTCTACCTGTATTCCTAGGCTGCCTGATCACTGCAGTATTCACCAGGCTGAAATGTTGGCTATTAGCGAGCTAGCAGAATGGCTGAGATATCATATTTTTCCAAAGCTTGCGGATAGTTGGGCTGTCATTCAATCCCTAGATTCTGTTCTGCTGTATTCAAGAACAGCGCTCAGCTGCCGCTGATCTCTTAACGAGTTGGGTAAGCAGCTCAAAATCTGGACCTCATGGACATTTCATGGTTCTATAGAGCAGATTAACTTGCAAGGCTAGGAACTACCTTACTTGCTCAAGGGGAAGAGGAATATGTAAACATGTCTCTAGTAACAAGAAAGCTCCAGTCAGGAAATTTGTACATTCCATGCTGATGTGGAGTTGCCGAAACTCGCAACACACTAATGTCCAGCTGTTGTTATCGAGTCGCGATGGCAGAGCAGTTCAAAATCCATCTGATATGGGTGTCGCACCTCAGGGACATTGCAGGGATTTATAGAGCAGATTAGCTTGCAAGGTCATAAACTACTTAACATGCAGCAAGATAACTGGAATATGTGGACATGTCTCCAGTAACGTGAGAGTTTTTCTAGATATACGAGGGCTGCTATATATATTTCTGGCCTAATAATGAAAATGCGAATATTAATCATCAAAAATGGTTTTATTGTATTCTCCAGCACGATTTACACACTTTTGCATGCGCTCAAACAAATTGTCGAAGCATTTTTCCACTCCGATTGATACAACTCTAAAACATGGTTTTTGAACGCTTCAACAGTATCTTCTGGCGAATAAAATCGTTGACAACGCAATTTTTTTCTTGATGTCCGGGAATAAAAAGAAGTATTGGGTGCCAAGTCAGGGCTGTACGGCGGATGACCCATCAATACGACGTTTTGGCCGGTCAAAAAGGCGCTGGTTTGAGGCGATGTGTGAGAGCTCGCATTGTCACGGTGCACAATGGTTCGTCTTCTCTTGTTCGTTTTTCGAATTTCTTCGAAGACTTCAGGCAAACAAATTGTGGTGTACCTCTCAGAATTGAACGTCCTACGTTGCTCAAGCGGTGCACGTGACCAGTTTAGCCGAAGAAACAGGCGACCATGTGCTTCGAAGTGCTTCTTCCACGAACAACTTTCGTTGAATTTGGCTCGTCTTCGAAGAGCCACACGAAGATTCGTCACCTGTCACGATCTTATAAAAGCCTTTTGAAGCAACGCGATTGTATTTTTTCAAAATTTCTTCGATACGAGACATTTTTTGAGCGATTGTCAAAGTGTGCGGGATCCAACGAGAACAAACCTTTTTTACGGCCAGCTGTTCATGCAATATCGAATGTATGCTGGTGGAAGAAATGCCCAAGGATGCCTCTATCTCACGGTATGTCACATGACGATCTTGCATTAGCAGTTCACGCACGGCATCAATGTTCTCTGGCACAACGGCCGTTTTTGGACGACCTACTCGACCTTCGTCTTTGAGCGAGCATCGGCCACGATTGAATTCATTAAACCAGTTTTTCACAGTGCTATAGGATGGTGCTTCATCGCCATACAAAGATTTAAGTTCATCGATGCACACTTGTCGTGATCGATGCACCACGTCAAAAGTTGTGAAAAATGAACGCACGAAAATGTTCACCAGTTAATTCCATTTTTTTGCCAAATTGATTTTTTTCAAGTCACTGTAAACAACACAAATGATGGTCGTACGTCAAAACGTTCTGAGTACGTTTATGCTAAAAAATGTCAAACTTTCAAATGGAAATGTCAGATGGCGCCAGGCAACACTTAGCTCCCATATACAGGGTGGCTGATATGTAATGCAACAAAGTAAAGATAGATACTTTGGTATTTTTTAGTGCGAACCTTACTCTCTAAAATGCCCCAGGCGCAAAAGTCCAACAGATTGAGATCCGGAGATCTTGGTGGCCATTGTGCGGTAGAAATGAAGCGAGGAACCTCCTTTTTAAGCCATTCTTGGTTGACGCGTGCTGAGTGCGATGGTACTGAGTCCTGTTGGAATGTCCATGGTCTGCGGCCGAAATGTTTGTCTGCCCAGGGCTTCAATACTGTCTTTAGGACATTTTCCCGATAATATTCGGCATTTATTTTGACCCCATGGTCGATAAATACGAGCGGGGAGCGACCATCGGTCGTTACGGCGGCCCACACCATTGCCATCGGCGGCGCTTGAGTTCTGGTGGCCAATCGAAGGTGTACATTTTCAGCTGACCTCGTTGGCAAGTAAACCCGATCATTTTGTTTGTTCACAAACTGCTCAATTTGGAATGGCTTCTCATCGGAGAACACCAAATTCGGTAACTGGCCACTTTCGTGCAAGCGAAGCAACTCCTTGGCTCTTTCCAGTCTAACTTTTTTTGTGCATCGGTGAGCTCTTGCACTTTTTGGAACTTCAATGGCATTAGTCCAAGCTCATTTTTTAATATGTGTTGTATCCGTTCTCGCGATATGTTCAGCTCACGAGCAATTTTTCTACCACTGCGGCGTGGATTTCGATCAAATCTGGCCTTCACTTTTCGGATCATTTCTGGTGTTGTTACCGTTTTTTTTTTCGTCCACTTTTTGGACGCGATGCAACACTGCCAGTATCAAGGTAACGAGCAATGGTACGAGAAACAAAAGATTTATTCACATTTAAATGCTGGAGGGCTCTAACGATAGCCACTTGTGTTTTTCCACCCAAATATAAAGCAATCACACTATCACGCTTGAATTCCATCACGAATAACTTTTTTTCTGAATGCAATAGATCCAAATGCTTTTGTAAGCTTGTAAACAATAAGATGAACTGTCACTGAAATAAATCTGTCAGCTATCAGACTAGCGGTTTAGAAATGATAGCAACCTGAAGTTGGTTGCAATACATATCAGCCACCCTGTATATGTTTCGTACGATGTGGCCCTTTAGCCCTATAGAAGCTGTATTTTTCATCCAATTGTTTTGACATTTAGCATGGTAGAGTTTATTGATCTATGGATCAACATTGCTGAATTTGAAGAAAATTGGTTCATATATATGTTTCGTCAGTTTGGCACTTTATAAGCTGTAATCTATATATATAAAATTGTTGCGTGACTGGCTGACTGATTGACTGACTGATCATCGCCCAGGCCAAACGGCTGAAGCTAGAATCATGAAATTTGGTGGGAGGGTAGACCTTGGGACGTAGACGAGCAATAAGGCGGGATTTTTCGAAATTCGTACTATTAGCCGCACAATAGGGCAAAAAGGGATAAATATGGTACCACCGCCAAATCTAAACGAAATGAGCTAGAATCTTGTAATTTGGTATGAGGGTAGACCTTAGGACGTAGACTCAGAAATTGGCAGGATTTTTTGAAATTCGAACATTTACGCACACAGTGGGGTAAAAAGTGATAAATGTGGTACATCAGCCAAATCCAAATGGCAAGAGCTAGAATCGTGAAATATTGTGTGATGGTAGACCTTATGAGGTAGACTCTGAAATTGGCAGGATTTTTCGTAATTCGAACATTTACGCACACAGTGGGGTAAAAAGGGAAAAATGGGATAAATGTAGTACAACAGTCAAATTCAAATGGCAAGAGCTAGAATCGTGAAATTTGCTGTGAGGGTAGCTCTTATGAGGTAGACTCTGAAATTGACAGGATTTTTCGAAATTCGAACATTTACGTACACAGTGGGGTTAAAAGGGAAAAATGTGGTACAACAGCCAAATCCAAATGGAAAGACCTAGAATCGTGAAATTTGGTGTGAGAGAAGTTCTTAAGAACAAGGAGTGATTTTTTTTTAAAATTTGGTGCCACAGTGGGACAGAAAGGTATAAATATGGTACCACCGCCAAATTTAAAGCCTAATATTAGAATGGTGAAAATTTAAGCGAGGGGTGCCTTTATGACAACTGATCGGGGTATTAAGTTTTTTTTTGTATTCGTAGCTTTCGGGGCACAGTGGGGCAAAAAGTGTAAAATATAGTAGTGGAGATTGGAAGTGATTTTTAGTAATTCTAACTTTAAGAGGCACAGTGGGACACGACGGGTTAATTATGGAGCATGGGGAAAAAAGGGAACAATCTGCCAAAATTGGAACTTAAACATAAGATATGAAGAGTTTGTATGGTTTTATGAGCACTGCGGTCAAAAACGGTTAAATAGTGGAGTGGAGAAAATATGATTAAATATGTTACAGTCGGGAAAAAAGGTTTAAGTACGCTAGCGTGGAGACACATTTTAAATACGAGTACGGTACAGTGAGACAAAAATTTGTTAAATATGGTACAGTTGAATGGGGCACAGTTGTGCAAAAAGGGTTAACTATGGTACAGTGGGGTAAAAATAGTTATATGTATATGGTAAAGTGGGACATATGGGTTACAAATGGTACAGTGGGGCAAAAAGCGTTAACTATTAAACAGTGGGGCAAAAATGTATTTACTATGATACAGTGGGGCGAAAAGGGTTAAATATGGTACAATGTGACAAAAATGGGTAACTATACAGTACAGTGGGGGCATAACTGTGTTAAATATTGTACAGTGGAGCACAGATGGTTAACTATGGTACAGTGGGGCAAAAACTGTTAAATATGGTACAGTGAGACAAAGCTTTTAATATGACACAGTGGGGCAAAAAGGGTTAACTATGGTACAGTGGGGCACAATTAGTTGAATATGGTAACGTGGGACAAAATGGGTGAAATATGGTACAGTGGAGCAAAAAGCTTTAACAATGGAACAGCGGGAAAAAATGTGTTAGCTATGGTACAGTGGGACACAAATGGTTAAATATGGTACAGTATGACAAAAATGGTTACGGTGGGCACAAAAAGTAAAATATGGTAACGTGTAACAAAATGGGTTAAAAATGGTACAGTGGGGCAAAAAGCGTTAACTATGGAACAGTGGGGCAAACATTTATTTACTATGATACAGTGGGGCAAAAAAGGTTAAATATGGTATAGTGTGACAAAAATGGTTAACTATACAGTACAGTGGGGCATAACTGTGTTAAATATTGTACAGTGGAGCAAAGAGGGTTAAATATGGTACTGTGGGGCAAAAACTGTTAAACATGGTACAGTGAAACAAAGGTTTTAATGACACAGTGGGGCAAAAAGGGTTAACTATAGTACAGTGGGGAACAATTAGTTGAATATGGTAACGTGGGACAAAATGGGTTAAATATGGTACAGTGGGGCAAAAAGCTTTAACTATGGAACAGTGGGAAAAAAATGTGTTAGAATGGTACAGTGGGACACAAGTGGTTAATAATGGTACAGTGTGACAAAAATGGTTACAGTGGGCACAAATAGTAAAATATGGTAACGTGGAACAAAATGGGTTAAGTATGGTACAGTGGGGCAAAAATGTGTTAACTATGGTACAGTGGGGCAAAAATGGTTAAATATAGTGGGCAAAATATAGTAGTACAAAAAGGTGTTAAATTTGATTCTGTGGACCCAAAAGGTTAAATATAGCACAGTGGGTCAAAAAGCGTAAATTTAGTACAGTGGGTAGAAAATGTGGGACAAACATGGTTTTATATTGTACCAGGGTGTGAATGTAAGTATTGGAACATAAACAAGGGGAAAGTTGCTAACGTATGAACCAAAAAAAATAGTTTTTCAACGTCCAGAGGTACTGTGGGAAAAGGGATAAATATTGTACCATGATGTCAGGGTAACTCTTGGAACATAAACTAGAAATGAAACGAGGGTTCGTATTTTATATATAAAAGTAATCAAATCTTCTTAATTTTTGCACCATATGTAATAATCATGTCATTTTGAAAGAACGAGGTATAACTATTTTACAGTACCCTACACAGAAAATAAATAAAAGATGGGGGCTGCGAAGCGCACCGGGTTAAAGCTAGTTTAACATATAATTGTTTTGAAATTTAGCATGGTAGAGTTTCTTGATTCATGGACCAACATTATCGAAATTTGAAGAAAATCGGTTTAGATGTAGCTCCCATATATATGTTTCGTTCGATTTGGCTACAGAGGCCGGGACGTACCATATGTAAATTGTGTAAACCAATTTTATTTGTAGTATACATTGGATATTTCATTACTATCCCATCTTACTAGAGTGCTGTAGGGTATTATATAGTCGGCACCACCCGTCTTTAGCCTTTCCTTACTGCTGTATTATTATTTTCGTATTTGTAGATTTATTTTGGAGCTTACGTTTTTTATTATCTAAAAATACCTCGTAATATCTTAAGATCCTATTTCGTGTGATATCTAACTAATATCTGTACTTACTTGCCTGCGAGGTAAACAACTAAATCCACTCAATCATTTGTTTGCTCTTCCTCCTCTGCTAGGGACTTAGGACACATCAAAGCAACTTTATTAGCTTAATGTGGCATTAGAAATTACGAGACGAGTCCACACTATAGTGGACAAATGGAATTAGCCAGTCAGTGGCAAAAAGAAAAGTAATTGCAACAGTTGATAACAAAATTGACAACAACAAAAATACCTACCATGGGAAAACAAACCATCCCCATTTACAAAGAAAAAAATCCCCAAAAACACCAGCAACAACAAGTGTAGTAAACCACCTAGCCTAAAACCTGAAGGGTTACTCGACATTCCAACCGACCAACCAACCAGTGAAGTAGTCAACAAGTGCTGCGGAAAGCTAAACAGATGGGGGAGCGAGTAAGTATTTAGCTTCTGGTGGTGGCGCTGCAGGTAATGTGACACGCTCTCGTGTGGCGCCCCACATTTGCATGAAATACGAGTACAATTGGGGGGGGGGGGGGGGATGGAATGCCCTTCCCTTTACTCACGCATCTAATGGAAGTGGACAAATATAGATCACATTCTCACGTGTGAAAAGGGGATATTGTAAAATAATTTAAAACTCACCACAACCAAATTAAGGTCATACATAGGGTAGAAGGGGCCGCGCTATTTGTTGGGTGGGGGCGCGCTGTTAAGGAAACGTGAATAGAGGTAGGTCACATAAAGGTGTGCTGCCTGATACAGATGTATATATGTATACTCGTAGTATGTTTTTATAAACTATGCTAGAATTTGTTCATATTTTGAAACAGAGGAGCGGTCGACTAACCAAACCAAACCAACCGTCCAACCAACGAACCAAGTTTAAGTTTGGACACCAATTACAAATTGTAATTGTCAGTTATGGTTGTCGCAGTTTCTTTGGAAAGGAATTCCTGTGGTGTGATGGAATTTATGGCAGCGATATAATAGCTTTAGAAATAATTAAATTGTTATGTTGCACCTTTGCTAAGTAATATTAAATTTAATTGAATTTAAACGAAAAAAATTGGTGTCTACATGGGTATAACTTATAATACAAAATCAATCAATTCAATATTCTAACTGTTGGGTACAGGATTAAGCATTGTCCAGTGATATTCCTAAGGAATCGAACCCACGTCCCCTAGACCATAGGCGAACTCCCCATATATCGTGCATTTTCACGCCGCGTTGATGGATGATAGTTACTGGATTCTTCTCTGATCTATAGAAAATTCATATTTTCGTTGAGAGGTCAATATTAAGGAATCGAATTCACGACCCCTAGACCATAGGCGAACTCCCTAGGTATCGAGCATTTTCTTGCCGCGTTGATGGATGATAGAGAGCGGGTTCTTTATGGATCTATAGGTTTGGTTAGGTTGAAGAGAGGAGACGTTTAAACGTCTCATGTCCATGGACATACACTTAAGCCAGTGGTTCGCCCTTTTGTGCGCTCCTTTTATACCTCACGAGTTACAGAAAATCGGTACTAGTCACGCATTTTCTCAGTATCTTCCAGTCATATCCTCTGAGATTAGTCAAGTCTGGTAATATGTCGGACCCGAAATGTTGGGATATTGTACGTTTCGATGTTTTCCCTGCATACCTTGCATTCGTCGTTTCTTGCAAGTCCTATGCGATGAAGATGTGCTTGTAAGCTTTAGTGTCCCGTTAGAACAGTCATCATCTTAGTAATCTCGATCTTTTTTAGTTTCAGAAAACTTCTTGTTTTCTTTTCATTTGGGTCACCCACAGTATCTTTGCAGTTGCTCCTACTGTTGCGCTATTCCACACAGTTTTGTGAGCCATCACCGCCCAGTGCTTCAACTCATTCTTCGTGACTTCGAAAGCTTTCCAATTTTCCAAGATTATTACACGAAGTTCTCTGCCCTTTGAAGCCATGCTGTTTGCCCGTTCATTTCCAATCACTCCGTTGTGTCCTGGTACCCAGCAAATACGGCTGAGTAATCATTTATCGTTCTTTTACAGTCCAACACAGTTCTGGATTTGACACATTCCGATGTTATTGCTTTAATTTCCATTTGGCTATCTGTGAAGATGTTGGCATATTTAGGCTTTGTGGTGTTACTGCCAGTTCACACACTCCGTGATTGCTCGAACTTCTGCTTGAAATACCGTGTTATGGTCAGTGATTTATCCATTCGCCCATCACTTGTAGACGTCTCTGATCTATAAAAAATGTATACATATTATTTTTGAGAAGTCAATATTTCAGCAAATTTGTATGAAAATCGATTTTTTTCCTCCAATTTAGTCATTAATTAACTAAATTTGAGGAAATGTTTTCATCATACAATTTCTTTGGAGCATCGTAGGTTTGGGTAAGGTTAAGAGTCTGCAGGCGTGTATGTCAAGCCCACTGGAAAAAATGATGCCCGTCGAATTGAAACACTAGAAAATATATTTGCACCTTTTAAAACGAAATAATTTAGCTCATCGAATTCAACTTAACTCATATTCTCAAATTTTAAAAATGTGTTAAAAAAAGTGCAGTTTTCGGGAAAAAGTCAAAGAAATAATCCACTGTGCTTCCACAGTTACGTATGAAAAAATAGGGTTTCCGAGCCCTTCCCGTTGAACTAATTTGATTGATTTAGAAAGCTCAGAATTTTAACATCAGCCAAATTTGCAAACTCCCCAAAGAAATGAGAGCAAATGGCACATAAACAAAAGGTGTTCTATTGATTCCTCCACCTCTTCGTCAGCACAGCTTCTGCAAAAGTCATTTCGCATAATATGCAATCCTTCTGCCTAATGTCCAATAAGGCTGTGACCCGTCATTGCAGACACAATAATTGACACGTCCGGTCTCGATAACGACAGCAACGAGTAGGTGCGTTTGAATTTTAGGTATTCAAGGCTGCAGAGAACTACATGCATCTCAAGAAGAGCTTGCTGATCGCTGGGGCAATGCGCAGAGATACCAGTTGTCCTGGAGCTCCTACTCATGTTCAAATCATGCATAGAAATTTTAAGTCTTGCAATTGTATCTGCTTTGCAGTTCCATATTATGCCCCGATGGTCCGGTACCCAGATCAGACATCTCGTTAAATGATCTGCGACCGTTTTTTTTTTTAATTCAGTAAAACTGTTTTCAGGAGCTTTATAGAGCAGCCTGACTATCATAGAAAATATTGATATCGACTTTAGTCAGAACATTAATTCTTAGCTATTCTTCTACCTTTGTAATATCTTTGATTTCTGTCTAGTAAACACTACGGTCTTCTTTTTGTAATGTATAGCTCTGGTCCCATCCCTGGGAATATTTTCCTATTCCCAGGGATGGGACCAATCCATAGTGATCTACCAGGTATAAGGTATTTTTTTTTTAATTCAGTAAAACTGTTTTCAGGAGCTTTATGGAGCAGCCTGACTGACTATCATAGAAAATATTGATACCGAGTTTAGTCAGAATATTAATTCTTAGATATTCTTCTACCTTTGAAATATATTAGATTTCTGTCTAGTAAACACTACGGTCTTCTTTGGTCCCACCCCTGGGAATATTTTCCTATTCCCAGGGATGGGACCAATCCATAGTGATCTACCAGGTATAAGAGCAAGAGACAAATTTACAAAACTGTATGGATCGGAATTTTCACGCTGCGTTGGTGGACCATAGCGGGTACCTCACTTGATCTATTACGAAATACATTATTATGAAAATCTTATATCAAAATATTTTAGAGTATTTTGGGATCTTTACACCACTTCGATTTTAAAGCGCCATCTAGCAGTCACATGAGAGACCCCAAAGTCACAGAAAATAATAAAGTTGTTGTACCAATAGTAAATTGCATAGACTTTGAATTGAAACGATGATGGGTCTTAGTTGTTTTGTAAAAATATATTAAAGTATTATTAATTTAGTATATTTAATTTCCCCAAAAAAATGATAAAGAAATCACGCTTCTCTACTGATGTTGGAATAGTTTAGCCTTTATTCGAAAAGTTTAGCCTTTGCATTTGTTTTTCTTTTGTAGGTCAATAGAACGAATACGATCATCAACCCAGGTTTTTGGTGATTTCGAAATTCGTCGAGGGAACGATAAGGTTTCATTCCCACGACGAAAAGATTTATTTGATCATTTTGCTGAAAATATGATAAAACGAAGCAATCAATTTACAGTTTGTGCTTAATTGTACTGTTCTACATGTGTTCTGATTACCTTAGTTAAATAATTTTTTTGTAAAAGTTTAATTTAAAAAATCTAATAATGGTGATGAATGGAGTTCGTCGTGGTGATGAATGGGACTCGTCGTGGTGATGAATGGGATTCGTCGTGATGATAAATGGAATTCGTCGTGGTGATAAATGGAATTCGTCTGTTGGCAAATACATTACTTGATGAGATTATTTTTGATTTTAAATATCAGAAGTAATGAATACTTCTCGTTCGTTTGCTTTAAGCCTTTCCTGATAAGAACTGCGTTTCAAACCGAATAATCACAACTGAACCTGGCAAAGCAAGCAAGTAATCCATACTGTTTTTTATGGTCTAAAACCAGAAGAATATTTATTAACGTTTATAAAATGTAAATAGTCGGGGCATAAATTCGTCGTGGTGATGAATTGGATTCGTCGTGGTGGTAAATGGAATTCATCGTAGGGATGAATGGTGTTCATCGTGGTGATGAACTCGATTCATCGTAGGGATGAATGGTGTTCATCGTGGTGATGAATGGTGTTCATCGTGGTGATGAATGGGATTCGTCGTGCTAATAAACTCGATTCATCGTAGGCATGAAATATGATCAACATGAGGACGAAAGTTTTTGGAAACAGAGATTCGTCATGGTGACGAACAAATTCATCAAGAGGATTACTCCGTACGTTAGCTGACTTTTGACGAAAAATAATCGTAATGATGTACAAATTCGTCGTCATGACGAAGCTTTTTCTATCAGTGTAGAGCGATATTACATAACCTCTAAAATGAATGTTTTTCTTGAAAATGTCGGACATCATGGACTTAATCGCGAATCACAATATTGGTATTGTTTGAAGCGGAATAGCGAGTTTTAGCTGCGCATATGAAAATTTTCACGATTGACTCCATGATGTCCGACATTTTCAAGAAAAACTTGAATTTAGAGGTTATGTAATATCGCTCTAGCTTACCGGCGGCTCAATGAAGTGATTTGAAGTGACGTTTGAAGTGACGTTTCGGCCATTTGTAATATGTCATGATCTGTCATTTGTTTTTCATTGTATTCAGTAGGGTTTACAATTTTATCATGGAGAGATATACGCAAGAAAAACGTTTACATATTACTAAGTTTTATTACGAAAATAATCGTTCTCCAATTGTAACTTTTCGTGCGCTAAGTCCACTTTCCAGTCGACCTACGACCTTGATACCCATGAGCAAAATTTAAGTTCTCGTTAAGAACTAACTTTTTGCCATAAGCCGATTCCCGATCCGACGTACCGTTAAGGATCTAGAGCAAAAAAAACTTTCCGTTCACATTTAAAAATGATGCTAAGTCCATTTTTTTAAATCCAAAAAAAAAACACTTTCCAGTCGACCTACGACCTTGATATCCATAAGCAATATTTTAGCTCTCGTTAAGAGCTATCTTTTTGCCATTGACCGATTGTGGCTACGTGCCACACAGCAAATGAAACAATTGAATTGTTGCGAGAAAAGTTTGGAGATTCGATTATTTCAAGAAATTGTGATATTGAATGGCCTCCAAAAAGTTGTGATTTAACACCATTAGACTATTTCTTGTGGGGTTATTTGAAGTCATTGGTCTTTCGAAATAAACCAAACTCTCTTCAAGCTTTACAAGCCAATATTGAACGTGCCATTCATGACATACGACTTGAATTAGTGGAAAAAGTGCTCCAAAATTGGGTTCATCGAATTCGTTCCTGCAGAAGAAGTCTTGGAGGCCATTTGAATTACGTTTTATTTAGAACTTAATTGTGTCGATTGTACTTCACATTAAACAAAAAACTTTTGAATTTGCTTAACAATAAGTGAGTTTTTTTTCAAAGAAATCATATCACTCCTATTGGAAAACGCTGTATTTGGAGAGATATTTATTAAACAAAACAAGCTTTAATTTGAGATGCGGACAACCGCGATATATTTTTTTGACCCGCCCTAAGGTATATTAGTTATAATAAGGCGTTAAATATCTGAATAAAACCTAAGCTTATCCGCATACTTTGTATTATTTTACTGATTAATTCTAATAATTTTTTCTTTTTATTTTAGGTAAGTTTTTCCATAAAAACATTGGATCTATGTGAAAAAAATACAACTGTAGAAACGTAAGTTTGATAACACAGTACAACATTTTTGAGGTCATCAAACGTTGACTCCGTTTTTACTATAGTTTCTGAAAATTTTATTATATCGTGAATATTTTAGCTAAACCTTGATTTTGAAAATTTTTTTCTGAGAAAATGTATATTTTCCAATCGATATATCTAGTTAACCGATGAGTTTGTTTGTTTTATGGCCCTCAGCATAATTGTAGGTATAGACTAGGAGAAAAAATAAGTAAAACAAACTGGTTTAAAAAAACAGAATCTATTGCTTCAAAATTGTTCGAAGACATTTCTGCGCATAATTTATCGTTACTCGGAAATGACTTGTCCGAATTGGTTGAAATAAATTTAGGAAACAAATTAAGACTTACATTACCTTTAACCGATGCGCAAACAAGTTTATAATACGATCAAGAGTCTCACACAACGGTAATTTTTGGCTCTATTTTAACAAATCATAAAAAACATTCCTTAAAATGGGGAGGGCGGGGTTGAAATGTTCTACAAAAATTTTGGCCATGAGTTGTTACTAAATATGTCAGAACAGGCCAGAGGCCAAAACAAAATTTCTCATTACCAAATAATCTGACGAGTAAGCAAAGTTCGATAACGGTAAGTACTTTTTATTTAGCCACTTTTCTCATTATTTTAACATGGGCATGTCATTGGAGGAAAGTGCTTCCCAAAAGCATACAATAAAGTAGCATAATAAGTACTTATTTGTAGCATAGGCATACCACATAAATACCTGCTTATATTTTCACGATTTAAAGTACTTGAATAATGCATTACCAATTAGTTATACAATATGTAGTAGAAATGGTCATTTAAAGTGATTTTTTTGCATATTGTGGCGCATATTTATCGAAACAAACAATTTCCTCATGCCAGATTCGAATTTCTGAACCCAAACCCACATGGGAACAATTCTTCAATGGTCTAACATCTTACGATACGTAAATTTTATTTATTTATTTATATGAATTACAATACAAAGTAAATTTATATTCTAATTTTACGGTCCAGGGAAAAGCCGGTTTACAAAGACCATTTGGCTACATTTTTGCAGCGACAGACCAGAGCCTCTGGTGGGAATCGAACCCACAATCCCCAAACTCATAGGCGAGCACGCTACCAACTCACCTACTGCGGCGCTCGTGATAAATATACGTAAATATTTGTGGTATTTTCATTCAAATCTGCACATTTATTTGAAAACATGTTGAGAAATAAATAAATAATAATAACCCACATATAGCCAAAATTGCATTATATTAAAAATTGCCTAAATGATTTTGATAACAAAAAACCACTTATTTCTGTTATTATTGGTAAGTCATTATTAAAAAGCTGAAAGTAATGCAGCGAATAATGATATATCATTATTTGGTAATGCAGGGATTAATGACAGGTACTTACCAAGATTTTCCTGGGTAACACAAGCGCATTCAAATTCCAGTCATTTGGTCATATTGTCATATACTACAAGTCATTCGGTCACACTCTCCGGGAGACAGGCGGACGGACATACCTCCTAAAATGGATTTCCCACCAAACATTCGACTTTGACGATCCTTAATATAATGAAAAGGAACATTTTTAAAGGCTATTTTAAAAATTCAGACTGATTCAGAAAAATTCTACGACTTATTTGGTTTTCATGAAAAAGGCCCTCCTCCAAAAACGTATTCGAAATTTTCTACAAAAATATTCCTCGTTTGATTATATGTCGTGGTAAAATAATAATGTTGGATTATACCATCCAACACCTAGATATTACCACGTTATGTTTTTTCAAAGTAAACTTGTTTTTATTTCAACTTTTTTGAAAATGAAACAAATTGAATTGAGGTTTGAAGACCCCTAGAAAAAATAATGTGCCATAATGTGTGTAGAATACTTCGATGTTGAAAATTAACTAACGGGTGATCCAAGTAGATATACTTTTTTCAATAGCCTTTTTTGACAGATCACGTGTGAGTCGTGTCATGCTGTCATGTTATTTTTGTTAAGTATTGTTAGGCATTTCATCATGGAAAGACTTACGCCTGAACAACGTTTACAAATCGTTAAACTTTATTACGAAAATGCACATTCTGTGAGGAATGTGTTTCGTGCACTTCGCTCAACTTATGGTCAACATAATCGGCCTACTGAGCGTACTATTCGCAACACCATCAACCATCTTGGGACCCAGCATTCATTATTGGAATGCTGGGTCTCATGAAGACCGTGGAGAGTCGATTCGGCGCCGTTCGCAGCAACTCGGACTGACGTATGGAACGACTTGGCGCATTTTACGTCGAGATCTTAAATTGAAAGCATACAAAATACAGCTTGTGCAAGAACTGAAGCCGCCCGACCTTCCCAAGTGACATCGCTTCGCTCTATGGGCTCTTGTAAAGTTCCAAGAAGATATGACATTTTCGAGCCAAATTTTATTCAGCGATGAGGCCCATTTCTGGCGCAATGGGTATGTAAACAAGCAAATTGCCGCATTTGGGACAAAGAGCAACCTGAAGAGATACAAGAGCTGCCACTTCATCCAGAAAAAACAACGGTTTCGTGGTGGGCCGGTTTAATCATCGGTACATATTTCTTCAAAAATGATGCCGGTGAGAACGTAACCGTCAATGGCGACCGTTATCGTGCCATGATAACCGACTATTTGATGCCTGAAATTGAAGCTCGTGATCTCGGCGACATTTGGTTTCAATAAGACGGCACCACTTCCCACACATCGCATCAATCAATGCATTTATTGAGAGAACACTTCGGTGAGCAGATAATTTTACGTTTTGGGCCGGTCGATTGGCCACCAAGATCGTGTGATATCACACCGTTAGACTTTTTCCTGTGGGGATATGTAAAGTCTAAAGTTTATGCGGACAAACCCGCTTCGATTCAGGCCTTGGAGCAAAACATCACGCGTGTCATTCGCCAGTTAACAGCCGAACTAGTCTCGAACTAGTCATCGAAAATTGGACTCAACGGATGGACCATCTGAGTCGTAGGCGCGGCAAACATTTGATAGACATAATCTTCAACAAATAAATGCCAAAGAATGTTCTTTCAAATGATAATTGAATTGACATTCCCCATTCAATTTGAATTTTCTGTGTTTTTTTTTTTCTTTAAAAAAGTAGGAAACCTTGAAATGGATCACGCTATACAATTGATACATTTAAGTTCTAAACTAAACGTCATTCAAATGACCTCCACGACTTCTTCTGCAGGAACGAATTCTATGAACCCAATTTTCGAGCATTTTTTCCACTAAATCAAGTCGTATGTCATGAATGGCACGTTCAATATTGACTTGTAAAGCTTGAAGAGAGTCTGGTTTATTTCGAAAAACCAATGACTTCAAAGAAGCCCACAAGAAATAGTCTAATGGTGTTAAATCACAACTTCTTGGAGGCCATTCAATATCACAATTTCTTGAAATAATCGAATCTCCAATCTTTTCCCGCAACAATTCAATTGTTTCTTTTGCTGTGTGGCACGGCACGTAGCCACAATCGGTCAATGGCAAAAAGATGGCTCTTAACGAGAGCTAAAATATTGCTCATGGGTGTCAAGGTCGTAGGTCGACTGGAAAGTGTTGTCTGAAATGAAAATTGCTCATGGTGTCATGGTCGCAGGTCGACTGGAAAGTGTTTTTTTGGATTTTAAAAAAAATGGACAGCATCATTTTCAAATGTGCCCGGAAAGTTAATTTTTTGCTCTAGCTCCTTAACGGTACGTCCAATCGGGAATCCGTCAATGGCAAAAGGATAGCTCTGAACGAGAGCTAAAATATTGCTCATGGGTGTCAAGGTCGTAGGTCGACTGGAAAGTGTTAAGTCTTAAATAAAAAGTTTCAATGAACTTAAAGCCCTTTGGTCATTTTGGGCCACCCTGTGTATTAATCGTTGTAAAAGTCTAAGACTATTTAGCCGTCTGTCCACATGTCTGTTGTCATCACGCTACAATCTATAATATATTCTTGAAATGGCTGAAATTTGGTACATATACTTCTTATAGCTGCAGGTAACTTGGGATTGAAAATGGTCAATATCGGTCCATTTTTAAAAATAACCCCATATATATCATTTCTCCGATTAAACTTATTAATCAATGAATCGGGCTGAAATTTGGTAATTTGGAGTTTATTTGTACCCGAAACCATTCACGTGCGACGTATGGTGCAGGGCATGTATGTTTCGGCATGACCGAACTTAACGCCGCTTTTACTTGTTTTAATTTCAAGCGGAAAACTTATTTCAACTGAAATTTTGTGATTTTTTTTAAACTTCAATTGACGTGTTTTGACTTCAATTGGAGTTTTTTGGAATTTCAATTGACGCGTATTGAATTTCAAGTGGATATTTTCAAAGTTCTGAATTTCAATTGACCATTTGAATTTAAATTAAGTTTTTCAATTTCAAATGGTCATTTTTGAATTTCAATTGATCTTATTTGAAATTGAATTAATGTTTTTTTTTTGAATTGCGGTGTTATAGAACAATTAAAGCTTTTTTTTTAAAGGAAAATGACGACTGAGCTTCAGAAAATTCAATGAATTCGCCGAATCCAAATATTCTTCAAAAATATTCCCCATACGGTTTCACTGAAGATGTCCTATCCATGCACTGAATTTTTGTAAAATTAATTAATTTTATGATTTTTACTAAACTAAAATTTGCAGAAAAATCATTAATTTAAATGTGGTTATTGTAACTGTGCTCCACCTGGGGCGAACCTGGCCTTTGAGGTTTTATTATATTCGCATAAGACTATCGTTTGAAAAAAAACCATTGAACTGTGATTTTGTAGCTCATTGTAATAAATTTAAAGTTTCTTAGTTTTATCTTAGAATTTTTATTTCCCACAGATTTTATTTTGAAAAATCTTAAAAAATCTTTTATATTTTCTATCACGTTTTTTATTTTCAAATCGACAATTCCTTCAAACAACATTGCACTTTTGGTACATGACAAACGATACGACGACATACGACCAGTTCGTTTATTTAAGGAAAAAAATGCTTAAAAACGATTGTTCGAAGAATTTAATGCAACCAGTTTTTCAGTTTATTGGCCATATGCTGCCGATTTGTGATTCTATTCGATTTCAACTGTTGCTTTTTTTCTCTTATTTTATCCATAAATCAGAATGAATGTTACGTATGCAGTATATTACACGCTAAGAAAAACTTGTTGCCTCAGCAAAGAAATATTTCAACAATTGTGAGTAATAATTTCGATTAATGAAAATTCTTTTGCTGAACTCGGAAATTATTTTTCTTAATGATTTCTTTTTATTATTAGTTAAATACATCTGTTTTGCTGCAAAATTTTTCTGCTTCAGTAACACATTTTTCTTTGAGTGTATTTTTCTGTACAAAGAGATCGTAAGTTGTAACCTTGAAGTTGACACAATAAATGTGCGCAAGAGGGAGAGAACAAAAAAAAATCCAAACAATAATTTTACCCATTTTTGGTTATAATAGTTTTGGCAACGACAACAAGTACCAGTTTGAGAGTTCCAAGCAACGAAAGATGATGCCAAAGCAGTGCTGCACTAAATGAATACTTCAAATGACAGTTTAAAGTACTCCTTTGTGCAGTAGTAGCGTAACTTTTTACTCAATTCGGTTTATAAATTATGCGAATAATTCGATTTTCATTGGCTACAGTGGATTTCAACTTTATTTATCATGATATGCCTTTATAGAAACTACTCTTATTATGGCCAGCGTCAGTTTGTGGTGCCATCAGTTTAAACCCAAGTTTATCTTTTCAGCATGAATGAAGTTTTTATGTAACGGGATTTAATGTCATTATAATTGCGATTTTTTTTCTCATTTCTCAATAATAAATAGTAAATAGATATTTGTATTTATTACAATATTCAAATAATCTATAAATACAAATTTAACCATGAATGTTGCTCTTACTATTGATATTTTGTGTTCACATCTTAAAATTAGATATATGCAGAGTATACATACTTACATATATGTAGGAACATAAAACAGATGTCCAGAAATATTGACAGAATCCCATAATTAATGAAAAAAAATATCAATTTAGATTTTATAAATTTGAGGTGGCGCATTGATTAATTTAAAAAGTGTGCCCACAAAGTTTGTTGGGAATTACAAAAGGTTACTAATTTCAGCCATAATTTGCAATTTCCTCAATTTCAATTAGATATGAAACTAAAAAAATTCCATTTGATGGCTTTTAGGTCGATTGAAATTCAAAACTTTCATTGAAATTCAAAATAAATAAATAAATAAATTTTCTATACGAAAAGATCATCGTTGATGACTTTTCTATACGAAAAGATCATCGTTGATGACTTTTCTATACGAAAAGATCATCGTTGATGACTTTTCTATACGAAAAGATCATCGTTGATGACTTTTCTATACGAAAAGATCATCGTTGATGACTTTTCTATACGAAAAGATCATCGTTGATGACTTTTCTATACGAAAAGATCATCGTTGATGACTTTTCTATACGAAAAGATCATCGTTGATGACTTTTCTATACGAAAAGATCATTGTTGATGACTTTTCTATACGAAAAGATCATCGTTGATGACTTTTCTATACGAAAAGATCATCGTTGATGACTTTTCTATACGAAAAGATCATCGTTGATGACTTTTCTATACGAAAAGATCATCGTTGATGACTTTTCTATACGAAAAGATCATCGTTGATGACTTTTCTATACGAAAAGATCATCGTTGATGACTTTTCTATACGAAAAGATCATCGTTGATGACTTTTCTATACGAAAAGATCATCGTTGATGACTTTTCTATACGAAAAGATCATCGTTGATGACTTTTCTATACGAAAAGATCATCGTTGATGACTTTTCTGTACGAAAAGATCATCGTTGATGACTTTTCTGTACGAAAAGATCATCGTTGATGACTTTTCTATACGAAAAGATCATCGTTGATGACTTTTCTATACGAAAAGATCATCGTTGATGACTTTTCTATACGAAAAGATCATCGTTGATGACTTTTCTATACGAAAAGATCATCGTTGATGACTTTTCTATACGAAAAGATCATCGTTGATGACTTTTCTATACGAAAAGATCATCGTTGATGACTTTTCTATACGAAAAGATCATCGTTGATGACTTTTCTATACGAAAAGATCCTCGTTGATGACTTTTCTATACGAAAAGATCATCGTTGATGACTTTTCTATACGAAAAGATCATCGTTGATGACTTTTCTATACGAAAAGATCATCGTT
Source organism: Eudasyphora cyanicolor (assembly GCA_963930755.1). Lineage (NCBI taxonomy): Eukaryota > Metazoa > Arthropoda > Insecta > Diptera > Muscidae > Eudasyphora > Eudasyphora cyanicolor. Next base: position 133,188,429 of record OZ005735.1, on the reverse strand, counting down.
GATGACTTTTCTATACGAAAAGATCATCGTTGATGACTTTTCTATACGAAAAGATCATCGTTGATGACTTTTCTATACGAAAAGATCATCGTTGATGACTTTTCTATACGAAAAGATCATCGTTGATGACTTTTCTATACGAAAAGATCATCGTTGATGACTTTTCTATACGAAAAGATCATCGTTGATGACTTTTCTATACGAAAAGATCATCGTTGATGACTTTTCTATACGAAAAGATCATCGTTGATGACTTTTCTATACGAAAAGATCATCGTTGATGACTTTTCTATACGAAGAGATCATCGTTGATGACTTTTCTATACGAAGAGATCATCGTTGATGACTTTTCTATACGAAAAGATCATCGTTGATGACTTTTCTATACGAAAAGATCATCGTTGATGACTTTTCTATATGAAAAGATCATCGTTGATGACTTTTCTACATGAAAAGATCATCGTTGATGACTTTTCTGTATGAAAAGAACACCGGTTTTAACATTATGTGAACTGGTATTACAATTATGAGCCAATTAATCTTAGTGTGCCATTTTGTGTGGGAGATACCAAAAAGGGTGTAGCAATACGAACATTTTTCACTGGACAGTCGGCACTATGAAAGCATTCCACTGCACAAAATTTGGCTTTTTGTGAGGGAGGTACTAGAAGGGCCATCTTCGAACGTAGCCTGAAATATAAAAAAATATTGTCACATACCATATTTGAAGTCATTCTGTTACGTCTATCGAGAGTTATCGTGCGCACCAGCCAGGCAGACAGACGGACGGACATTGACTTAAAATACCCTAGAACGGATTTTCGCCGAACATACTTGGGGTCTTAGTTGACTCCTTCGATGTGTTACAGTTTTGGCCCGTCGAAAATGATATAAAACCTCCTCGACAAAAGTGAGCGTATAATTAAGATACATTTAACTGTTTTGTGTACGTAGAATACTTGATAATGCGTTTTTGAAAAGTATTCTTGTAGTACACTTTTATGAGCTTAGATTTCTGCAAAATGTGACAAAATGTGTAAAAATTAAAAGATATTAATTTAAATATGTGCAGGATAATATTATTGGCTTAGTTTTGTTAATAAACAACATCAAAAACTTTCGATTTCGTTTCTGGAAATAGCGAGGCATTTTCTTTGCCACTTTTCCCGAAAACTCTACTTTTCTTAAATATTTTTGAAGTTGAAAAATTGGAATTATGTTAAAATCGCGGGGATGCATAATAGACATAAAAGGTGCATATATTTTGTAGTATATCATGTCGTCGGTGTACAATTTTTTCAAGAAACTAATGGCGATTTCTATTCTGGAAAAAGTGTTGCATTTTCTTTGCTCTTTTCACGTAAACTGCACCTTTCTAACACATTTTGGAAATTTGAAAATTTATGTACCGTAAATTCGAGGGACTACATTACTTCGACTTCAATGGCGCAAATATTTTTTTAGTATTTCACGTCGATGGGGTAACATTTTTTCCAGAAACGAAATCGCCATTAGTCACCATTAATTAACATCATACCACAATTGCGCTACTGGAATTTTTGTGGTACACATTTAGGGTAGTTAGTTTCTGTGGTATTTCATTCACGCATACCAATTGAAAGCTCTTGCTCCAAATATGTGCAGAATAGTAATTCTTTATGTAATTTGTAAATTTTAATATTGAAAAATAGAAAGTTAAAATTATGATCAAATAAAAAACTTATTAAAATAAATGCGCTACAGTGCTTATTTGTGGTCCACTTTTAGTGTCTATACTGTCTTCGAACAGTAATAAATTGTACTTCAATAGAAAGTTTCATTTTCCAAGAAGTGCCGAATAATATTATAAATTATTTTGGTATACAGTAAGATTCAAAAAAGGTGCATATTTAATAAATTCAAAAACTCCTGCATTTTATTCTTCTCCACATGCATATCTAGGTAGGTATGTGCATGTGGATATATTTAGATGATATATGACTTAACAAACAAATATTATAAATATTATCTAGTGCTGCCTTAAACCACAAATATATAATTAAATATTTTTTCCGCGTGATTTCAAAAATATAATCATAACCCATTGAACCTTTGGAATATTATAATAAATTGGTAGAAAATAGTTCTTCTTTTTGTTCCTAGATAAGTTGTTGTATGCAAAAATACAAAATTTTTATATTTTTATTATTCTACTGCGCAATATTTATAAACAACAGTGATAATTAAATGTATATGTTTCCGTCTGTTGAAAGTCAACGTCACTCACAAGTGGTTTGACTCTTTGTCTAAATAACGAATCATAATTGATAGCATTTTTTGGTGTTCGTTCTAAAAATGTGGTTTAGAGATTAAACATAAATATATATATATATCTATATGTTTAGGCACAAAATCCGTTAATGGAAGTGTGCGCGCTTCACACCCTGCTAACCAGGTTCAAAAACTAACAGTGTAAGGTCTAAAGACCTTACAGTTTCAGACACCCTGATATTTGGTTCTTTAAGACATTTTAATTTATGTTTTCTTCATGAAGAAAGTAATTATTCTTCGGGTATTTCATAAATCGCCACATACAATTTGGAATTTTTCCAATACTAAAAGATAGATGCATTTTTGTTACCACTCTTCAGCGACATTCTTTTTATTACTTTAGAAATCGTTGTTTTTAGTTTCTTTTTTTTTTTGAGATTAGACCAATCAAATCAAATATTATCATCAAAACATAAATTTAGAAATTTTAGTAGTAGAATGGCCTATCTTATCTTCATGCCAGTGTATCTTGTCTAAAGGTACAAAATTGAAAATTCCAACAAAAACAAGTAAGAAAGTTTCAGTCGGGTAAACAGACTAAGGTATACCCTCACTTTGTGAGTAATGTAATATATAACATTACACCAATAAATCTGTCAATTTGTGTGGGAGGTACCAGAAGGGGTTTTCCAAATACACATATTTTTCGGTAAACAGTACATTCTTAAATACATTGCATTGTGCTGAACTATAAGCGTTTGTGTGCACTGGTATATTAAAGTTACGAGCTATGTAATTTTGGTATGATTTGGTCATTTTGTGTGGGAGGTACAAAAAGGGGCGGGGTGATAACGCCCACTTTTTACAGGACTATAGGCACTACAACAGCATTACACTGTACAAAATTTCAAGTATTTGTATGCACTGGTATTAAAGTTACAAGCCGGTTACTTTGGTACGAAACGGGCCATTTGTGTGGGCGGTACCAAAAGGGGCTGTACAATGATGCCCATTTTTTACCGGACTATAGGCGCTACAAAAACATTATACTGTAGAAAATTTCAAGCATTTGTATGCACTTGTATTAAAGTTATAAGCAGTTAAATTTTGATGCAAAATGGTCCATTTGTGTGGGAGGTACCAAAAGGGGCATGCCAACTTCACCCATTTTTCTCGAGTTAATAGCGACTAATATACTAATATTATGTGCAGAATTTCAAAAGATTCGAATAAGTAGTATAGAAGTTATTAAAGAATCAATATTTCACTAAATTTTAACCCTTTGTGTGGGAGGTACCAGAAGGAGTAGACCAACATGGCCCATCTTCGAACTCATCCGGAGATAGATCAAAATATTACCACATACCAAATTTGAAGTCAATCGGCTACTCCTTTCGAGAGTTATCGTGCGCACCAGCCAGCAGACAGACAGACAGACAGACAGACAGACAGACAGACAGACAGACAGACAGACGGACGGACATTGCTCATTCGACTTAAAATGACCCAAAACGGATTTCCTCCGAACATACTTAGGGTCTTAGATCACTCCTTCGATGTGTTACACTTTTTTCCGTAGCAAATGATATATACCCTCGTCACACTAAAGTGAGGGTATAAAAATCCCATCCAATCTGTTAAAACAAATATATTAACGTCATCGATTATGTGTGATAATATTTTGCAATGCCGCGAAAATATACTACATGTTTTGATAAGATTCCGTCACTATTTTTCGGAGATTTGTATTGTAGTTTATGAGTATTATTAGAAACACTTGAGTTGAAGTATTACTTTTACTGGATTTTTTTTGGTTGCGCTTAAGCAAATAATTGATTTCCCCATTTGCAAGTTAAAGAACGAAAATATACCACCAAAAATTATGAAAGTAATAAAATTTTGTTTCGAGTATTATTGCTGCAATCAAAACATGTATATATTTGTTAAGAAATTTTTTTTTTAAATCAATGAATAATCCTTATGATTTATAGTTTTTGTTTGAATTTATTATTTTGGGTAAACCCGAGAATACGTATCTAATACAATTCACAGGTTATATATATATTGATAAGAAACAGGAAAGGCAATGCTAAAGTGGGGCGGGGCGGTGACGACTATACATATAATAACTTACCCCTCCTCTTTTAAAAGTAAAGGTATAACTTATATCTCGACTTTAATTAAAATAATAAAAAAACAATGGACCTTTATAGGGACTACATATTAAAATCCAAATTTAATGGTAGGTTTGGCCTCGGGATCTTCTCGAAGGGGCTAGTGGCAGGCCTGTTTACCAGTCTGAAATGTTGGATATTAGGAAGATATCACAATGGCTGAGATAAAATGTTCTGACAAAGGTTGAAATATATATATTCTCCGGTAGCCAAGCTATCATTTAATCCCAGGATTATGTATTCCTGAATTCAAGAAATTCCCTAAACTGCTACTGGACTACTAATGAGATGACTGAGCTCTTCACTTGTACCACACATGGATGCCCGGAAATGACGCATAGCCCGAGGTGTGGCCTCAGGATTTATTCGATAGACCTAGCGCTGTCTACAGCTCGTAACCTACTTAATCTGTGCAGTGTTTACCAGTCTGAAATGTTGACTATTAGGGAGGCAGCAGAATAGCTCGAGATAAAAGGTTCTGACAAAGTTTGGTATAAATATATTCTCCGAATGTCAGGCTGCCATTAAATCTCTAGATTCTGTATTTCAAAATTCAAGAATAGCCATCAATTGGCGCAGATTTTTAACAAAATGGCTGAACCGTTCAAAATCCTGGCCACAGGCAAATTCCAAGTAACTGTAGTGCAGATGAGTTTGTACGGCTAAGAACATTCTTATTCAAGTATTCCAGGGGAACTGGAATATGAAGGCATGCCTCCAGCAAGCTCTTCTTTCGAGAGGCTACACTTACGACAACAAACAGCAGATGGTTGCAGCAAGCTCTTCTTTCGAGAGGCTACCCTTACGACAACAAACAGCAGATGGTTGCTCAACAGTATGGACATGTATAAATTAAAAGTTGATGTGATCCCGGCTAAATTTGAAAATCCTGCCTACATCTCGTCTCACTTATCACATTTCGCTTGACGGGTCACTGGCTTATTGAACGGCACTTAGAAATACCAAAGATAAGGCACAGGGGAGGATAAATAGATAGAACATCTATCGAGTTACTAAACCTCTGCACAAAGCGGTAGGATACCCTTGGCCTTAATTTATTTAGTGAGTTAGCAAATTTGGCTGACATTAGCATCTGCCAACACATGGAGTTTTAAAGTAATCGGATTGGTTCATATTTTCCTTTCACTTCTCGTGTTATCACAATGGACTACATAGTCTATGTGAGCAAGCAGCATACAACTTTAACCAAATTTATATTTTTTTTAAGGAATATAGTACTTTTTTATCTCACTAAGATTCTATACAAATGATACTTGTATAGAAACTTTATAACTTCGTTGTTTAGTACGAGAAATCAGTGTTGGATTTGATGCAATCCAAGTAGCTGTTTAAACGGATGAAGGCAGTGGGACACAACCAGCAGAAGAGCCGGTGAATGTCAGAACAACGTAAACCATGGTATAAACAAAATTAATGAGTCGTCAGAGTAATAATGGTATATCCACCTACTTTATTGTAACTCTACCTACACAACTGTAGCTCCATCTTCGATATTGTAGGTCCACCTTCACTACTGCAGCTCCATCTGCAACCAAGACCACCGGGCTGGTGCAATAGATGTAAACGAAGACAGCGTCGGTGATTACTTACATTCGGGTCCACTACAAGGTTTTGGTCACATTGGTAGCAGATTTGAAGATCTTACCCCAACCGGAAGCAATGACATAAGTAGCGTAAAAGCTAGCAATTACGGCAAAAATTTTACTGCACGGATTCTAATGGTGTAAGAGACAGACGTGCTGTTGATCAATGAGATATCGTTCTTCAAGGTCTTGCTGTCCTAGTCAGAGTAGATGATAATGTTAGTGCTGGAGAAGATGTGGATAACTTCAGCGGAGGTACAAACAGATATCCCACAATAACTGTGGAGATACTGAAACTTTAAATAATATTTGAGATTAATAATTAAAATATTCTGTGAAACTCCAGAATACTGTCTGTCCACTTATTCACTGGTACAGTGGGTTAAAAAGTCAAAAGCAATTGGGAACCGATCCCAAACTGCTTGCTGGAAATTAGGTAGGTATAGCTGACCTTCAAGAACAGACCGACTTGGTAGGGGAATTAGATAACGGAGGCAGCATTGTGATTGGCGATACCACCCTTGTCTTAAACGACGGGCATAATAACATTGTAGCATACCCACATCATAGGAGTGGTGGCCTAATCAGAGTTCAATGCGAAAAAGATCAATTTCTTTTAAAAAGATATGATCACGGCAAAGAATAAAACCCAATACCTTATCCCAGATCTGACCCAAAACGTATACAATAACAATAAGTACAATTAAAATTATTTTGGTTACACTCAAAAAATAAATAAGTTAGTGAAATATAAAACAGTTATCACAATAACTTCACTAGTGTTCTAGATTACGAAAATGAAATTGCAAAAGAAAGTGTTCAGTTTTAAAACGTCATTCATTCAAACCCATAATCAATTGAGTATCTTTTGGTTAACAGGACACAGCGGAGTGGTTTGAAATGAACGGGAAAACAGCTTGGCCTCTAAGGCCAGAGAACCTCTAGTAATAAACTTAGAAAATTGGAAACCTTTCAAAACCACGAAGGATGATTTAAAGCACTGGGCAGTGGTGGCTCACAAAATGGTGTGGGATAGCGAAACAGTGTGAGAAACTGCAAAGATAATGGGGGGTGACCCAGATGAGAAGAAAACAAGTAGTTTTCTGAAATTAAACTAAATAAGATGATGAGTGTTCTAACGTGACGATGGAACATTTTCTGTGTCACTGCACGCTGAAAAAAAATGGCTTCTGTAGTATATTGTCCCAAACATATTCGGCTTGAAACATATATATGTTTGGGGTAGACTCTAAGCATGTAATATTTGGTACACACAAAAATTGTGTATTTGGGAAGATGTTGTTCTAAACAAATATTTGTTTACATTCCAATATGTTTTTATTTGGGACCATTATTTCCGAAACAAATATTTATTTGCATTTAAGTATTCATAAAATACATAAATTGTCTCAAATTTTTCAGTAATTCAAAGTTAAATTTTTAGAAATTTTTAATGTTCGTAAAAAATAATAATTGAAATCATATAATCTTGGATCAGTATAAAGTACTTAGAGGATTGACGACTAATGATGGCTTGGAATACTCAGAAATTTGAAATGATTGATTTAAAACAGAAGGTAATGCTGCATATGGTATCATAACTGGGAGGTACAATTCGAAACCCAAGAAAAATTTAAACTGAAATATGAAAAACTCAGCAAAAGTTTTGGAAATATTTTTTAAATAAAATATATTTGGAAAAATTCCTAAATAATAATTTTATTTGTATTTAAACACATATTTTATTTGAGAAATTTAGTTTGCAAATATAATTTGTTGTAATATATTAATATATGCGTTCCAAATATATTTTATTGATTTTCAAATAAAATTTATTTGCTAAGAAATATTTAATATTTAAAAATTTGTGTTCCAAATATATTTTCTTTCGATTCAAACATATCAAAAAAGGCGATTTTGCCCCGTGTGCTCGGCTTTCACACATGCAAGATCCCAATATTTCGAGTCCGACATATTACCAGATTTGACTCATCTCAGAGGATATGACTGGATGATACTGAGAAAATTCGTGTCAGTATCGATTTTCTGTAACTCGTGAGATATAAAAAGGATCATAAATAAGTAGCGCACAACAGGCCAAACCTCTGACATAAGCGTATGTCCATGGACACGTCTCCTTTCTTCAACCTAACCTAACTGAACTAATAACTACTGTTGTCATTTTGGTATGCTTTAATCTATTGAGCCATTTCCCAGTTAGTATAGACATTAGCTGTTGCGGTTAGAAATCCCCTGCAATTGCCAACTTTAAAATGTTGTCCATCTGACGACAATACTCTTCCACCCATGTCTACATAGGATATTTTATAATATCTAACCATTTTACCAAAGATAAAACATGTATACCTTATTTTAAGCAATTACATTTATTCAAATATGAAAAATCCCTATTCCAATAAAGGTAGAAACTTCAATTTGTTATCGTTATTTAGTAGGAGATGCCAGTGTTAGACTTGATCCAATCCAAGTAGCTGGTAATACGGGTGAAGGCAGCAGGGTAGCCCTTGGCGCAACCGGCAGATGAACCGAATGAAGTCAAACCAACTTGAACCTTAGTGGATTCCAAAACCAATGGGCCGCCAGAGTCACCGTTGCAGGTGGAAACACCACCGGTGGTGGAGACGCAAATGTTGGAGGAGGTAACAATGGAGGTACCATAGGTGGCAGCACAGACGGTGTTGGTGATGACTTGCATGCGGGCCCATTGCAAGCTGTTGGTCACACTGGTGGCAGAGTCGGAGATCTTGCCCCAACCGGAAGCAATGACATAATCACCGGCATAGGTGGAGTAAGAGCTGGCAATGGCGGGCAATTTGACGGCTGCGATCTTGGTGGTGTAAGAAACAGAGGGGATCTTGATCAAAGAGATATCGTTCCTCAAGTTGTTGCTGTTCCAGCCGGAGTGGATGATGATGCTGCTGCTGGAAACGGTGTGGGTAACTTCAGCGGAGGTACGGGTAGTAGCGCCCAAGTAGACAGTGACGGAAGAGATACTAAAAAAAAATCAAAGAACCATTGAGATTCGTACCATGAGGCGCTCCCTCCACAATTCTTCTAACTTACCCAGAGGTACAGTGAGCAGCAGTCAAAACCCATTGGTTGCCAATCAAAGAACCACCGCACCAGGCAGAGGACAAAGCGCTAACTTTCAAGGATAGACCGACTTGGTAGGGGAATTGACCGACGGAGGCAGTGTTGCCATTGGTGATACGACCCTCACCTTCGACGACGGGCATAACAACAGAGCGGGATTCCACATTGTTGTCTCTCAAATCAAAGGCCGAAGCGGTGGCCAAAGCCAAAGCGAAAACGATCAAGAATTTCATATTGCTGCAACGATACAACTGATACTTTTTGCATAGGCGAACCTATCTTTTATAGGAAAATTAGCATATGTATTTCCTATCACAGTCCCGACACAGTACATACCTAATCAATAATATTAGAGTTATTTTGGTGGCACTTAAAGTTGGATATGTTCTAGATTATAAAGTGCAATATTAAAAAAAATTATTAACATATTCAAAATGTTATCAATTTGAAAGATCTACATCCCCGTTTGTGAAGTCACGAATCACAAGATTCAACTTTATTTACGGCAATACGGCTGTTTATCGGAGAGAGAGCCAGGACGAATAGAAAGGGGAATTCCTCCCAGTGATGTATGTCTTTCAAATTGATAAGATATTTGAATATGCTAATAAATTTTTTATTATTGCGATATTTCATTTTGTAATCTAGAACACACACATCCAACCTTAAGTGGCTCCAAAATAACTCTAATACTATTGATTAAGTATCTACTGCGTCAGGACTGTGATAGGAAATACATATGCTAATTTTCCTATAAAAGATAGGTTCGCCAATGCAAAAAGTATCAGTTGTATCGTTGCAGCAATATGAAATTCTTGATCGTTTTCGCTTTGGCTTTGGCCACCGCTTCGGCCTTTGATTTGAGAGACAACAATGTGGAATCCCGCTCTGTTGTTATGCCCGTCGTCGAAGGTGAGGGTCGTATCACCAATGGCAACACTGCCTCCGTCGGTCAATTCCCCTACCAAGTCGGTCTATCTTTGAAAGTAAGCGCTTTGTCCTCTGCCTGGTGCGGTGGTTCTTTGATTGGCAACCAATGGGTTTTGACTGCTGCTCACTGTACCTCTGGGTAAGTTGGAAGAATTGTGGAGGGATTGTCTTATCATGGTACGAATCTCAATGGTTCTTTGATTTTTTTTAGTATCTCTTCCGTCACTGTCTACTTGGGCGCTACTACCCGTACCTCCGCTGAAGTTACCCACACCGTTTCCAGCAGCAGCATCATCATCCACTCCGGCTGGAACAGCAACAACTTGAGGAACGATATCTCTTTGATCAAGATCCCCTCTGTTTCTTACACCACCAAGATCGCAGCCGTCAAATTGCCCGCCATTGCCAGTTCTTACTCCACCTATGCCGGTGATTATGTCATTGCTTCCGGTTGGGGCAAGATCTCCGACTCTGCCACCAGTGTGACCAACAGCTTGCAATGGGCCCGCATGCAAGTCATCACCAACACCGTCTGTGCTGCCACCTATGGTACCTCCATTGTTACCTCCTCCAACATTTGCGTCTCCACCACCGGTGGTGTTTCCACCTGCAACGGTGACTCTGGCGGCCCATTGGTTTTGGAATCCACTAAGGTTCAAGTTGGTTTGACCTCCTTCGGTTCATCTGCCGGTTGCGCCAAGGGCTACCCTGCTGCCTTCACCCGTATTACCAGCTACTTGGATTGGATCAAGTCTAACACTGGCATCTCCTACTAAATAACGATAACAAATTGAAGTTTCTACCTTTATTGGAATAGGAATTTTTCATATTTGAATAAATGTAATTGCTTAAAATAAGGTATCATGTTTTTTCTTTGGTATAATGGTATATATATAAATAAGTATTATAAAATGTCCGATGTAAACATGGGTGGACTAGCATTGTCGTCAAATGGACAACATTTTAAAGGTGGCAATTGCGAAAGATTTATAAACGCAACAGGAAAGGACTCAATAGATGAAAGTATAACAAAATGATAACAGTAGTTATTAGTTCAGTTAGGTTGGAAGTAGACGTTTAAACGTCTAATGTCCATGGACATACACTTAAGCCAGTGGATCGGCCTGTTGTGCGCTCCTTATTTATGATCTTTTTTATAAAGGGTGGTCCAACCACAATGCACGATGTTAATTGTGAGTCACATCTTGATGTCAACTTTTTTGCCCAATTTAATTTGATATTTCTTAGTTTCAGTGTTTGGCAAATTCAACCATGGAGAGGTACACAATTTAGCTGCGCGTTAGGATTGTGGAAGCCTTTTACGAAAATGGGGGTTCAAACCAAAATGCATTTAGTACACTTCGTGATTTTTTAGGTCAGCGTAATCGACCAAATGTGTCCACAATCGGGAGAATGGTGTGCAAATTTCAGCAAACCGGTTTTGTAGGAGATGTGAAAACATGCATGTGCATGCTCGCCCAGTTCGTTTGGTGCGTTTTATACTTCTTCGAAAATGAGGTCGGCCAATCAGTTACCGTGAATGGTGTTCGCTATCGCGAGATGATAACGGACTTCTTGTGGCCAGAAATGGAGGATAAGGACCTGGACGAAATGTGGTTGCAACAGGATGGTGCAACTTGCCACACAGCCAACGAAACAATGGCTCTTTTGCGCGAGAAATTCAATGGCCCTGTTTTCTCACGTCGTGGCGATGTTGCACATCTTTCTTTGGGGATATTTAAAAGAAAATGTGTACGTCAATAAGCCAAGAACAATTCAAGAGCTAAATAAGGAGATTATTCAGCACATTACGACATTGAACCTAAATCATGTCTCAGAGTCATTGAAAATATGGACCATCGGATAGAGGTATGCCACCGAAGCGGTGGCGAGAATTTGACCAATATTTTGAAACGAATTTTCTCAGTGTCTTCCAGTCATATCCTCTGAGATGAGTCAAGTCTGGTAATGTGACGGACCCGAAATATCGGGATCTTGCATGTGTGAAAACCCATAGAAAATGTTGCATCGTTTCGACGTTTTCCCTGCATGTCCTGCATTCGTCATCTGGTATTCTTATGCGATGCAGATGTGTTTGTAAACTTGAGTGTCCCTTTAGAACTGTCATCATCTTGCTAATTTCGATTTTGTTTAATTTCAGAAAACTACGTTGTTTCTTCTCATCTGGGTCACCCCACAGTATCTTTGCAGTTTCTCACACTGTTTCGCTATCCCACACCATTTTGCCCACTGCTTCAACTTATCCTTTGTGACTTCGAAAGATTTCAAATTTTCTATGTGTATTACTCGAAGTTTTCTGCTCTTAGAGGCCAAACTGTTTGCCCGTTCATTTCCAATGACTCCGCTGTGTCCTGGTACCCATAAGATACTCAATTGAGTATGGTATGGGTTAAAATGAATGAAGTTTTAAAATTGAAACCTTTGTTTTTGCAATTTCACTTTCGTAATCTAGAACACTAGCGAAGTGATTGTGACCAAACCAAACCAAAATAATTTTAATCGTACTTTTTGTGTGGAGTTTCGGTCAGATCTTTGATAATGTTTTTGTTTTTTTTTTGTTCAATGTGATCATTTCTCTATAATATAATGTGAAATTCTTGGTCGTTTTCACTTTGTACTCTGCTTTGACCTTCGATCCAACGATGTGGGTATACTACAATGCCCGTTGTTGAAGACAAAAGTGGCATCACCAATCACCATTTTGGTATAATCTTGAACATCAGCTATACCTACCTGGTGGTTTCTTGATCGATTCCCAATGTGCTTAGACTTTTTAACCCACTGTAATGGTGGAGATACTGAAACTTTAAATAACTAACTATTGAGATTAATACCTATGATACTTATATTTCTGCAAAATGTCAGGAAAGGTATATAAATTAAATGACTTTAATGTAAATATGTGCAGAATAATCTTCTCGCTTTAGTTTTGTGAAAAAGGTAATATCAAAAACTCTTATGACGATTTTGTTGGGGGAAAAGCGCAGCATTTTCTTTGACATTTTTCCGAAAACTGTACTTTTCTAAAAGATTTTTGTAGTTTACAAATTGGAATTTCCGGGGGAATACATTATTTCGACTTAAAAGGTGCATATATTTTCTAGTATACTCGTATCATGTCGCCGGGGTAACATTTTTTCCACAAACGAAATCACCATTAATTTACATCATACCACAATAGCGCTACGGACATTTTTGTGGTACACTTTTAGGGTAGCTAGTGTCTTTGTTATTTCATAAAATATATACCAATCGAAAGCTCTTGTTCCAAAGATGTGCAGAAGAATAATAAATAAGAATTATGTATATAATTAATAAATTTTAATATCTAAAAATAGGAAGTTAAAATTATGATCCAATAAAAAGCTTGTTATAATAAATGCGCCACTGTGTTTTTTTTTGTGGTACCCTTTTAGGGTCTATAATGGCTTCTGCATAAATTAAATTCTACGAAGGTTGCTATATATATGTCTGCCTAGGCAACACAATGGAATTAACTCGTGAACATTTTCGTGCGATCATTTTCCATAACTTTCGACGTGGATTATCACGACAAGAGTGCATCGATGAACTTAAATCTTTGTATGGCGATGAAGCACTGTGAAAAACTGGTTTAATGAATTCAATCGTGGCCGACGCTCGCTCGAAGACGAAGGTCGTGAAGGTCATCCAAAAATGGCCGTTGTGATAATGCAAAATCGTCATGTGATATACCGTGAGATAGAGGCATCCTTGGGTATTTCTTCCACCAGCATACATTCGATATTTCATGAACACCTGGCCGTAAAAAAGGGTTGTTCTCCTTGGATCCCGCACAATTTGATCGCGGTGCTTCAAAAGACGTTTATAAGATCGTCACAGGTGGCGAATCTTGGATCTATGCGTATGAGCCCGAAACAAAACAGCAATCGAACGTGTGGGTCTTCGAAGACGAGCCAAATCCAACGAAAGTTGTTCGTAGAAGAAGCACATCGAAGCATGTTTCATGGGCAAAACTGGTCATGTGGCGACTGCACCGCTTGAGCAACGTAGGACGTTCAATTCTGAGTGGTACACCACAATTTGTTTGCCTGAAGTCTTCAGATAAATTCGAAAAACGAACAAGAGAAGCCGAATCATTGTGCACCATGACAATGCGAGCTCTCACACATCGGCTCAAACCAGCGCCTTTTTGACCGGCCATAACGTCGAATTGATGGGTCATCCGACGTACATCCCTGATTTGACACCCACTGACTTATTCTTATTCACTCACATCTAGAAAAAACTGCTTGTTCAACGTTTTTCGACGCCTGAAGCAGCTGTCGAAGCGTTCAAAAACCATGTTTTGGAGGTGAATTTTCAACACACTGTAACCAAAAAAATTCGCGCTCAAATGACAAAACGGTCAAACTTTCCAATGGAAGTTCCAGTTTTCCTCTGGCAACACCAGCATTGCCATGACCGAAATATAAATAGCAACCCTCGTACTTCAATCAAAAGCTGATTTTTCCATGAAGTGCCGAATAATAGTATAAATTATTTTGGTGTAGAGTAAGATTGAAAAAAATATACACATTTAATAAAACCAAAAGATACCGCAGATAATTCTCAAAAGAAAAGTCGAAGGAAAATTCAAGAATTGACAAAACAACCAGAAAAAACAAGAATAGACAACTCGATCTATACTGAATGAAATATTAAATATATTTTATAATACATATGTTATTAACAATTGTGATCATATGATCGCCAAGGTCCGAATACGGATAGGCAAGTAAAGAAGAGAAAAGAGCTCCTGCATTTTATTCTTATCGAAATGCATATCTAGGTAGGTACGTGCATGTGGATATATTTATAAGATATATGAATTAACAAACAAATATTATAAATATTTTCTAGTGCTGCTTTAAACCACAAATATATAATTAAATAATTTCTCCGCGTGGTTTCAAAAATATAATCATAATCCATTGAACCTTTGGAATGTTATAATAAATCGGTTTTTAGGTTTAGGTTTAGGTTAGGGTGGCAGCCGTATTTTTTTTTTTTACAAGCTCACATAGACCAGTTTAGGTCCCTAGTGTTACCACGGGCTGAAATGCCCCTCATCGAAACCAACCTGTTTGATATATAAATTTATCGATAGTACGAATATCAGTACTGGAAAGATCTGTTAGGCTGCCTAAAAAGGCCGACCCCAGTATGTCCAGTCGTCGTTTACTCAAAGCGGGACAGTCGCAAAGCAAGTGCTCAATGCTCTCCACTTCTTCCTCATCTCCACAGCTTCGGCAGAAGTCATTGGAGTCAATACCCAATCTTTTGGCGTGTTCGCCGATCAAGCAGTGTCCCGTCAGAACCTGTACTAACGTAGACAATCGTTTCCTCTCTAGTGCGAGGAGATATTTTGACCTTCTCAGGTCATACCTTGGCCAGATTTGTCTAGCTACCCTGCAGGTGCCGATTTCTGTCCATCTTTCGTTGGACTGCCTGATTGCCTCTTGCCTAAGCCAAAGCTTGCACGTGGATAGTGGCGCACCAATATATGCAAATTCTTCGAGAATTTGTAATGTCGTCCCTTTCCTAGCAAGTTCATCGGCTTTGCAGTTCCCCGGGATATCCCTATGCCCAGGCACCCATATGAGGTGTATATTAAACTGCTCAGCCATCTCGTTAAGAGATCTGCGGCAGTCGAGGGCTGTTTGTGAATTTAGGGATGTTGCCTCCAGAGAATTGATGGCAGCCTGGCTGTCCGAGTAAATGACAACGCCAGTGTTGGTTACTATGTTGCGACTCAGCCACTTGGCGACTTCCCATATTGCCATTATTTCGGCTTGATAGACAATCGGTAGAAAGTAGTTCTTCTTCTTGTTCCCAGATAAGTTGTTGTATGCAAAAATAAATAATTTTTATATTTTCATTATTCTACTGCGCAATATTTATAAACAATAGTGATATTAAAATATATTTGTTTAGGTCTATTGAAAGTCAACGTCACTCACAAGTGGTTTGACTCTTTGTCTAAATAACGAATCATAATTGATAGCATTTTTTGGCGTTCGCTCTAAAAATGTCAAGTGGTTTAGAGATTAAACATAAATATATATATATATATATACATATAAGTTTAGGCAAAAAAATCTATTTATGGAATAAAGTGGGCGAGCTTCACACCCTGCTAACCAGGTTCAAACCCTAAAAGTGCCTTTATTTCAATCATAAAATTAATTCTCTAAAAATGTTGCAGACACCCTGACATTTGACTCTTAAACACATTTTAATTAATGTTTTTTTTCCTCGATGAAGAAAGTAATTATTCCTAGGGTATTTAATAAATTGCTAAATACAATTTGGAATTTTCCCGCTACTAAAAGATAGGAAAAAGTTAAGGTCATTCCCAATGCATTTTTATTATCACTCTTCGCCGATATTCTTTTTATTACTTTACAAATCTTTCTTTTTAGTTTTTTTTTTAAATTAGACCAATCAAATCAAATATTATAAACAAAACATAAATTTAGACATTTTAGTATTGTCGAATGACCTATCTTATCTTCATGCCAGTGTATCTTGTCTGAAGGTACAAAATTAAAACTTTCCTAACCAATCTGTTTAAACAAATATATTAATGTCATCGATTATGTGTGATAATATTTTGCAATGCCGCGAAAATATACTACATAAATGTTTCGATAAGCTTCCGTCACTGTGTTTCGGAGATTTTAATCATAGTTTATGAGTATTATTAGAAACACTTGAGTTGAAGTATTATTTGTACTGTTTGATTTGGCCATTTGCAAGTTAAAAACGAAAATATACCACCAAAAATTATGAAAGTACGAGTATTAAAATTTTAATATCAATGAGTAATCCTTATGATTTACATTTTTTTTTAATTATTATTTTGGGTTAACCCGAGAATATGTATCTAATATAATTCACAGGCTATATAAAGGTTTTTCCAACAAGAGGTGTTATTTTGGTATTCAAAGAAAAATGCAATTTTTTGAGATAAATGATCGGATGTCTGTTTCATAATAAAGATGAAGGTATGCCGTTAATAATGAAAAACAACATCAGCCTAATGGCCACCACGACCACGTTTACAGGAACATATCCTTTTCATGAAATTTCCCATAACCAAATCGCATAGTGGCTGCCCTATGTCCTCGATAGCTTCACGAATTCTATCTTTGAGGTCTTGAATCGACGCTGGGCTGTTGGCGTAGACCTTATCTTTCACGTTGCCCCAAAGGAAGAAGTCGCAAGGTGTTACATCACAAGATCTCGGTGGCCAATTGTGAGCACCTCTTCGAGAGATAACACGGCCCGGAAGCTTTTCCGGTAACAGAGCAATGGATTTGTTGCTTGTGTGGCACGTAGCGCCGTCTTGTTGAAAGTAAACGTTGTCGAGATCAATACCAACCAACTCCGACCATAACAAATCATTAATCATCTCTCGATAGCGCAATCCAATCACCGTAATTGTTGATCCAACCTCATTTTCGAAAAAAGTAAGGTCCAATGACCCTTACCAATACCAATACCCTTACCCATACCAATAGTAGAATTGAACATACCCTATCAATACCATGTGGATTATGAAGCCTAACCTCTATAGCTTTAGTTTGTAACTTTGAATTAAAAATTGCTTCAGTTTTCACCATTGAGTGGCCAGACGAGGAGAACCGTATAGCTGTTATAACGCTTTTTAAGTGTGGAATAAAAAAAAGCGACATTTTCAAAACGCTCCACCCGCTGGGGATTAGTCGTATGTTCGTCTACCGGTGCATACAACTGTTTGAGGAGACTGGAGATGTCAAAGACCGCCACCGGTCGGGACGCCCTCGTACTGTTCGAACGCCGCAGGTCATCAAAGCCATCAAGTCAAGTTTTTTGCGAAATCCGCTCCGAAAACAAAAAAACATGGCCCTTGAGATAAATATTATGCAAAAATCCATGAGTCGAATTATCAAAACAGACTTGGGACTTGCGGCTTTTAAACGCGTACTGGACATTTGTTGACTGCAACTTTAAAGAAACTAGGAAAGAAAACGTCTTTGGTGAAGCACGCTGAAAACTTGCATGGAAAAATCTTTTTCACTGATGAACAATTTTTACCGTACAAGAAAAATTCATGGTTTGGTGGGGTGTCTCTTACGAAGGGATCACTGACTTGCATTTATGTGAACAAGGGGTCCAAACATCGGCCAAAGTTTATCAAGAAACCCGTTTTGGAAGCTGTGCTGAAGCCATTTAGCCATTCTCTATACCAAAACCAGGCATGAACTGTCCAGCAGGATTCTGCGCCGGCCCATAAGTCTAAAACTACCCAGAAATGGCCAGCTTTCATTTCAACTGAAGAATGGCCCTCCTCTAAAAGCCCAGTTTTAAACTCACTGGATTACAAATTGTGGACTATTATAGAGGACAAGGTCTGCCACAAAAGATACCCCAACACCAAGACTCTTAAGACTGCTTTGATTCGTGCTGTGGACACTTTTCCAATGGACGGGGTGCGTGCGGCTAATGATGATTGGCCAGTGCGACTTAAGGCATGTGTGAAGGCCAAAGGCGGACATTTCGATTGAAAGCTTGCTTTTTGTTTACAATATACTCTGATAGAAAAAGCTTCGTCATGACGACGAATTTGTACATCATCACGATTATTTTTTCGTCAAAAGTCAGCTAACGTACGGAATAATCCTCATGATGAATTTGTTCGTCACCATGACGAATCTCTGTTTCCAAAAACTTTCGTCCTCAGGATGATCACAGTTCATACCTACGATGAATCGAGTTCATTACCACGACGAATTACATTCATCCCTACAATTAATCGGGTTCATCACCACGGCGAAACCCATTCATCACTGCGACGGATCCCATTCATCACCACGACGAACTCCATGCCCCCGACTATATACATTTTTAAAATTTCAATAAATATTCATCTGGTTTTAGACCATTAAAAATAAAATTACTTGACCGCTTTGCCTGGTTCAGTTGTGATTATTCGTTTCGAAACGCAGTTCTTATCAGGAAAGGCTGAAAGCAAACGAACGAGAAGTATTCATTGCTTCTGATATTTTAAATCAAAAATAATCTCATCAAGTAATGTATTTGCCAACAGACGAATCCCATTCATCACCACGACGATTCCCATTCATCACCACGACGAATTCCATTCATCACCACGACGAATCCCATTCATCGTCACGACAAATCCCATTCATCACCACGACGAACTCCATTCATCACTATTATTAGATTTTTTTAATTAAACTTGTACAACAAATTATTTAACTAAGGTAATCAGAACGCATATAGAACCGTACAATTAAGCACAAACTATAAATTGATTGCTTCGTTTTATCACATTTTCAGCACAATGGTCAAATAAATATTTTCGTCGTGAGGATGAAACCGTATCGTTCCCTCGACGAATTTCTAAATCACCAAAAACATGGGTTGATGATCGTGTTCGTTCTATTGACGTACAAAAACATCGCATGTACGAAACTTTTCGTCACTAGTACGAAGATATATTGACGAAACTGATTCGTCATGGTGACGAACGGTTTTTCTATCAGTGTATATCAATAAATATGTACAACAAATTTGGGCCAAAAGCATTCATTAACTTTAATGTTATTGCATAAAATATTGTAACAGTATTTATGTCCCTACTAAGTAACTAACTACAAGTTTTAGTAACTTACCTCCTTTTATAAAGGAAAGGCTTAATTTAAATTAATAAAAATAACAATAGACCTTTAAAGGGACGACATATTAAAATCCATACATAATGGTAGGTTTGGCCTCGAGATCTACTCGAAAGGTCTGGAGCTATCTATAGCTCATACTCGTAGCAGGCCTGTAGTGTTTACCAGCTGGGAATGTTGGCTATTAGAACGCTAGCAGAATGGCTGAGATAAAATGTTCTGACAAAGATTGGAATATATATATATATATATTCTCCGGTAGCCAAGCTATCATTTAATTCCTGAATTACGTATTCCTCAATTCAAGGAATACATAATCCAGGACTACTAATGAGATGACTGAGCACTTCACTTAAACCACACAGGGATGCCCAGAAATGACGCATATCCCGTGGTGTGGACTCAAAATTTACTCGAAAGACCTAGCGCTGTCTACAGCTCGTAAGCTATCTGTTCTCTGCAGTGTTTTCCAGTCAGAAATGTTGACTACTAGCGAGGTAGTAGAATGTCTTGAGATAAAAGGTTCTGACAAAGGTTGGACTAAATATATTCTCAGAATGTCAGGCTGCCATTAAATCTCTAGATTCTGTATTTCAGAATTCAAGAATAACCGTCATTTGCTGCAGATCTTTTAACAAGATGACTCAACAGTTTAAAATCATGGCCGTAGGGAAATGCAAGGTAACTGTATCGCAGATGTGTTTGTACGGCTAGGAACAAACTTACATAAGTATTCCAGGGAAACAATAATTCTTGAGAGGGAGAGTACCCTTACCACAAAAAACGGCAGATGGTTGGTCACCAGTCTAGACCTGTATACATACAAAGCTCATGTGTTCCCGCATAAACTTGAAACGTACCAAAGCCCTGATGTCGTGTTTTCGCATGAGGGGGTCACTAGCTTATTGAACAGTGGCTTTTGCAGAAGTTTCGGTGACAAAGAAAAGGATAAATCAATAGAACATATTTCGAGTTAGTGGCCCTCTCCAGATAGCGGCAGGCTACCATAGGCCTAAATTTCTTTAGTGAGTTAGCAAACTTGGCTGACTTTAGTTTCCGTCAAATCTTGGAGTTTTAAAGTAATCGGATTGATTTATACTATTTTTCTTTCACTTCTTATGTCACAATCGAGTACATAGTTTATATGAGCATACAGCCTGCAGCTTTAACCTAACTTATATATTTTTAGAAATATTGTAGTTTTTTACCTCACAAAGATTCTATTCAAATGATACTTGTATAGAAACTGTATAACTTCGTTGTTTAGTACGAGAAATCAGTGTTGGATTTGATGCAATCGAAGTAGCTGGTTAAACGGATGACGGCAGTGGGACACAACCGGCAGAATAGCCGGTGAATGTCAGAACAACGTAAACCTTGGTATAAACCAAAATCAATGAGTCGCCAGAGTAATAATGGTATATCCACCTTCTCTATTGTAACTCTACCTACACAACTGTAGCTCCATCTTCAATATTGTAGGTCCACCTTCACTACTGCAGCTCCATCTGCAACCAACACCACCGGGCTGGTGCAATAGATGTAAACGAAGACAGCGTCGGTGATTACTTACATTCGGGTCCACTACAAGGTTTTGGTCACATTGGTAGCAGATTTGAAGATCTTACCCCAACCGGAAGCAATGACATAAGTAGCGTAAAAGCTAGCAATTACGGCAAAAATTTTACTGCACGGATTCTAATGGAGTAAGAGACAGACGTGCTGTTGATCAATGAGATATCGTTCTTCAAGGTCATGCTGTCCTAGTCAGAGTAGATGATAATGTTAGTGCTGGAGAAGATGTGGATAACTTCAGCGGAGGTACAGACATATATCCCACAATAACGGCGGATATACTGAAAATTTAAATAATATTTGAGATTAATAATTAAAATATTCTGTGATACTCCAGAATACTGTCTGTCCACTTATTCACTGGTACAGTGGGTTAAAAAGTCAAAGCCAATTGGGAACCGATCCCGATCTGCTTGCTGGAGATTAGGTAGGTATAGCTGACCTTCAAGAACAGACCGACTTGGTAGGGGAATTACATAACGGAGGTAGTTTATAATTGGTGGTGCCACCCTTGTCTTCAACGACGGGCATAATAACATTGTAGCATACCCACATCATTGGATTAGTGGCCTAATCACAGTCCAAAGCGAAAAAGATCAATTTCTTTTAAAAAGAAATGATCACAGCAAAGAAAAATACCCAATACCTTATCCCAGATCTGACCCAAAACGTATAGAATAACAATAAGTACAAATAAAATTATTTTGGTTACTCTCAAAAAATAAATAAATAAGTGAAATACAAAACAGTTAATCACAATAACTTCACTTCATAGTGTTCTAGATTACAAAAATGAAATAGCAAAAACAAAGTTTTCAATTTTAAAAAGTCATTCATTCAAAACCTTAAGTTACTCAATTGAGTAACAGGACACAGCGGAGTGGTTGGAAATGAACGGGAAAACAGCTTGACCTCTAAGGCCAGAGAACCTCTAGTAATAAACTTAGAAAATTGGAAACCTTTCGAAACCACGAAGGATGAGTGAAACACTGGGCAGTGGTGGCTCACAAAATGGTGTGGGATAGCGAAACAGTGTGAGAAACTCGTAAAGATAATGAGGGGTGACCCAGATGAGAAAAAAACAAGTAGTTTTCTGAAATTAAACAAAATAAGACGATGAGTCTTCTGACGGGACTATGGAACATTTTCTGTGTCACTGCCCGGCTTTCACACATGCAAGACCCCAATATTTCCGACTTATTACCAGACTTGACTCATCTCAGAGGATATGACTGGATGATACTGAGAAAATTCGTGTCAGTACCGATTTTCTGTAACTCGTGAGATATAAAAAGATCATAAATAAGGAGCGCACAACAGGCCGAACCTCTGACTTAAGCGTATGTCCATGGACACGTCTCCTTTCTTCAACCTAACCTAACTGAACTAATAACTACTGTTGTCATTTTGGTATACTTTTTATCTATTGAGCCATTTCCCCGTTAGTATAGACATTAGCGGTTAGACATCCCCTGCAATTGCCAACATTAAAATGTTGTCCATCTGACGACAATACTCTTCCACCCATGTCTACATAGGATATTTTATAATATCTAACCATTTTACCAATGATAAAACTTGTATACCTTATTTTAAGCAATTACATTTATTCAAATATGAAAAATCCCTATTCCAATAAAGGTAGAAACTTCAATTTGTTATCGTTATTTAGTAGGAGATGCCAGTGTTAGACTTGATCCAATCCAAGTAGCTGGTAATACGGGTGAAGGCAGCAGGATAGCCCTTGGCGCAACCGGCAGATGAACCGAAGGAGGTCAAACCAACTTGAACCTTAGTGGATTCCAAAACCAATGGGCCGCCAGAGTCACCGTTGCAGGTGGAAACACCACCGGTGGTGGAGACGCAAATGTTGGAGGAGGTAACAATGGAGGTACCATATGTGGCAGCGCAGACGGTGTTGGTGATGACTTGCATACGGGCCCATTGCAAGCTGTTGGTCACACTGGTGGCAGAGTCGGAGATCTTGCCCCAACCGGAAGCAATGACATAATCACCGGCATAGGTGGAGTAAGAGCTGGCAATGGCGGGCAATTTGACGGCTGCGATCTTGGTGGTGTAAGAGACAGAGGGGATCTTGATCAAAGATATATCGTTCCTCAAGTTGTTGCTGTTCCAGCCGGAGTGGATGATAATGCTGCTGCTGGAAACGGTGTGGGTAACTTCAGCAGAAGTACGGGTAGTAGCGCCCAAGTAGACAGTGACGGAAGAAATACTGAAAGAAGTCAAAGAACCATTGAGATTCGTACCATGAGGCGCTCCCTCCACAATTCTTCTAACTTACCCAGAGGTACAGTGAGCAGCAGTCAAAACCCATTGGTTGCCAATCAAAGAACCACCGCACCAGGCAGAGGACAAAGCGCTAACTTTCAAGGATAGACCGACTTGGTAGGGGAATTGACCGACGGAGGCAGTATTGCCATTGGTGATGCGACCCTCACCTTCGACGACGGGCATGACAACAGAGCGGGATTCCACATTGTTGCCTCTCAAATCAAAGGCCGAAGCGGTGGCCAAAGCCAAAGCGAAAACGATCAAGAATTTCATATTGCTGCAACGATACAACTGATACTTTTTGCATAGGTGAACCTATCTTTTATAGGAAAATTAGCATATGTATTTCCTATCACAGTCCCGACACAGTACATACCTAATCAATAATATTAGAGTTATTTTGGTGGCACTTAAGGTTGGATATGTTCTAGATTATAAAGTGCAATATTAAAAAAAATTATTAACATATTCAAATATGTTATCAATTTGAAAGATCTACATTACCGGTTGTGAAGTCCCGAATCACGAGTGTCAACTTTATTTGCGGCAATTCGGAAGTTTATCGGAAAGAGAGCCAGGACGAATAGAAAGGGGAATTCCTCCCAGTGATGTATGTCTTTAAAATTGATAAGATATTTGAATATGCTAATAAATTTTTTATTATTGCGATATTTCATTTTGTAATCTAGAACACACACATCCAACCTTAAGTGCCACCAAAATAACTCTAATATTACTGATTAGGTATGTACTGTGTCGGGACTGTGATAGGAAATACATATGCTAATTTTCCTATAAAAGATAGGTTCGCCTATGCAAAAAGTATCAGTTGTATCGTTGCAGCAATATGAAATTCTTGATCGTTTTCGCTTTGGCTTTGGCCACCGCTTCGGCCTTTGATTTGAGAGACAACAATGTGGAATCCCGCTCTGTTGTTATGCCCGTCGTCGAAGGTGAGGGTCGTATCACCAATGGCAACACTGCCTCCGTCGGTCAATTCCCCTACCAAGTCGGTCTATCCTTGAAAGTTAGCGCTTTGTCCTCTGCCTGGTGCGGTGGTTCTTTGATTGGCAACCAATGGGTTTTGACTGCTGCTCACTGTACCTCTGGGTAAGTTAGAAGAATTGTGGAGGGAGCGCCTCATGGTACGAATCTCAATGGTTCTTTGATTTTTTTTTAGTATCTCTTCCGTCACTGTCTACTTGGGCGCTACTACCCGTACCTCCGCTGAAGTTACCCACGCCGTTTCCAGCAGCAGCATCATCATCCACTCCGGCTGGAACAGCAACAACTTGAGGAACGATATCTCTTTGATCAAGATCCCCTCTGTTTCTTACACCACCAAGATCGCAGCCGTCAAATTGCCCGCCATTGCCAGCTCTTACTCCACCTATGCCGGTGATTATGTCATTGCTTCCGGTTGGGGCAAGATCTCCGACTCTGCCACCAGTGTGACCAACAGCTTGCAATGGGCCCGCATGCAAGTCATCACCAACACCGTCTGCGCTGCCACCTATGGTACCTCCATT
This sequence comes from Eudasyphora cyanicolor, assembly GCA_963930755.1. Taxonomy (NCBI): domain Eukaryota; kingdom Metazoa; phylum Arthropoda; class Insecta; order Diptera; family Muscidae; genus Eudasyphora; species Eudasyphora cyanicolor. The sequence goes on along the minus strand of OZ005735.1, from coordinate 133,163,236 downwards.
GTTACCTCCTCCAACATTTGCGTCTCTACCACCGGTGGTGTTTCCACCTGCAACGGTGACTCTGGCGGCCCATTGGTTTTGGAATCCACTAAGGTTCAAGTTGGTTTGACCTCCTTCGGTTCATCTGCCGGTTGCGCCAAGGGCTACCCTGCTGCCTTCACCCGTATTACCAGCTACTTGGATTGGATCAAGTCTAACACTGGCATCTCCTACTAAATAACGATAACAAATTGAAGTTTCTACCTTTATTGGAACAGGAATTTTTCATATTTCAATAAATGTAATTGCTTAAAATAAGGTATACATGTTTTATCTTTGGTAAAATGGTTAGATATTATAAAATATCCTATGTATGTAGACATTTGTGGACGAGTATTGTCGTCAGAGGTACAACATTTTAAGGGTGGCAATTGCAGCAGATCTCTAACCGCAACAGCTAATGTCTACACTAACAATGGGAAAGAACTCAATAGATTAAAGTATTACAACAAACAGTAGTTATTAGTTCAGTTAGGTTAGGTTAGTTTGAAGGAAGGAGACGTTTAAACGTCTCATGTCCATGGACATACACTTAAGCCAGTGGTTGGGCCTGTTGTGCGCTTCTTATTTATGATATTTTTATATCAAACGAGTTACAGAAAATCGGTACTAGACACGAATTTTCTCAGTATCTTCCAGTCATATCGTCTGAGATGAGTCAAGTCTGCTAATGTGTTGGACCCGAAATATTGGGATCATACATGTGTGAAAGCCGGGAACTGGCATAGAAAATGTTCCATCGTTTCGATGTTTTCCCTGCATGCCCTGCATTCTTCGTTATCTGCTTGTAAGCTTGAGTGTCCCGTTAGAAAACTTATCATCTTACTAATCTCGATTTTGTTTAATTTCCGAAAACTACTTGTTTTCTTCCCATCTGGGTCACCCCACAGTACCTTTGCAGTTTCTCCCACTGTTTGGCTATTCCACACCATTTTGTGAGCCATCCAATTCATCTATGTTTATTACTCAATGTTATTTGCCCTCAAAGGCCATACTGTTTGCCCGTTCATTTCCAACCACTCCGCTGTGTCTTTTTACCCATAAGATACTCAAGTGATTAGAATAAATGACATTTTAAAATTGAAAATGTTGTTTTTGCAATTTCACTTTCGTAATATAGAAAGATAGTGAAGTGATTGTGATTAACTGTTTTGCATTTCGCCTATTTATTTTTTGAGTATAACCAAAATAATTTTAATCGTACTTATTGTTATCGTATTGAGTTTGGGTCAGATCTGCGATGAGGTTTGGATTTTTTTGTTAACTCTGTTCATTTCATTATAAAAGAAAATTACATCAGCATTGTATGAATATGAAATTCTTGATATTTTTGCTTTTGACTCAGCTTTGGCCTTCGATCCAAATGCCACAATGTTATTATGCCCGTCGTTGAAGACAAGGTTGGCATGACCAATAACAATACTGCCTCCGTCATCTAATTGCCCTACCAAGTCGGTCTATTCTTGATGGTCAGCTATACTTACCTAATCTGCTTGTTGGTTTGTTTATCGGTTCCCATTTGGTTTTGACTTTTTAACGCATTGTACCGGCGAATAAGTGGACAGTTTTCTGGAGTGTCAAAGGTATTAATCTCAATAATTATTTAATGATTTAGTACCTCCACCGTTAATGTGGGCTATCTGTCTATACCTCCGCTGAAGTTACCCACACCTTCTCCATCAGCAACATTGTCATCTACTCTGACTGGAACAGCAACCCCTTGATGAACGATATCTCATTGAACAAGAACACCAGAACATATCTTACACTATTAAAATCCGAGTTGTTAAAGTTCTCGTAGTTGCTAGCTTTTACTCTACTTAAGCCGGTGATTATGCCATTGCTTTTGGTTGGGGTAAGATCTTTAAATTTGCTATAAATGCGACCAAAATCTTGCAATGGACCCGCATGCAAGAGATCACCAATACGCACGGCCATTGTTACTGCCTCCAACATTTGCGCCTCCAGCCCTGTAGCGTTTTTTGCAGGTGGAGCTACAATTTGTAGATGGCTATTGTTACTGCCTCCAACATTTGCGCCTCCAGCCCTGTAGCGTTGGTTGCAGGTGGAGCTACAATTTGTAGATGGAGCTACAGTAGTGTATGTGAAACTACAGGTGGAGTTACCATATTTACTCTGGCAGTCCATTGATTTTTGATCATACCTAGGAAGTCACTTAGACTATATAGTCCATTGTGATAACAAAAGATGTGAAAGACAAATATAAACCAATTCAAATTCTTTAAACCACCAAGAGTTGGCGGATGCTAACTCCAACTTACTCACTCAAGAGTCAGCCAAGTTTACTAACTCACCAAATAAATTTAGGCCTAGGGTAGGCTGCCGCTTTCGGGGCGGGTCGCTAACTGGAAAGATGTTCCATCGATACATCTTCCTCTTTGTCACCGAGGCTTCTGTAGTTTTGCAATATGCTAAAACACGTTCGGTCTCGATAACAACAACAGGGCTTTGGTAAGTTTCAAGTTTAGGCGGACCACATCACCTTTGTATGTATACAGGTCCAAACTGGTGACCAAACATCTACCGTTTGTTGTCGTAAGCGTATTCTCTCTCAAGAAGAACTCGCATGTTGCTAGAGGCATACCTTCGTATTCCAGTATGATTGTTCCTCATCTGCACTACATTTACCTGTAATTTCCTTCAGTTACCGGGATTTCAAACGGTTCAGTCGTCATGTTAAAGGATCTGCGGCAATTGATGGCTATTCTTGAATTTTGAAATACAAAATCTAGAGATTTAATGGCAGCCTGACATTCGGAGAATATATTTATTCCAACTTTTGTCAGAACCTTTTATCTCAGCCATTCATGTGTCGATCAAATGACCACACTAAGAATACTTTTTTAAAAATCAGTGGAATGCGATCTTCGCTGTACTTACTTTTTGAAGACTACGAAAAAGCTTTTGGTTCCATAAACAGAGAGTGTATATAAGCAGAACTAAGAAATTTTGGTGTGTTAAAGAAAGTGCTATATCCTTATTCCTTATAGAGGTTAGATGACCTGGCCTACACATCAAGTAAGGTCGGACTTAAAATAAATATAGCCAAAACAATGGAGATCAGCATCAACTCAAGAGGTAAAGGTGATCCTGATCAAGTACTTGATGCTCCAGCCAGAATAGATAATTATATTGCTGCTTGAAACGGTGTGGTTAACTTCAGCGGAGGTACGGACTGTAGCGCCCAAGTACCCAGTAATGGTGCAGGTACTGAAACATGAAATAATCATTGAGATTCATATTTATGACACTCCAAAATATTGCCCAATTATTCATCTGTACAGTGAGTAAAAGGCCAAATCCAACTGGGAACCGATCAAGGAACCTCCATACTAGACAAATGGTATGGGTATAGCTGTCATTTAAGAATAGACGTACTTGGTATGGGATTTAGCCAACGGCGGCTGAATTGTCATTGGTGATGAGCCCTTTTGATCCGACGAAGGGCATAACAACATTATGGCATTCAGTACACATTGTCGACTTTCAAATCGATGGCAAAAGCTGTGTTCAACACACAGGTCTGACTCAGATCCCTATACGATAACAATAGATACGATTAAAGTATTTTAAAAAATTCAAACCTTTTCACAGATCTGCCTCAGATCTCCCCCTACAATAACAATACATACGATTAAAGTTCTTTAAAAAATCAAAAACCTTTTCACAGATCTGCCTCAGATCTCCCCCTACAATAACAATCGATACGATTAAAGTTCTTTAAAAAAATCAAAAACCTTTTCACAGATCTGTGTCAGATCTCCCCATACAATAACAATAGGTACGATTAAAGTTCTTTTGGTTCCGCCCATAAATGAAGAGGCAAATGCAAAACAGTTTATCACAATCACTTCACTTCAAAGTTCCAGATTACGAAAGTGAAATTGCAAAAATAAAGTTTTTAAATTGAAAATATTCATTGAACTCACAACAACTACTGTTATCATTTTGGCATAGTTTAATCTATTGAGTCCTTTTGTCGATAATAAATATTTAGAGCCATAACTTCCCTATAAAAGCCATAGCTCGCTTTGCGAAAAGTATCAGTTGTATCACAGCAGTAACATGAAATTCTTGATCGTTTTCGCTTTGGCTTTGGCCACCGCTTCGGCTTTGGAATCCCGCAATGTGGTTATGCCCGTTGTTGAAGGTGAGGGTCGCATCACCAATGGCAACACTGCCTCCGTCGGTCAATTCCCCTACCAAGTCGGTCTATCCTTGAGAGTTAGCGCCTTGTCTTCGGCCTGGTGTGGTGGTTCCTTGATTGGCAACCAATGGGTTTTGACTGCTGCTCACTGTACCGATGGGTAAGTTGAAAATAATCCAGGATTTTACCAAGAAAAAGGACTACAGCACCCTTTTCTCTAAAATTATTCCAGTATCTCCTCCGTCACTGTCTACTTGGGTGCTACCACTCGTACCTCCGCTGAAGTCACCTACACCGTTTCCAGCAGCGACATCATCATCCACTCCGGCTGGAACAGCAACAACTTGAGAAACGATATCTCCTTGATCAAGATTCCCGCCGTCACCTACACCACCAAGATCCAAGCTGTCAAGATCCCCGCTATCGCCAGCTCTTGCTCCACTTATGCCGGTGATTATGTCATTGCTTCCGGTTGGGGCAAGATCTCCGACTCTGCCACCAGTGTGACCAACAGCTTGCAATGGGCCCGTATGCAAGTCATCACCAACACCGTCTGCGCTGCCACCTATGGTACCTCCATTGTTACCTCCTCCAACATTTGCGTCTCCACCACCGGTGGTGTCTCCACCTGCAACGGTGACTCTGGCGGCCCATTGGTTTTGGAATCCACCACCGTTCAAGTTGGTTTGACTTCCTTCGGTTCTTCTGCCGGTTGCGCCAAGGGCTACCCTGCTGCCTTCACCCGTTTGACCAGCTACTTGGATTGGATCAAGTCCAACACTGGCATCTCTTACTAAAGAAATGTCAATGAGAATATTATTTATTTAAACGATATTTTATCTTTATTTGAATAGAATAGAATTTTTATTTCAATAAATTTGATGATATTTTAACAATAGCTATTTCAGTGTAAATTTGGGAACACACGCAGAAAAGAGGATGAGCCTAGTTTAGGATATCGTACAACTCCCTGTTAGACCAGTTGTTCCAAATCTGTAGCGTTTTTCTTTAAATTCTGCAGTTTTCGTTCTTGGATCAAGAAACTCCTGTCTTACAAATTTTATGAAGGGAGGGTGAAACTTCTGTAACTATTAGATATACAATCGGGAGATGTGTATATACAATTATACATGTATGGGGGTATATATTTAGATTCAATGAACGTTCATCCTTACAACATTGTTTATAAATTGAATATCATTTTAATATATTATTAATCTTTAATCTATATACATAACATTATTTGCGTGACTGACTGTCCGACTGGCTGATCATCGCCCAGTCCAAACGGCTGTAACTAGAATCATGAAATTTGTTGGGAGGGTAGTCCTTGGGACGTAGACGTGCAATAAGACGGGATTTTTCCAAATTCGTACCATTAGCCGCATAATGGGGCAAAAAGGGATAAATATGGTACCACTCCAAATCTAAACGGATTGAGCTAGAATCGTGAAATTTGCTGTAAGGGTAACCCTTAGGACGTAGTCGAAGAGAAATATGAGATTTATCGAAATTTGAACATTTATGCGCACAGTGCAAAACGTGATGAATATGGTACCACAGCCAAATCCAACTGGCAAGAGCTAAAGTCGTGAAATTTAGTGTGAAGGTTGCCGAAGGTTGGACTTAGACTCGACACAAGGAGATTTTTTGAAAATTTTACGCGCACAGTGGGACAAAAAGGTTAAATATGGCACCACCGCCAATTTCATTGTATTTAGTTAGAATTGCGAAATTTGATGCACAGAATCGGGATAGAAAGCTATTTTTAAAAATTTCGTATTTTTAGGGGCACAGTTAGGAAAAAGGTATTAAATATGGCACAGAGGGGTTAAACGAGTTCAAAATGTACTTTTAGGTACACATTTGTGCAAAACAAACATAAACTTGAGAAACGAAGTGGGGCAAAAATGGTAAAATATGGTGCAGTGGTAAACATCTTTAAATGCGGTACAGTGTGGCAAAAATTATAATAAAAATGGTGCAGTGGGGCAAAATAGGTTATATATGGCTCAGTGCGGCAAAGAGTTGCTAAATGTGGTACAGTGGGGGCTAGAAGTGTTAAAAATGTTATAGTGTGACAACATGTGTTAAATATCGTACAGTGGGACATAGGGGTGTTAAATATGGTACAATTAGAAAACATTTTTTTAAATATGATACAGTGGGACAAAATGGTGTTAAATATGGCGCAGTAAGGCAAACATTTTTATAAATGGTACAGTGGGGCAAAAAGTTTTAAAAACGGTACAGTGGGGCAAAACGGGTTAAATATAGTACATTGGTGCAAATATGATTAAATATGGTATAGTGGGACATTTTGCCCTCAAAATAGCACAGTGGGACAAAAAGTGTTAAATATGGAACAGTAGCAAAATGGGTTAAATATGGCACCGTGCGGCAAACTTGTTAAAAATGATACAGTGTGACAAAATGTGTTAAATGTAGTACAGTGGTTCAAAAAATATTAATAATGTTACAGTGGGACATTGAGGTGTTAAATATGGTACATTGGGGCAAAAGGGTGTTAAATATGACACAGTGGGCAATCATTTTTATTAATGGTACAGTGGGGCATAAAATGTTAAATATGGTCTCAGGGCGATATTTTAGCTCTTGGAACATAAATAAGATATAAGAAGCATTTTTTCTATATTGGTTGTTTGGAGGCACAGTGTAGCAAAATGTCTTCAATGTGGTATAATGCGGATAAATGGTTTAATATAGTACAGTGAGGGCAAAATGGTATTATGGTTCAGTGGACCGGAAAGTGTTAAATATGGTACAGTTGGACAAAAAGGTGTTACATATAGTACATTAAGGCAAGACTGGTTAAATGTGGTATCCGGGCGAAATAGTAGCTTTTGGAACATAAATTAGATATAAGAAGCCTTTTTCGGAATTCGCACTTTAAAGGCACAGTTGAGCGAAAATTGTAAAATATATAGAGTACAGTGGGGTGCAAAAGGTTAAATGTGGAGACAGACAAATCGCTTTTCCCTAACCAAAGGAATACTTTCTTATTTGGAATGATAACAAAATAATATTACTTATACGCGATTTATTCTTTGGTGATATTTAAAACATGGAAATTTAAAAAGGGTACTCTATGTCGTATAAGTACTATAAATTAACAGAAAAACACCTAAGCGTATGAGTGCTTGGGGGCTTAAAATAATAATACTCATACGTACATTACACAGTCAGTCTTGACTCATCTCAGAGGATATGACTGGAAGATACTGAGAAAATACGTGGCTAGTACCGATTTTCTGTAATCCGTGGGGTATGAAATCGCACAACAGGCCGAACCACTGGCTTAAGTGTATGTCCATGGACATGAGACGTTTTAAACGTCTCCTCTATTCAACCTAACCTAACCCTAACATTACACAGTACAGCATTTTTCAGCTCATTGATTTGTTACTCAATTCTGAGAATTGGACGTGAAAGTAGCCCAAAAAATAAGAACTTCTGCATCATTCGTTTAGTCAAGTTGGCTCAATTAATAACACAGTACAACACATGATTTTGGGACTCAATTCTGATAATTGGACGGGAAAGTAGCCCCAAAAATAAGAACTTCGGCATCATTCGTTTTAGTCAAGTTGGCTCAATTAATAATTTAATGGCCATACGATTTTTTTGCTCAAAGTGGATGTTTAGCACTTTTTCTGTATTTTTAGAGATTTTAGATTTTTGTAGATATTGAATAGGAGAAAAAAATGCGGAACAAACCTACCGGAAAAAAGTGCATCCAGTGCCTCAAAAATCGTAAAGATGTTCTGTTCTGCTTTATAATGTTCTGTTTTATACTAATACGTGTACGTATTTTTCAATATTTTACTGACAGATGTTTTATGACTTTGTGGGCATTTTTGAGATTTTCAAGGCACTGGATGTACAGATTTCTACCGAATTTTTGTTTCCTATTCAATATCTACAACTTTGCTGCAGACACAAAAGAGATATTCCGTACGGTATACCGAAAAAAAATATAGAAAAAGTGCAAAAACTTGAGCAAAAAATTCGTAATTAATGAGCCAACTTGACTAAACGAATGATGCAGAAGTTCTTTTTTTTTGGAGGCTACTTCACGTCCAGTTCTCTGAATTGAGTCCCAAATCAATATGCTGTAAAATGTTGTACTGTGTAATTTAATGGCCATACGATTTTTTTCCTCAACGTGGATTTTTAGCAATTTTTCTATATTTTAACACAGTTATATCTCGGTATAACGTACGGAATAACTCGTTTGTGTCTGAAGAAAATTTGTAGAAACGATGAAGCATTTCAGATTGTTACAACGATAAAGCTAATATAGATTGTATGCTAAACAATTTCTTTTATAATGAAATGTTCACAGCAAACAGAAAATCCAAAACCTTTTCACAGATCTGTCTCAGATCTCCCCGTACGATAATAATAGGTACGATTAAAGTTCTTTGGAACAAATCCCAAACATTTTCACAGATCTGTCCCACATCGCTAAACGATAACAATAGGTACGATTAAAGTTCTTTTGGTTCCGCCCATAAATGAAGAGCCAAATGCAAAACAGTTAATCACAATCACTTCATTTCAAAGTTCAAGATTACAAAAGTGAAATTGCAAAAATAAAGTTTTTAATTTAAAAATTTTCATTGAACTAACAACGACTGCTGTTATCATTTTGGCATAGTTTAATCTATTAAGTCCTTTCGTCGATAAGAAAAGTTTACAACCACAACTTCCCTATAAAAGCCGTTTCCCGCTTTGCAAATAGTATCAGTTGTATCACAGCAGTAACATGAAATTCTTGATCGTTTTCGCTTTGGCTTTGGCCACCGCTTCGGCCTTCGATTTGAGGGCGAACACTTTGGAATCCCGCAATGTGGTTATGCCCGTTGTTGAAGGTGAGGGTCGCATCACCAATGGCAACACTGCCTCCGTCGGTCAATTCCCCTACCAAGTCGGTCTATCCTTGAGAGTTAGCGCCTTGTCTTCGGCCTGGTGTGGTGGTTCCTTGATTGGCAACCAATGGGTTTTGACTGCTGCTCACTGTACCGATGGGTAAGTTGAAAATAATCCAAGATTCTACAAAGAAAAAGGATTACAACACCTTTTTCTCTAAAATTATTCCAGTATCTCCTCCGTCACTGTCTACTTGGGTGCTACCACTCGTACCTCCGCTGAAGTCACCTACACCGTTTCCAGCAGCGACATCATCATCCACTCCGGCTGGAACAGCAACAACTTGAGAAACGATATCTCCTTGATCAAGATTCCCGCCGTCACCTACACCACCAAGATCCAAGCTGTCAAGATCCCCGCTATCGCCAGCTCTTACTCCACCTATGCCGGTGATTATGTCATTGCTTCCGGTTGGGGCAAGATCTCCGACTCTGCCACCAGTGTGACCAACAGCTTGCAATGGGCCCGTATGCAAGTCATCACCAACACCGTCTGCGCTGCCACCTATGGTACCTCCATTGTTACCTCCTCCAACATTTGCGTCTCCACCACCGGTGGTGTCTCCACCTGCAACGGTGACTCTGGCGGCCCATTGGTTTTGGAATCCACCACTGTTCAAGTTGGTTTGACTTCCTTCGGTTCTTCTGCCGGTTGCGCCAAGGGCTACCCTGCTGCCTTCACCCGTTTGACCAGCTACTTGGATTGGATCAAGTCCAACACTGGCATCTCTTACTAAAGAAATGTCAATGAGAATATTTTTTTAAACGATATTTTATCTTAATTTGAATAGAATAGAATTTTTATTTCAATAAATTTGATGATATTATAACAAGAGAAATTTCAGTATAAAATTGGGAACATATGCAGAAAAGAGGGAGAGCCTACTCAAGGATATCGTACAACTCCCTATTGGACCAGTTGCTCCAAATCTGTAGCGATTTTCTTTAAATTCAGCAGTTTTCGTTCTTGGATCAAGAAACTCCCCTCTTACAAATTTCATGAAGATCGATGAGAGGCTGAAGCTTCTCTAAACATTAGATGCAAAATCGGGAGATACGAGTACATACTATTATGCATATATGGGGACTATTTATATGCATCTTTCAAACTATAGACAAAGTTTGAATATCATTTTAATTTAATATAACAAAAAAAGTATATGCAAATTTTGACAGACTGTAAAACATTACTGAAATCTTTTACAATCTTTTGTTAAAGAAAGAGTTGTAGAAATCTCTCTAGCTTCCTTTGACCACTTTTTCCTATAGCTAACCGTTTGGGTGATAATTTAATTATTTTCAAAATGTACTCTTTGCGGTAGGCTGTCCCAAAATTAGCCGACATGACATATAGATGGCGGTAGTAGTTTGATACTTAAAATACTTTCGTAAAAAGTGATAACCTTCTAAGGGGGTTTCCAACAAGAGGTGTTATTTTGGTATTTAAAGAAACATTTCATTTTTTGAGATAAATGATCGGATGTTTCTTTCATAATAAAGAGGAAGGCATGCCGTTAATAATGAAAAACAACATCAGCCAAATGGCCACCACGGCCACGCATACAGGGCCATATCCTTTTCATGAAAATTTCCATAACCAATCGCAAAGTGGCTGCCCTATGTCTTCGATAGCCTCACGAATTCTATCTTTGAGGTCTTGAATCGACGCTGGGCTGTTGGCGTATACCTTATCTTTCACGTGGCCCCAAAGGAAGTCGCAAGGTGTTAAATCACAAGATCTCGATGGCCAATTGTGATAACCTCTTCGAGAGAAAACACGGTCCGGAAACTTTTCCCGTAACAGAGCAATGGTTTCGTTGCTTGTGTGGCACGTACCGCCGTCTTGTTGAATGTAAACGTTGTCCAGATCAATACCATCCAACTCCGACCATAAAAAATCATTAATCATCTCTCGATAGCGCAATCCATTCACCGTAACCGCCGGACCATAAACCGCACCAAACAGTCACACGTTGAGGATGCAGAGGCTTCTCAACAATAACTCTTGGGTTTTCCGAGCCCCAGATGCGATGATTTCAGTCAAGAAGATTTTGTATCGTTCGTATCGTTATTTTTTGTTCGATCGCTTTTTGATCGTTTTGTATCGTTCGATGATCGTGTATCGTTCCATTTTTAGTAATGGCGTATTTTCTACTTGTCAAAGGTCAAAGAATAAAAGCTTCAAAAGTGACAGCTACCGAAATACCGGGTTATTCAAAATAACACCTCTTGTTGGAAACCCCATACAACATATCACACCTTTTCAACAAAAGGGCAACAACTAAAAATGAAAAGAAAGTCAGTAGAAGACAAAAACTCTTCCCGTAAATGTTAATTTCACAAAATGTATATTAACCTAAATATGTCATTACAAGAAAATACAATTAAAAAGATATTTTCATATTTTTTTACATATTTTTTGGACGTTATAATATAGACGGAAACAGTTTTTGGCCTCTACTGAAATTTTTCATTTTGAGTTGTTACCATTTTGTTGAACAGGTGCGATATGTTTAAGTTTCAAGACGCCACGGTGTTTAGTTTTTTTGAGCACTTAAAAGTAAGCGATCTTAGTGAATTGGTAAACTTGGAAAAAATTGGTCATCGATATGTAATACAATTCTTTCATTTGAAAGGTCTCAGTCCAAACAATAATAAAACCTAGCTAGATTCTACTTTGGGGTAGTCTGATCCTTCGTTTACAACTATAAAATATTCGATGGCAGAGTTTAAACGGGGCTGTACGATAAATGGTTCAAAGATCCACAAAATGATATTGTATGACCGTCGGTTGAAGGTTCATGAGTTATCTGAAGTCATAGGCATTTCAGAAAGTGCTATATGATATTGTATGACCATCGGTTGAAGGTTCATGAGTTATCTGAAGTCATAGGCATTTCAAAAAGTGCTATACATCGAATATTGGCGAAAAATTTGATGATGAGAAAGCTGTGCGCAAGATGGGTGCCACGTTTGCTCACAATCAAGACAATGTCCCAATTCACACATCCACTATTGCGATGGCCAAAATCAATGAATAAAAGTTCGAATTGCTTCAGCCCGCACCTTATTTGGCAGATTTAGCTCCATTGGATTATTTTTTGTTTCCAAACTTAAAAAATGGCTCGTCGGAAAAAGATTTATCAGCGATGAAGAGGTGGAGGTTGCGGTTGATGGCTACTTTCAGGAGATATAAACAGGGTATCGAGGCTTTTGAAAATCGCTGGAGAAAGTGTATCGAGCTAAAAGGAGATTATGTTGAGAAATGCAGAAACATGTTCCTAATTGTTTTGTGTTTTCTGTGTTTTGTGCCCGGAGTTCATTTTTTTATTTTTCATCGCCAAAATGTTTATTGCGAAAATGCTTGTATCTACCAGAGAGCCATAAATATTATTATACTTATATATGTATATGTAGATTACCAAAAAAATTTTAATATAAAAATATTGCGAAATATGAATAATATCGCTACTACTAAAAAAAAACTTCTTTATTGAAAATTTTGTTGCGGTTTTAAATTTTCGCGATTTTTTTTCCTTAGCCCATTTTAGTAGGTTAATCAATGCCCCTGCCAGACAGACGGCAAAAACGTCCCTAAGGAATTATTTTTCACTTACCCCGTTTTAAGGGTTAGAATGATAACAAAATAACGTCGAAATATTCAAACGGTACTCTATGACGCATAATTAATATTAATTACCAGAAGGACGCCTAGGCGTATGAGTGTTGAGAACTTAAAATAATAGCACTCATACGCACATCATCAATATGTAGAATCAATATTTCACAACATTTTAATTGGGGGAGTTACTAGAATGAGTGAATCAATATGGCTTAGCCTGGGCTAGAAAAAATTATTACTTCAAACCAAATTTGAAGTAAATCGGTTACTATTTCTATTTTGTTTACCATTTCCAGCATTGTAATGATATGACGATCACGAAGATAATAATGATGCTGATGATTAATATTATTATGATTCTAATAATAATAACGATCACATGGTTTGTTGGGAAATGTGTTAGTTGGCTTTTAATGATTTAATAGTACAAAACTGTCTCAAACAACTAAGAGAATTCTTCATTAACCCACCAACTTCTTCTCTTCTTTCACTTTCTTCAACTCCATCTTATTCATTATTTGAACAACCCATCTCATCGCTTCCACAACCTCCATCTCTCCCCCATTCCATTCGATATTTGAACAGTAGCCAACCCCCAGCAATTGTCTGAAACCAACCAGCTTCCCAACAAAAGATGACTTATGCGAATCTTTGCTCCCCCATGGCCATAAACCTTCTTCCAACTACTGCTCTCTTTTTAAGAAAGACAACGTCATCGTTTCAGTGTGTTTTCTCCCATGGAGTCTAGCCTGGTATGACGAGGTCTGGTCTGCCCTCTGTCTCTGTCGCTGCATGAAATATTCCCACGATTAGGAAAACGCAGTGCGAGAAACGAAACAGACTGCAGAGAAAATGTAAATTTGAATACGCTAAACTTTTGCTGGATGCTTTTGTTTTTTCAAAACAATGTTAACAATTATGGGGGCTTTTTTGCTATACATACTATACGAGTGTATAGCATACGAGAGTACTATCAAAAGTTTTTTTTCTCCTATTCAAAATGCGGAACAAACCTACCCGAAAAAAGTGCATCAAGTGCCTTAAAAATCGCAAAAATGTCTACAAAGTCATAAAATATCTGTCAGTAAAATAATGAAAAATGCGTATACATAATAATTGTTTTTTAGAGGCCAGAAAACTTTAAATTTGCAACACTGTCTTCTGTGACAGTATGAATCTTGGGAAACTTATAAAGCGTGATCCATTTCGAGGTTCCCTACTTTTTTAAAGAAAAAAAAAAAAACACAGAAAATTCAAATTGAATGGGGAATGTTTATTATCATTTGAAAGAACATTCTTTGGCATTTATTTTCTGAAGATTATGTCTATCAAATGTTGGCCGCGGCTACGTCTCAGATGGTCCATCCGTTGAGTCCAATTTTCGATGACTCGTTCGAGCATTTCGACTGGTAACTGGCGAATGACACGCGTGATGTTTTGCTCCAAGGGCTGAATCGAAGCGGGTTTGTGCGCATAAACTTTAGACTTTACATATCCCCACAGGAAAAAGTCTAGCGGTGTGATATCACACGATCTTGGTGGCCAATCGACCGGTCCAAAACGTGAAATTATCTGCTCACCGAAGTGTTCTCTCAATAAATGCATTGATTGATGCGATGTGTGGGAAGCGGCGCCGTCTTGTTGAAACCAAATGTCGCCGAGATCACGAGCTTCAATTTCAGGCATCAAATAGTCGGTTATCATGGCACGATAACGGTCGCCATTGACGGTTACGTTCTCACCGGCATCATTATTGAAGAAATATGGATCGCTGCTTCCGGTACGTCAGGAATCGGGAATCGGATTGTGGCTACGTGCCACACAGCAAATGAAACAATTGAATTGTTGCGAGAAAAGTTTAGAGATTCGATTATTTCAAGAAATTGCGATATTGAATGGCCTACGGTTATCATGGCACGATAACGGTTACGTTCTCACCGGCATCATTATTGAAGAAATGTGGACCGATGATTCCACCGGTCCACAAACCGCACCAAATCGTTCTTTTTTCTGGATGAAGTGGCAGCTCTTGAATTTCTTCAGGTTGCTCTTCGTCCCAAATGCGGCAATTTTGCTTGTTTACATACCCATTGAGCCAGAAATGGGCCTCATTGCTGAACAAAATTCGGCTCGAAAATATCGGATCTTCTTGGAACTTTTCAAGAGCCCATAGAGCGAAGCGATGTCGCTTGGGAAAGTCGGGCGGCTTCAGTTCTTGTACATGCTGTATTTTGTATGCTTGAAATTAAGATCGTTCCATACGTCAGTCCGTGTTGTTGCGAACGGCGCCGAATCGACTCTCCATGGTCTTCGTGTACACTCTCAGCTACGGCCGCTACATTTTCTTCACTGCGTACTGGGCGTGGTCCATTCGTTCGAATATTATCCAATAATGAATGCTGGGTCTCAAGATGGGTGATGGTGTTGCGAATAGTACGCTCAGTAGGCCGATTATGTTGACCATACGTTGAACGAAGTGCACAAAACACATTCCTCACAGAACGTGAATTTTCGTAAGAAAGTTAAACGATCTGTAAACGTTGTTCAGGCGTAAGTCTTTCCATGATGAAATGCCAAACAATACTTAACAAAAATTACATGACAGCATGACACGACTCACACGTGATCTGTCAAAAAAAAAGGCTATTGGAAAAGTATCTGTACTTGGATCACCCGTTACTTATATAAGAGCGAATTGGCTAGCGAATTTATAAATTCTATATAATATATAAACATTTTAGATGCAATCAACTTTGCTGGACTCTTTAGAAAGAAACTACTTTGAGTGGAATCTATTATGGGTATATAACGGGTTTTCCAATAGGGATGATATGATTTTGAAGTGACGTTTCGGCCATTGGTAATATGTCATGATCTGTCATTTGTTTTTCATTGTATTCAGTAGAGTTTACCATTTCATCATGGAGAGATATACGCAAGAACAACGTTTACAAATTATTTAGTTTTATTATCAAAACATTGCAACTTTTCGCGCGATAAGTCAATTTTTTTAAAATTTCAAATAAACACATTCCAGTTCACCTACGACCTTGACTCTCGTTAAGAGTTATATTTTTGCCATTGACCGATTCCCGATCCGGCGTAACGTTAAGGAGTTAGGGCAAAAATAAACTTTCCATTCACATTTGAAAATTATGCTAAGTACATTTTTTTCTAAAATCCAAAAAAACACTTTCCAGCTATCGTTAAGATCTATATTTTTGCCATTGACCGGTTGTGCCTACGTGCCACACAGCAAATGAAACAATTGAATTGTTGCGAGAAGAGTTTGGAGATTCGATTATTTCAAAAATTGTGATATTGAATGGCCTCCAAGAAGATGTGATTTAACACCATTAGCCTATTTCTTGTGGGGTTATTTTAAGTCATTGGTCTTTCGAAATAAACCAGACTCTCTTCAAGCTTTACAAGTCAATATTGAACGTGACATTCATGACATACGACTTGATTTAGTGGAAAAAGTGCTCGAAAATTGGGTTCATCGAATTTGTTCCTGCAGAAGAAGTCGTGGAGGCCATTTGAATGACGTTTTATTTAGAACTTAATTGTATCGATTGTACTTCACATTAAATAAACAACTTTTTACTTTCCTTAACAATAAGTGTGTTTTTTTGTTTCAAAGATATCATATCACTCTTATTGGAAAACCCTGTATAATTTAAGTGTGTTTTTTTGTTTCAAAGAAATCATATCACTGTTATTGGAAAACCCTGTATAATTTGCTACGGTCCAAAAGTGTAACACATCGAAGAAGCGATCTAAGATCTTAAGTTGTTCGACGGATATGCGTTTTGGGCCATTTAAGTCGAATGAGCAATGTCCGTCCGTCCGTCTGTCTGTCTGGCTGCAGCGCACAATAACTCTCGAAATCAGTAACAGATTAACTTGGAATTTTGTATATGTGATAATATTTTCTTCTATCTCAGGCTAAGTTAAAAGATTGACAATATTGGCCTACTCCTTCTGGTATTTCCCACAGAAACTATCAAATTCCATATCACTGTTCTCACAAAGTGGGAGGGAATACTTCAGTCGATTTATTCGACTTTCTGTTTATCATTACTCGTTTTTACATGTTTTTCTGCCATTTTTTTGTTGCATAGAGTATTTTGCAAAACTACAATAAAAAGTGATAACTTGAAAATTCACACACCAATTATACAAAAATTCCCTGTATATTTTTCAAGACTTTCCAAACTAATTGATACACATTTATTATACTCCTCTCTTCTCTCCTCCCCTCTCTAATCCAAATGATGCGAGATGATGGTTACTATGTACACAAAGATGTTTTTGCATTTTGTATCTTTCAATTAAACTTGTGAAGTTTAATTTGTATTTTGTAAAATTTCTTTTTCCAACAAAAAAATGTTTTCCATTCCAATGTTTATAAATCATGTTCAATTTTGCAAAGCGCGCACCTAAAGAAATTGAAACAAAACTGAGGCATATTTCGTTTTTTCTAGCCACACATGATTTCGAACGATATTTTATGGTCAATATTCATTCATTCATTCGTTTGCTTTATAGAATGTAAGGCAAAAGATGAGTCGAGTGATTTGCATTAATTTTCACCATATACCGCCGCCCCCGTTTGCCTCTTTGCATGGTAGGGTGGGCGATTTTTCCACCTCCCTCTCTCTCTCAATGATTCGTAAAAGTCTATAATTAATCGCGTGTTTTTCTTTGCTCTCGCATTGAAAAGAAATTGTTTCTTGTTTTTTGTTTGGTTTTTTTTGCAGACTCTATTTGACCCAATTAATTAATTAATCAATCGTTCATGAAATGTTTAATGTTAATAATGTTTACAATAATTTCTCTTTTTTCTCTCTCTTTTTTGTTTCTGTTTTGCAGGCGTTTAGTGAAAAATTATCAGCCCAAGAAGAAAGAAGAAGAAGATAATGAGTAAGTACTAACTTAGCGAAACACGCATTAATTTATACTCTATATCCAGTAAGAAACATATACAGTATGTCAGGAAAGTGTTTTTACATCGCAACAGATATGCCTTCTTATAACCTTTTTTTTTTGGAAAAATAATAAAATTTTGTTTTAATTATAAAATAAATTTCTTTAAAAATTTTTAAAATATTTAATTATTTTCTATCAATAACACTACACAGTACGTATAACATTTTTCAGTTCATTGATTTGGGACTCCATTCTGAGAATTGGACGCGAAAGAAATCCCAAAAATAAGAACTTCTGCATCATTCGTTTAGTCAAGTTGGCTCAATTAATAATTTAATCGCCATACGATTTTTTCAAAGTGGATTTTTAGGAGAAAAAATTAGGAACAAACATACAAAAAAATGCATCCAGTGCCTTAAAAATTGCAAAAATGTTCTGTTCTGTTTTATACTTATACGTTTTACACATTACGTATACGTATTTTTCAATATTTTACTGACATATATTTTATGACTGTCAGAATTGAGTCCCAAAAACAAGCGTTGAACTGTGCAATATTAAAACCGAGCTAGATTCTACTTGGGAAGAGTCTGCTCCTTCGGTTACAACTAAAAAATATGGGGTTGCAGAGTTGGGCCGTACAAGCTACCAAGACGAACACCGTAGTGGGCTACCAATTGAGGTGTCCACGCTAGAAATGGTAAAAAATCCACAAAATGGCATTAGTTAATCGTCGGTTGAAGGTTCCTGTGCTAGCTGAAGTCATAGGCATTTCAAAAAGTGTATATAACACATGGCATATGGAAAATTTGATGATGAGAAAGCTGTGCGTAAGATGGGTGCCGCGTTTGCTCACAATCAAGACAATACACCAGTTCACATGTTCTGCGATGGCAAAGAATTAAAGTTCGAATTGCTTCAGCACTCACCTTAATCGCCAGATTTAGCTTCCTGGGATTATTTTTTGTTTTCAAACTTGAAAAATGGCTAGCAATGAAGCGGTGGAGGTTGCAGTTGATGGCTATTTTCAGGAGCTAGACAGCTAGACCACGAACAGGGTATCGAAGCTATTGAAAATCGCTTGGTATTCAAAGAAAAATTTCATTTTTTGAAATAAATGATCGGATGTTTATTTCATAATAAAGAGGAAGGTATGCCGTTAATAATGAAATGCAACATCAGCCAAATGGCCACCACGACCACGCTTACCGGACCATATCCTTTTCATGAAATTTTCCATAACCAAATCGCAAAGTGGCTGCCCTATGTCCTCGATAGCCTCACGAATTCTTTGTTTGAGGTCTTGAATCGACGCTGGGCTGTTGACGTAGACCTTATCTTTCACGTGGCCGCACCAAACAGTCACACGTTGAGGATGGAGAGGCTTCTCAACAATCACACTTGGGTTTTCCGAGCCCCAGATGCGACAATTTTGCTTGTTGGCGTAGCCACCGAGGTGGAAATGGGCCTCATCAGTCAAGATGATTTTTCGATGATTTTCGAATTTTAATAATTTCAATGCGTTGTTGAATCGTGTATCGTTCCATTTTTAGTAATGGCGTAGTTTGTACTTGTCAAATGTCAAAGAATAAAAGCTTCAAAAGTGACAGCTACCTTCTTGTTGGAAACCTGGCTGCAGTATATACGATTTTTAATCTAAGCGATATAAAATTTTTGGAAAGAAAAATTTCTTAGACAAACAGCATTGATAAATCTTGACTATTCCTATTCTGCTCTACACGCAAAGAAAAAATTCGTTTCTGCAAAACGAAATATTAGCCAACTACAATTCTCTTGTACGACGACTGACATTCTTTTGGTCAGAACAAACAATTGCTTACGCGAAATAAGTTTCTGTCACAACAAACGAAATTTCAGTTCCGGCAAACGTGTAAATTGTAGTTGTCTAATATTTCGTTTCGCAGAAACGATTTTTTTCTTTGCGTGTAATAGGGTTGTGAAGGGTATCGTATATTTGCCCTTCTTTACTATTTATAACATCACTTTCGTGGAGGAGACTATATATCATTTGTTACGAGACAAAAGATGAAGTGGTGTCTATCGAAACTGCAGTCAATTCTACCAAGCAATTAAAACTCCCTACCAATTTATGTATTTGTTTCTATTACTGTTTTGAAAATCTTTTTAAAATAAAATATATTTGGAGAAATTCCTAAACACTTATTTTATTTGAGAAAATTTAGTCTCCAAATATATATTGTTGTAATACATTAATATATGCGTTCTAAATATATTTTGTAGATTTTCAAATAAAATGTTGTTGCTAGGAAATAATATATAATAATATTTCAAAAATTGTGTTCCATATATATTTTCTTTCGATTCACATCGACACCTCCATTCTAAAACATGCTAAATCGATTTAGCATAGTTTTAGGGAGATTGCATTTTTAATTTCTAACAGCCTGTTTCTGTAACTTAAAAATTTGCTTTCGTTCGCCTGCCAGACGACAAACAGCTGATTTGGGTTTCAGTAACTACCATCAGAACGACAAGTCGTACGATAATGAACTCGTACGAAAACGTAATCATTTCAGTGCAAATTTTGGTTTCTCTATCTCTCTTTGCTGTCATCTCGGCGAACACAAATGTCAGATCGAGTCACATTATTTTATTTGTCGACTGATAGGAACAATGGCAAAAAAACATTATTAAAAGCAAAAAATAAGTAGATATTAATCTAATTATGGTAAAAACAATTAAATAATAATAAAATTGTGTACATATGGGTACATATTTAAGCATACAGAAGTCAATATTGGTTGCTCGCTAAGATGGAAAAAAATTATCAGTGCACAATGAGAGAGACGGGAGAGAGAGAGAGAGAAATAAATGAGAGTCTTGGTGCAGCTCAACTGACCACCCAGGGTTGCTTTTTTGGTCACGGCTAGTGTGAATAGTACAGAGATGTATTTGCTAAGGTCGACCATACACAAATGTGTGCTTTTTTAGACCGGAAGTTGTGAAATTATTGATCTGGCAATTACATTATTTTCCAATTGGTAAATTGCTAACGTCGTTGACGTAAGACCAGGCGAACGAACGATAGAACGTTAGAGAAACCAAATTCCTGACGAAAGTGAGTGACTGGTTTTCGTTCGCAGAGACTTTCGTTAGAAATACAGAAACAGGCCGTAAGTATTCCAATTCAGTCAAAATTTGGTGTTTATCCGTCAACCCAATCAAAAGTTATTCACAAAACGGTACAGGTCATTCGATTTGCATTATAAAGGAATTCCACACAAATTTAAAAAAAATCACCAAACTTTGATCGCCTCTCCTGAAAAACTACCGACATGACTTTAATGCCAGTGTACCTAAACACTTATAATTCAGTACAGTTCAATGTCTTTGAAGTATATACAGGATGATCCATTTCGAGGTTCCCTACTTTTTTAAAGAAAAAAAAAAAAACACAGAAAATTCAAATTGAATGGGGAATGCTTATTATCATTTGAAAGAACATTCTTTGGCATTTATTTTTTGAAGATTATGTCTAGCAAATGTTGGCCGCGGCTACAGATGGTCCATCCGTTGAGTCCAATTTTCGATGACTCGATTATGTTGACCATAAGTTGAGCGAAGTGCACGAAACACATTCCTCACAGAGCGTGAATTTTCGTAATAAAGTTGAATGATTTGTAAACGTTGTTCAGGCGTAAGTCTTTCCATGTTGAAATGCCAAACAATACTTAACAAAAATAGCATGACACGACTCACACGTGATCTGTCAAAAAAAGGCTATTGAAAAAAGTATCTCTACTTGGATCACCCGTTACAATTCATCGCAAAATATTCATATTTGTCAAGTCCCTTCTGGTACCCCACACACACAAATTTACTGATTCATTCGAACACAACATTCCCATAACTTCTGCAGCAATTGTCTTAATGTTATCAAATTCTATTTTTTAGACAATTTTCCCAATGATTATAGAATAGCAAATAACGAGTCAATTTGTTTAACCGTTCTAGCAACATCCATATAAGTTATCATTTATCATTACTCACAAAGTAAGGGTGTGCTCCACTGCAATTTTCATAATTGTTTTTTTTTTTATTATTTGTATAATTTTAGTTTATTTATTTATGGAGATTTCGTTATACTTTACTTTTCTTCTTCTAAAAATACTCAACATTTGTTGTTGTTTGATTTTTGCAATTTAAATTTTTGTTTATCGTTTATAATAAGTAAGCTATAAAGTATGTGTTGTTGTTTTGAACATTTGCCAAATTGTTTTAGACTAACGTATTTAATATATAGCGGCAAACAAATGATGCAGGGATGCAACGAAAAGTATTTTTTTTTAATTAAATTTTAGTTTTGAAAATATTGGTATTATTTATTGTTGACGAAGAACTTTCTAGAAGACAGTCTAGATTTTTAATTTGTGATAATTTTTATATCCCTGAAGATGATTTAAGAATTTGGTCGAAATGTTGGATAAAAATAAATAAGTTAAGAATCTAAAATTAACGAGAGGGAGCTAAGTGTTACCATTCACGAAATAAGCACTAGTTGAAAAAAACGTTAGATGGCGGACCCTTTAGTTTCTACAAACCAGCGCAAGATTAATAATATCAGAAGACATCCTTGCCATGTTTTTCGCTTAAATGGCATTTTCACATTAAACTGAGTGAATATGGAATATATTTCAGAAAAGTAGCTCAAGGTTTTTTTTTATCAATTTAAACTAAACGATTAGGTGTATTTATTCACATGCGCTTTTATGTATGATTCAATGATAAAATACCAATATTTTATTGTCACACTTAAGTGAATGACATCACATCATTGTAAGTTTGTTAATTTTTGGCAAATAAATGTTCCCTAAATTGTGGGATCGATCAGTAGAGAAGGTTCAAAAGTTTTTCTAATGCACAACACATTTTTTAAAAAAAAATTGTCTTAATAATTTTTTTAAATGTACGTCATCATAACTATCTTAATGCGAGATAAGATCCATAATAATATTTATTGTTCATTGATATTGAATTGGAAAAACTCCCAAAAAAATCAAATTTTCGTTAAATTATAAAATTGGATTATCTCCAAAATCTACAAATTGAATTGATGTAAACATGGTAATTTAATATTGTTATAAAACCGCCAACCATTCGCCTTCAATTGCCTTTTCGGTAAAAAAAAACTGTCTTATATCCGTTAGCAATAAAATATATGTACAAAATGTTGTTATGGCCATTGTAACTCTTTCATTTTATTATGGCTTGACCATAAACACAAAGGCCCTTTTTGCTATTTAATGCCACCCACTCACATACTTACTTGGCTACAGAGAGATTCAGTTCAGTGTTGACTGTTCACATTACGTCAATTCCCAGAAACCAAGCCGGGTACAAATGTGTCATGTAGTCTTTACAATTCACGTGTCAACACTCATGAAGTGACTTCAAATGAAGAGAAAAGCCCACGTTTATAATTTTAGATGTTGTTGTATTTCCGCAAATAGAAAATATAAAAAAATTAACAAATTTAAATTAACTTTTCTTAGAAAAAGACATAAAAATAAATATGAAGTGGTGTGGTGTGGCCTAAAATAAATCATTCTTGGAGAAAATAAATTTTAAAAAAAGTAAGAACAAACTGTCAGGCGATTAAACCGACTAAAGTTTACCCTCACTTTAAGAGTAATGCAATATGGAATATGATACTTTATGTGGGAGCCAGAAAGGTGGAAATATGTTACTCAATCTATAGTCATTGCAAAAGTTTTCTAAGATACAAAATATGAAAACATTTAGATGATTGCTCTGCAGATGTTATGGGGATGTTGTGTGGGAGGTACTAGAAGTGGCTTGACGAATACGTCTATTTTTCGCTGAACAGTAGATACTTCAAAGACATTGTACTGTACCGAATTTTAAGTGTTTATGTGCACTGGTATTAACGTTATGAGCCATTCAATTTTAGTATGATTTGTCCATTTTGTGTGGGAGGTACCAAAAGGGGCGTGGTAACTTCGCCCACTTTTCTCTAGGTGATATCGTCTAATAAACTGACCTGACAGTAGCTCAAAAAATAAGAACTTCTGCATCATGGGTTTAGTCAAGTTGGCTCAATTAATAATTTAATGGCCATACGATTTTTTTGCTTAAGGTGGATTTTTTGCGCCTTTTTTATATTTTTTTCTCGGAATACCGTACGGAATATCTCTTCTGTGTCTGAAGCAAACTTGTAAATATTGAATAGAAGAAAAAATGCCGAACAAACCTACCCGAAAAAAGTGCATCCAGTGCCTTAAAAATCGCAAAACCAACTTGACTAAACGAATGCTGCAGAAGTTCTTTTGGGGCTACCTTCACGTCCAATTCTCTGAATTGGGTCCCAAATCAATGAGCTGCAAAATGCTGTACTGTGTAATACTATGTGAGGAATTGCGGAAGTTTCCGATAAGTATAGGGTGATCCATTACGAGGTTCCCTACTTTTTTAAAGAAAAAAACACAGAAAATTCAAATTGAATGGGGATTGTTTATTATCATTTGAAAGAACATTTTTTGGCATTTGTTTTTTGAGGATTATGTCTATCAAATGTTGGCCGCGGCTACGTCTCAGATGGTCCATCCGTTGAGTCCAATTTTCGTTGACTCGTTCGAGCATTTCGACTGGTAATTGGCGAATGGCACGCGTGATGTTTGCTCCAAGGCCTGAATCGAAGCAGGTTTGTCCGCATAAACTTTACACTTTACATATGCCCACAGGAAAAAGTCTAACGGTGTGATATCACACGATCTTGATGGCCAATCGACCGGCCCAAAAGGTGAAATTATCTGCTCACCGAAGTGTTCTCTCAATAAATCCATTGATTGATGTGATATGTGGTATAAAAGTAATAGTATAAAAGTTATTCGACAATCAATATTTCACTAGATTTTAACCCATTGTGAGACAGGTACTAGAAGAATTGGACCAATATGGCCCATCTTCAAAATAAGCCTGATATACGAGTAATATGATAAAATATTAGCACATATCAAATTTGAAGTCAATCCGTTACTCCTTTTGAGAGTTATCGTGTTCTCCAACCAGACAGACAGACAGACGGACGGACGGACATAGCTCAAAACTTAAAATGTCCTAAAAAGGATGACCGCCGAACACATTTAGGGTCCCAGGTTAGTCCTTCGATGTATTACACTACTGGCCCTTAGCAAATGATATAAAGTATACCCTCCACCACTAAACTTAAAATGTCCTAAAAAGGATGACCGCCGAACACATTTAGGGTCCCAGGTTAGTCCTTCGATGTATTACACTACTGGCCCTTAGCAAATGATATAAAGTATACCCTCCTCCACTAATGTGAGGAAGCATTGCACGAAATGCTTCATATGTTTGTTCTACGTACGAGTATGTTGTTATTCTTCGAATTTGCGGAATACCGGTATTTACATTTAACACCATCGATAAAGTTGAATGACTGGCAGACAGATAGACAGACGGACACTTGGTATTCGATTTCGATAGATTGATGGCTGACAATTAATAACAAAAGCATTGTACATAGTACATATGTTTTGTATACAATAACACATACGAGTATGTAAACAAATATGAGAAATTCTGCTTTTTTGGGACACCATAAAGAGCAATACGTACGTATTTCAGGCATATGTATAATCAAATCAAATTAATTACAATATGCAAATGACGGTGAGCCATAAATGTAAACAAAAGAATGAGCAAATAACGAAAAAAGAAAACATTTTTTTTCACTTTTAAAGGAATAAATGTTTTTTTCAGTTTTATTCATGTATTTTGGTACTTTTTAAAAACATTTAAAGCATTTAGATGACTGCCAATTTGTGTGGGGGCTTCCAGAAGGGGCTTGCCAAACAGTGTTGCAAGAAATGACGATTTATTGTCGTTTTGACGATTTTTAGACCCAAAAAATAGTTAATGACGATATGGCGATTTTTGCTTGGAAATGAAAAAAATTTTCATGATATGAAAAAGTAAGGAAAAATTAACAAATGTTTTTTATATAAAGGATTTTTATACCCTCACTTTAGTGTGACGAGGGTATATATCATTTGCTACGAAAAAAAGTGTAACACATCGAAGGGGTGATCTAAGACCCCAAGTATGTTCGGAGGAAATCCGTTTTGGGCCATTTTAAGTCGAATGAGCAATGTCCGTCCGTCTGACTGGCTGCTGCGCACGATAGCTCTCGAAAGGAGTAACCGCTTGACTTCAAATTTGGTATGTGGTAATATTTTTGTCTATCTCCGGCTAAGTTCGAAGATGGGCCATATTGGTCCACTCCTTCTAGTACCTCCCCCACAAAAGGTTAACATTTAGTCAAATATTGATTATTTAATAACTTCTATACTACTTATTTGAATCCTCTGAAATTCTACACATAGTATTAGTTTATTAGTCACTATTACCTCAAGAAAAAAGGGCGAAAATGTCACGCCCCTTTTGGTACCTCCCACACAAATGGACAATTTCGAACCAAAAGTTAATAGCTTATAACTTTATGCATACAAATACTTGAAATTTTGTACTGTGTAATGGTTTAATAATACCTAGAGTCCAGAGAAAAATGGGCGTTATTGGCACGCCCCTTTTGGTACCCTCCACACATATGGACAATTTTACACCAAAAATTAACAGCTTACAACTAAATGCAATTTAAATTGAAAATAATTTAATTAAAACAAAAAAATAAATAAATTTACTAATATTTTTTTGGGACTCAAGGTGAGGGGATTCATTAGTCGGTTTACCCGACTGTACTTTCTTACTTGTTTAATTTTATAATTTTATTTATAATTTTTATAATTTTACAATTTTATAATTTTATAATTTTATAAATTTATAATTTTATAATTTTATAACTTTATAATTTTATAATTTTATAATTTTATAATTTTATAATTTTATAATTTTATAATTTTATAATTTTATAATTTTATAATTTTATAATTTTATAATTTTATAATTTTATAATTTTATAATTTTATAATTTTATAATTTTATAATTTTATAATTTTATAATTTTATAATTTTATAATTTTATAATTTTATAATTTTATAATTTTATAATTTTATAATTTTATAATTTTATAATTTTATAATTTTATAATTTTATAATTTTATAATTTTATAATTTTATAATTTTATAATTTTATAATTTTATAATTTTATAATTTTATAATTTTATAATTTTATAATTTTATAATTTTATAATTTTATAATTTTATAATTCTATAATATTATAATTTTATAATTTTATAATTTTATAATTTTATAATTTTATAATTTTATAATTTTATAATTTTATAATTTTATAATTTTATAATTTTATAATTTTATAATGTTACAATTTTATATTTTTATAATTTTAAAATTCAAATTAGAAATGTTCGAAAAAAATAAAAAAAATAGTAAAATCTAAAGCAAATAACTAAATTTTTGACAAATTGGTTATGTGATTTCTTTATAAAATGTTCACCACTAATCCTGTGAATTGGTCTAGGTAAAATTTGATACATACATATTGCCAAAACTTGTTTTTCTAAAGCGCCAAAAAGTAGAATCTAGTAGAAACTTTTTTATGGGGGCTACATAAAACCATGGCTCTGAGCTGGGGAGTGAATGGCTCTATGCGCTTTTCAAATGGCGTCCCAATCAATTGAAGTTTGTGGCTCCATAACGTAAAGAAATAAAATCGATTGGGATCGAAATATGGACTATTTTCAATCCTAAGAAACTGATATATCGTTCAACATCTCTATTTTTTATATAACGGTTTATCGCAAGAACTAGAGTCAATAGAAAAGAAACCAACTGAAGACATAATTATTCCATATATCCAAAGTTATAGCAAAATCTCATGCCGCAGCAAAAGACCTTTTTGTTGAGCCGTGTTATTGTTGCAGTTTAAGAATGTGAGATCGCCCCACAAATTTTTTAACTTAATTTTGTTGAACCGCAAATATTATTTGAGAGTACCTCTTAATACATATATGTTTCAGAAACATGCCCTGTATGAAACTGGAAGATGTTTGTGTTGACGATTTCAAAATTCTATTTTGACGATTTTTGTGTCGACGTTTTGACGATTTTCGGTCAAATTAGTCTGGCAACACCGTTGACAAATATATCAATTTTGTGCTGAATGGTACTGTACCGAATTTAAAGTGTTTATGTCCTCTGGTATTAAAGTTAGGAGCTATTCAATTTTGGTACAATTTGGAAATTTTCTGTGGCCCAAAATGGGCGTGGCACCTTCGTCCACTATGTGTGGTAGTATAGTATTACTACTATTACTAAGTATAGTAGTTATTGGAGAATCAATAATTCACAAAATTTTAAACTTTTTTGGGGAGGTACTAAAAGGAGTGTATATTGGATCATCTTCGATCTTTGACTGAGATGGAAACAAGTGATAGAGGCATTAAGATCGTCACGCCGACTCTTATATACCCTCCCCACCATGGATCACATGTGAATGGTTTCGAGTACAAATAAACTCATATTATTAAATTTCATCCTGATTCATTGAAAGTAGTAGTTTTTATTGCGTTAAAAAATCAATTGTAGTGGAACCTTTGTTTGGGAGATATATCGAAACATTAACCTATGACGACCGCAGTTGGTGTGTAGGTTTCTGGGTATAACACAGTACAACACATGATTTTGAGACTCAATTCAGAGAATTGGACGCGAAAGTAGCCCAAAAATAAGAACTTCTGCATCATTCGTTTAGTCAAGTTTTCTCAATTAATAATTTAATGGCCATACCAATGTTTTGCAAAAGGTGGACTTTTTTTTGCAAATTTTCTATATTAAATTCTCTGTATACCGTACGGAATATCTCTTTTGTGTCTGAAGCTAAGTTGTAGATAGTGAATAGGAAAAAATTCGAAACAAACCTAGCCGAAAAAAGTGCATCGAGTGCTCTAAAAATCGCAAACACAATGCCAGACCTTCCGGCCATTGTTGATTACACTATGTCTGAACCACCTTTCGATAAGAAGTATCTCAGTCTTATACCTGATTGATCGGATTAGAATGATAGTCCACCAGGGCATTGGATATTTGTGAACTTCTATACAGATGGTTCAGGGTGTATTCTGAGTAACTTGAGCTATCTATTGAGCTATCAAGACTGCCCGATCACTGTAGTGTTGACCAGGCGGAAATCTTAGCTATTAGAGAAGTAGCAGAGTGGCTGAAAACTAATGTTCTGACCAAAGTCTGTATCAATATTTTATCTGATACTTACTTATTCCGGACCTCTTCTACCTTTCAGTGTAGAGGTTTTTGCAAATGTTGCACCATTTTTGTCTGTCTTGTGCTGTTGTTTTGGCCATTAGTTTGTCTAAACCATTTTCTTCGAAGAAGTTATTTATTGTGGCTTGCCAAGTTTTTCTTCTGCGTCCTCTTCCTCTTGACCCTTCTGGTCTGGCCTCCAGAGTTCTCTTTGGTAGTCGGGAGTCTGACATCCTCGCAACGTGTCCATACCACCTCATTTTGAAGCGATTTATTCTAATTTGTAAGGGTTATATTCGTAGATGCCCTCGGATCGTTTCGTTCCTTATTCTGTCTCTTCTGGTCATTCCGGCAGCTCTTCTTAGGTACTTCATTTCAGCTGCTTGAATTCGGCTTTGTGCTTTGCACAGCCGTATGTAAGGATAGGTGTATATGTTGAGTTATACCCAGCTATTTTTGTATTGGTGGAGACCTCTCGTTCACTCAGGAAGTTTTTGTTAAGGCCTGAGTATAATCCAGCTGCCGCCGATATTCTGGCATTCAGGTCTTTGTCTAATTTACCATCCTCACTTATCACTGATCCAAGATAACGGAACTGTTCCACCTGTTTTATGTGATACTGACAATGCTATAAAGTCCCTAGAAACTGTATTCCTGAGTTTAATAACTTATTTCGACTGTCGCAGATCTCTTAACGAGATGGCTGAACAGTTCCACAGTGCCACAGGGACGTACCAGGAAACTACAAAGCAGATGAACATAGATACTCCAGGGGAACTGGAATATGTGAGCATGCCTCTAGCCATCAGCAATCTCCCTTACGGCAATAAAAGACAGGTTGTCACTAGTCAGAAACTACATACATTCCAGGCTGATGTGGGCCTGTCTTAGTTCCAAACACACCAACAAGACCGGACATATCACTTATCTTGCTAGTCATGACGGGTTCCTGCTTATTGGACGGCACGCAGAGAGATTGAAGGTCTTGCGAAATGACTTTGCAGAAGCTGTGTTCGATAGAACACGTTTTGTGTCTGTGCCAGCTCTCTCTAGAAGGAGGCATGCTACCCGAGACTGTCATTTCTTTGGGAATTCAGCAAAGTTGACTGATGTTAGAATTCGGCAACTGTTGAGCTTTATAAGAATATCAATGTAAACTATGAGCTAGGACACTTATCATTCAAAATTTATTTCGTTCTGACTTAGGACTTTTTGTGTTTATGACTATGTATTTGGAGAACCTTTATCTGAATAAAAAAAAATTTCGTAGAAAATCCTGAGGTGGTGCCTTTCTATATTAGGTTAATGATATGTATAACTCTACACTGAAGTGAGGGTAATTTTATACCAGTTTTATATATTGCATTAGTAGATCTGGGGATGAACCAGAAGCTTTAATACAGTCGTATACAATAATTTATATTATTAATTAATTCTTTGAAAAATTCCTGTTCCATTTCAGATTCACATCATGGCAAGCTTTCCGCAAGGTTCTCAATGAAATCAGTGATTTGGCTGGACAACGGGAAGTGGTGGCTGAATCCCTGCAATTACAAATAATCCAAGGCATTACATTGCTTTCGAAAACACTAAGGGATGAACGAAAAGTAAGTATTTGTCACTTACAGTTTAATTAATAAATCACTTTTTATTCAAAAATATTGTGTATCTTCTATTTTCCTTCGCAGAAATGCCTTTCAAATGGTACATATTTACATCAAAACCTCACCACACAATTGGCCTCGCTGGAAAGGGCCAAACGTAACTATGAAAAAGCCTATCGCGACTCAGAGAAAGCTGTGGATAATTACAAAAAGGCCGACATGGACTTGAATCTGAGTCGAGCCGAAGTGGAACGCTACAAGAACATAATGACAGCGAAAATACAACAGTCGGACGATGCGAAAAATGAATATGCCAATCAGTTACAGAAATCAAATAATCTACAGCAGCAGCATTACCATGAATTATTGCCAGAGGTATGTTTTTTTTTATAATCCACGTAAATGCATATGGTTGGTATACAGGATAGAATGACCCATTTCTGGATTTGGATACTTATATATACAGGGTTTACCAACAAGAGGTGTTATTTTGAATCACCCGGTATTTCGGTAATTGTCACTTTTGAAGCTTTTATTCTTTGACATTTGACAAGTAGAAACTATGCCATTACTAAAAATGGAACGATACACGATTCAACAAACGCATTGAAATTATTAAAATTCGAAAGCCGAAAATCATCGAAAAATCGTCTTGACTGATGAGGCCCATTTCCACCTCGGTGGCTACGTTAACAAGCAAAATTGTCGCATCTGGGGCTCGGAAAATCCAAGAGTTATTGTTGAGAAGCCTCTCCATCCTCAACGTGTGACTGTTTGGTGCGGTTTATGGTCCGGCGAGGTCATTGGACCCTACTTTTTCGAAAATGAGGTTGGATCAAACGTTACGGTGAATGGATTCCGCTACCGAGAGATGATTAATGATTTTTTATGGTCGGAGTTGGATGGTATTGATCTGGACAACGCTTAATTTCAACAAGACTGCGCTACGTGCCACACAAGCAACGAAACCACTGCTCTGTTACGGGAAAAGTTTCCGGACCGTGTTATCTCTCAAAGAGGTGATCACAATTGGCCACCGGGATCTTTTGATTTAACACCTTGCGACTTCTTCCTTTGGGACCACGTGAAAGATAAGGTCTACGCCAACAGCCCAGCGTCGATTCAAGACCTCAAAGATAGAATTCGTGAGGCTATCGAGGACATAGGTCAGCCACTTTGCGATTTGGTTATGGAAAATTTCATGAAAGGGATATGGTCCTGTAAGCGTTATCGTGGTGGCCATTTGGCTGATGTTGTTTTTCATTATTAACGGCATACCTTCCTCTTTATTATGAAATAAACATCCGATAATTTTTCTCAAAAAATTGAATTTTTCTTTGAATACCAAAATAACACCTCTTGTTGGAAAACCCTTTATAAATAAAACCATGATTTGCAACATAAGTATACCATATCATTAAAGCGTTTTTTATCTCATTTTAAAATTGACTTTGACTTAGTACTTAAAACAAAAGTAAAATAAAAATTTCGATAAAAAAAAATATTTATGGAAATATACTTGGTCAGTTTATCATATACCCCCTCCAGATCTTAATCTTTAATTTCCTGTTTTTTCTCTCTCCATCTCTCACTCTCCAGGTCTTCAATCGCCTGCAAGAATTAGATGAAAAACGTACACGGGGTACACGAGAATTTATAATAGGTGCCGCTGATGTTGAATCCTCGGTAGCACCCATTATTGCCAGATGTTTGGAGGGTATGGTGAAGGCCGGCGAATCCATAAATGAGAAAGAAGATTCTTACAAAGTTATCGAAAGGTTGGCAAAAAGCATCAAATTGTTTGTTCGTATTTTAATAATATTTATTTTATCTTTGTCGTGTTTGTTCCAGGTATCAATCTGGTTTTACACCACCAGGTGATATTCCCTTTGAGGATCTGTCAAAAATGGATGCCCTCGATTCTTCACAGGAATCCCATTATAATCATGTACAGTCCAGTCATTTAACCATTAAGGGTACCATCGGTGGTGCTGGTAAAATTAAGAAACGTGTGGGGATTTTCAATATTTTCGGCAGTAATAAGGTAAGATTCCGTTTCGTAGTCTAATGTGAAATAAATCTTTTCTTTATAACGGCTTATTTACATAGTCCTATGGAATCGTAGTCAATAATAATAAAAAAATAACGCTATGCAACAACATATATTATACTTTTTTATTAATGACTGCCGACTGAGTAAAATGTTTTCACCTTTCTGGCTCCCACCTAACGTACCATATTCCATATTATATCACTCACAAAGTGAGGGTATACCTTACCTTACCACCACATTTTCTATGAAATTTAGCTGAAACTTTGCAGTTTGTGTTCTATTTTGAATTCATTCAGAATTCATTTCAATAAAATGTATACAAATCAAATTTTATTTTGTCGTAGTCCTCGTGCAGATGTAGCTCTCAAAAATGCTATTTTAAGCTATAAATACCATATTTTTCAGGAGAAGAGTTTGGCTAAAGAATTCGCGGCCATTAAATCGACTGAATGGTTTTTTTTAGTATAAACCCAAAATAAATTATTAAGAAAAATCTTTACAAAAATTTAGGAAAATATGGTTTTTGCATAGTGTTATGATGATCTTTCATTAAAGGTAAAAATAAAAAATGAAATGCGAATATTTCCCAACTTAAAAATACTTTTTCGCCTTTTAAAAGCGATTTAACGATTCTATGGGTTTGTTTTTATGTAAATAAGCCTCTTGCCTGTAGTTAGAGTACATGTTTTTCTGATTTTCATTGTTTTTTTTTCAATAATTCGATATAAAAGCAAACTGTTTGTGCAAATTTTGAAAACAATAAAATATTATTTATTAGTTTATTTTCATCTAAATACTCATAAAGTCTCTTTTTTCTCTCTATTTTCATTTTATTTTGTTCTAACTTTATCTTTTTATTTTTTTTTTTGCTTTTCGTGTGTCAAATCTGTTATGTTGTCATATTTGTTTTTATGTCTTCTTTTGTGTTATATAAAAACGCGGCGCATTTTTTCAAATGCATTTTCTTCTTCTCATGCCCAAAAAAATATACCAAAACACTCTCGTACTACTGAATGCATTCCACCAAACAAACATGGACGTTAATTTTCAAATTCGTAACTCCATTTTGATTTATATTGTTTACATTCCATTTAATGTAAGTACAAAAATACCGAAAGACAAACATTGCAAAAAATGTTATGTTTTTTTGTGTCACATTTCTTCTTATGCTTCCATATCCCACTGTCCTCCCGAAATATATTTGTCCCATCATTTCATTATCCCTAATCGCTCAATTCGAACAACTTAAAATTGGCCTGAATTTGTGTTTTATGATTTAATTACATTTCTGTTTTTTATGTGTTCGTTGCCCTATTAATTTTTTTGTTTCTCTCACATTTCTTTCCAATTTATATTCGTTTTTTTGTATGTAATTTACATTACTAAGTACATATATACACGTACGTACATACATACTCGTACATCATTCATCTACCTTCATTTACATATATATCCTTACATTCTTATATAGCAATGTATGGAACAAATTACTTATGTACTTTTTGATTTGCATCATGATTTTCCAAAGAGAAAATATTTGTATTTGGTGTTAAATATCTAAACCTTGTGCCATATTTATTACTTTTTGTTTTAATATTCATATGTTTATTGCTAATTTTGTTATCTAGAATAGGGAATATAGGTGTGTAAATAATAATAAATATAAATCAAACAATCAATAAAAACATACTGAGCCGGACGTAAATATTTACACAACAAAAAGAATTCAGTTTTGCCATAAATATTTCTAAAACCAATGACGATAGCCTAGTCTGATATTAATGGTGCGTGCTATTCTCGAATTCATGTGAGGGAAAAAGTCTTTGTGCAAGGTTAATATTAAGAGTCCGAAATTAATATTTCACATATTCAGACGTTTTTTTCTTTCATTGCAACAGATTCCGTCACATATATAGATTTTAGGTTTAAGTTAGGTCCCTAGTGCTACCACGGGCCCATTTGCCCATAATCGAAACCAAACTGTTTGATGATGTCATTGGTACTGGCAGGATTTGTCAGACTTCCTAGAAAGGCCAGGCCCAGTACATCCAGATGTAGTTTACTTAATGTGGTAACTTCATACAGTAACAAATCACTTGCTCAGTGCTTCCTTCAATTTCCTTCTCATCTGCACAGTTTCTGCAGAAGTCATTGGACTCAATTCGCAACCTCCTGGCAAATTCGCCGATCATTCGGTGTTCCGTCAGAACTGACACAAACGTAGACAGTTTTTTTCCTCTCTAGTGCGAGAGGAGACATTTTGATGTTCTCAATTCATATGAGGTTCATCTGGCTACCCTACAGATGTAGAATTCTGTCCATCTTTCGTTGGACTGCCTGATTGCCTCTGGCCCAAGCCAAAGTTTTCATGTGAACAGTGGCACACCAATATATGCAAATTGTTCGAGAATTTGTAATATCGTCCCTTTCCTAGCAAGTTCATTAGCTTTGCAGTTCTCCGGGATATCCCAATGCCCAGGTGCCCATATGAGGTGCGTATTAAACTGCTCAGTCATCTCGTTAAGAGATCTGCGGCAGTCGAGACCTGTTTGTGAATTTAGGAATGTGACCTCCAGAGAATCGATGGCATCCTGACTGTCCGAGTAAATGACAACGCCAGTGTTAGTCACTACGTTGCAACTCAGCCACTTGGCGACTTCCCATATTGCCATTATTTCGGCTTGGTAGACCCTTCAGGTAATTAGTAGTCTGAGAGTTATGTCAAGACTAATGGCGATTTCGTTTCTGGGAAAAATGTTGCCCTTGCCTTTTAAGTCGAAACAATGTATTCCCTCGAAGTTAACTTAACTTCAGTTTTCAAACTTCAAAAATATGTTAGAAAAGTGTAGTTTTCGGGAAAAGGGCAAATAAAATGCTGCACTTTTTTCAAAAACGAAATCGCCATAAGTTATTTTCAATGTATTCTGAATCCAACCTTATCATCTGTGTAGAAGTGGTTTTCTGGTATTCTGCCAACCCTTTACCCTCTGGCAGGTATCATAGCCGAGAAGTACACCTTTGGTATAGCGCTATATTGTGATATCCTCATGTGGCCGTAGTTCTTATACCTCCACATTGATAGATAGTTCAATCGTAATGCCACTCTTGTGGCAACTTCTCTCGGCACAATATCAATAGGCAATAGATGGAATATAACATGTAGAAACTCTATCGCCTTAAAGCTCCGCTTATGCTTAGGTAGTCAATTCTCTGTACCTTTGATAATTGGTTTGTAATAGATTGTTCCATGTCCCCCAAAAACCCTAAAAAAATTACCATTATAATGCAACAAATTCCAAAAAATGGAATCGGACATTTCATTAGGAAAGTGGTCTCTGATAACATTACAATATTTGGAAGTGGTATCTGAAAATGTTTTCTTAGCAAAAGATGGTATCTGACAACATTTTCTTGGGGTGATTAGATCTTTGAAAATTTTACTTTAATTAATATTTATAATTATAAACGATATGTACCAATGTATCCTTAGTAAAATGCAGTGTTTTAAAATTGTCCTTAGGAAAAGTTGATGTGTTACAAATTTACCTTAAATAGAATTTTAGCTTAATTATACCCTATACCACACTGTGGTACAGCGTATTATGACTTTGTGCATTTGTTTGTAACGCATTTGTTTGTAAGAATAGGAGATATAGACCCATAGAATCACTTTCTGAGTCAATTTAGCCATGTCCGTCCGTCTGTCCATAAATTCTTGTGAACAAGTGCAGTTCGCAAATATGAAGCGATATTTAGTTGGTACAGAGGCATTTCTTAGTCTAGAGACGTTCCATATTGAAAATGGGGCAAATTGGTCCATGTTTTGATATAGCCCCCATATAACGATAACCACCGATATTACATTTTGACTCCCTAGAAAACACATTTATAAACTTATTCAATTTTATTTAAATCTATCGCAGTTATATATTATATCATTTTTAATCGTCCCTAGTAAAAATGGGGCTCATCGGTTCTGCCACAGATATTACTTCTTGAAATGGTGCTCATCCGCTATGTTTTTGCTGAATGCTGAATTTTAAGCATTTTGACTTAATGCTGCATTAAATCATCCCTTGTGAAAATGGAATATATCGGTCCATGTTTCTATATAAACTCCTTATGAACGGCAAACAAGAATTTTACTTCTTAGCGGCGTAAATCCTACGTTTTTTAACCGATGTGCCTGGAATTTAGAAATTTACTCCATTTAACCTGCAACAATTCCTAGTAGTAATGGTTTCTTCGTGCATTTGTTAGCTAGGAATGATGGACTTTAACCTTTCTTTACTGGGTTTTCTTTACAAAAGGTTGTTTAGGAAAATTGGTCTCTGGTAATTTTTATTTGTTTAAGTTAAATATTCTAAATCATTGAGTTATTGCGAATTTTCAGGAATAAATATGTATATGTATAATGTCATATCGTCCCCTTATTAAAATAATAGTGTATAATTTTTTTATATGTATATGTATAATGTCATATCGTCCCCTTATTAAAATAATAGTGTATAATTTTTTCATAGTTTCGAGAAAATCACATTTGAAGTTTTTGTAAAATTAGACTTCTTGGAAGAATAATATGTATATTTTAGAAGAGAATCGATGTTTTCAATGTCTTGTCATTTTAATATGTGGTGAAATAATCAGGCTGCAGCCAGATTATATTCTATTAGTCTAAAATTGAGCTAATTCTATAAAGGGTGTCCCAAGAAGAACGCAATTTTTAAATCTCGCAACATTCGAAGTGTCATTGTTTGACATTTGAATAATTGTTATTGTTTGTTAGTAGAAGGTACGAGGTTAGTAAAAATGGAGAAGGACAGCGAAGGGAGTTCGTTAATTGGGTATTGGAGAGACAACATGAAAATGCTGATTTTGCCGATAAAATCATCTTCAGTGACGAGGCCCATTTTCATCTTGATGGCTTCGTCAATAGGCAGAATTGTCGCATTTGGGGTGCGGAAAATCCTCGAGTGATTCACGAGAAGCAAATGCATCCTCAACGTGTCACTGTGTGGTGTTGTTTTTGGGCTGGAGGAATCATTGGACCTTTGAGGCAGGTCAAGCGCAAACAGTCAATGGTGTTCGGTATCGTGAAATGATAACCAGTTTTTTCTTGCCTAGAATTGAAGAAATGAATGTGGAGGGCATGTAGTTCCAACAAGACGGCGCCACATGTCATACAGCCAGAGAAAAAATTCAATTGCTGCATCAGTAATTAAAAAATTGCGCTCTTCTTGGGACACCTTTTTATAAATGGGATAAAAGTACCATCAAAGTACATATATACACTATTTTTTCAATTTAAGTTTTGACCCTCTTTGTGGAAGTAGACGCCCTTATTCAGTTGACGTCGTCGACGTCGATTCTTAGTCGACATTGTTTAGATTGACGACTTCATAAATTTTGAAATGTTTTTTAATATTTTTAAGTTATAAAAAGGGTTTTTGTTAGTTCATGGATACCAAAAACATTCGTTTTGGTGTAAAGATGACAAAGATAGAACTTCGTAGATATGACGAAAATGATGTGACGATGTCGACGACGCCAACTGGAATAAGGACGAGAATTCCACCAAATTTTTACCAGCTATAGAATCGATTGCGTAGATTCTTATAATGCAATAAAAAATAATGGTGTATATGCGTATACGCTATTGTTTTATTGAGGGGACGATATCTTAGTATAATTAATTTTGAAATATTTGGAAAAGGGTTTCACTTAAATCAAACCTACACGAAATGCTCATAGGGTACATACAAATACTTGCAATTTCGTACAGTGCAATGCTTTTATAGTACCTAGAGGCTAGAGAAAAGTGGCCGTAATTTTCACGCCCCTTTTGGTACCTCCCACACATATGGACCATTTTACACCTAAAGTTAACAGCTTATAACTTTAATACCAGTACATACTTTACAGTTATTAAATGCAATTTAAGTTGATAATAATTTCACTAAAACAAAAAATAAATAAATTTACAAAAATGTTTGGGACTCAAGGTGAGGGGATTAATAAGTCGGTTTACTCGACTGAACTTTCTTACTTGTTATAATATAGGTAGATACATTGCCGAAAATGAGAATGTCCAACAGTTTTCCTTTTTCATATCAGCCTATAGCCTTTAGTTTTAGAAATATAGAGCTTAAACTCACTTATTGCTGAATCTGTATATGTCCGTCAGTGTATTTAAATAAGTATTACACACCTTCTTTTGTAATACGTTTATTGATTTTACTATCGAGAAATTGTATTTTGCATTTTATCTTCTGAATATAGAGGCCATTTTTCGATATAGAGGCAATAGGGTTTAATCCAGGAAATATTCATAACATAACATTTCTTTCCAACCTCACATATGGGAATACCTTAAAACTTCTATACTACGAGTACTCAATCAAGTGCAATGGTTTTGCAGTGCCTAAAGTTAAGTGACGAATTGGGGTAATTGATCGTTTTTACTATGAAAATCAATAACTTTTATAAGGCCCTTATTGACACAGTCATATATATTATTTAAAAACATTTTGAAGTTGGAAATATTTCGATCTTTAGTGTTTATCACACCTGGCCAGATACAATATCTGAGGGAATGAATACCACTGATAAAGTAATAATGGGGTTTTATAGCACTATATACCTAAATGATAAAAAAAAACTTTTGTTTGTAATGGACAAAAGTCTTCCAGAACACCTATATTTCTGACCTACATTTCGATTGATTTTGGTGATTTCGCTGAATGCGAAGTTGTCATAAGAATTACTGAATCATATGTTTGCGATGGCGTAATTGCCGCTTCCATTTTGGTACAAATCCTATAAAAATTTAAATGCTCAAGTTAAGCAAAATTAATTGAAATTTGATAAAATGATTTTTGAATGAATTAAAAGTTTCTACGGTGGACTAAAAATGACGAATTTGGTGGACGATTTCTTCAGCTGAGATTATTTAACCTTTTTTACGCTATAAAATATATCATTGGAACAATGGAAGTAGAAATGTGGCATACCAGTCAAAATATGTTAACATTTCATTGAAATCATATGATTGCCAAAATAATCCTATCCTAAAGTAATTTCCGTTTTGTCAAAATATATTACAAATTGTCTCTCCAGTGACCACAGTGCTCCTTACCAATTATAGTTTTTATATACAGACATGGGGTGTAAAGCGATTTCGATAAAATAGCTTTTAATTTAATTTAATCTTTTTAATTTTCTTCATAAAATTGTGAAAAATGTAGGAAAAACTAGGAAATTGAAAGCAATTTTATAGAAAACGCTTTCCATCGAATACCGGTTAGTCTCTTATTATCCAGACACATACATTTTATTACTTTCTTTATAATTTCCTTTATGAGCTTAGCATTTTCTAACTTATTTAAACATTTTTGTTTTTTATTTTCAAAATCACAAACGTTTGTCAATTCGAACGCTTTTTTCTCAATATAATAAGTAATCTATTGGCTGTACAAAAATAAAATAAAACAACTAATTTTCTTTCTATCATTCAAACATGTCATGTATAATACAAAAAAAATCTATCTCATCCAAAAAAAAAAACTCATCGTCACACACACGCACACGACAACAACAACAAAAAACACTTTGATTTTGTTAACAATGTAAAATGTAAAATTTAATTCAAAATCACACAACAAATTCTTTTCTTAAACTACAATTTGCTTTTACAATCCGCAAAAACAAAAAAAAAATCCCCCCAAAATGTGATACAATTTCAAAAATTATCTCTGTCACAGCAACAGAAGATTATTGAAGCCTGTATCACGATGAAGGTATGCAACAACTAACAACTACTAAGTACTAAGAAATTTTGTTATATGACAAGATAATAAACAAAAAAGAATGACCTAATTTTAAGAAAACAAAAAATATAAAAAGTATTAAAATATATTTTCCTACTACTAGTTTTCTACAATTACTCGTATCTACTAACTTTATATGTTCCCATTTAAATGCAAACAAAAGAAATACACTTTAAACACTCAATTTCAACACGCTCAACTAGTCACTTTCGATATCTTTTATATTAGAGATAGATCACAATTTCCAAAAATGTTCACTACAACCACCATTTTACCTTCGTTTTATTTTTGGTTTGTAAAAAAATTGAGCAATTTGTAGAACCGAGTTGAAATCATAATAATAATTAATTGTTCGTTTTCATAGTACTCGTATTTTTTTTTATAAGTTTGCCAAAATGTTCAGTTCATTTAATTTCAATTTATTATTTGTTGTTATAGCAAATTGTTATCTGCATGAGAGTCAATGTTCGTTCGATTAACCACCACCACAACCACAACTTGTTGTTCAATGCAATAATTCTCGTTCTAGTTCTCGTTCATACAATTATTGTTGTTGTTCATCAACTAATGCACTAAGCATTTACAACATATGTATAAACAAATTCCAAATTGTTAAGCGATCTCAAGTTTAATGTTTCCTTTATTTTTTCTCTCTCTTAATTATCTTACTTTAGAATTCCCTAACTGCGGACGGACAAAAGGAAGATTTCAGCGATTTACCACCGAATCAAAGACGTAAAAAGCTGCAAGCTAAAATCGCCGAATTACAACAGAAAATTCAACAAGAAACAGCGGCTCGCGATGGTCTCATGAAAATGAAAGTGGTCTACGAGGCCAACTCGTCGTTGGGCAATCCCATGACCGTGGAAGGACAACTCAATGAATCCGAACATAAATTGGAGAAATTGAAAATGGATTTGAAAAAATACCAAGGTTACTTGGAGAAGGCCAATCAAATACCCATGGCGAATAATAGCCCGCAAGCCAATCGCACTAACAGTATGAACAATGGTCATCGATCGTCAAGGTGAGTTTGCTCTCGTTTTTTTTACTTCAGTTATTATTATTTATTAAATTGTGTTTTTTTTTTTTTAATTATTCTTTTATAGGCATTCCAATGGCAGCACCGAGGACAACAATTACGATGGTGATTTCCAACCGGACGATGCTGGAAGTTTAAGCAGGTCAGATTCAGAGGATAATGTGGCGCAAATTCAAAATGGCCATAATAATAACAATAACGGGTACACTCATAAGTCTCTTTGATTGCAAAAAAATACCAAATATTCAAATGCATTTTGTAGTTTGTTTACTTCCATTTGTTCATTTCTCTATCATTTCGAATGTGTTTTGTGTTTCTATCACTTTCATTTCCACCCCCAATTTAATAGCACCATATTTAAAATTCCGATTTTTCTTAACAATTCTCAAACTAAATTTATTTCATTGATTTTTTTTTTCTATTTGACAACCAAATTCTCATTTCAGTACACATTACACAATTTATCTAATGAAGATTTAGCTTTGGATTCCTATTAAATTTGGTCAAACTTAGCTTACATTTTATTTTTTACTCATAAAAAATTACAGAAAGTTTATAGGACGTTTTACTTAGAAATTAGTAACTTTTAGGGATAGACACGGTATACTACTTGAAAAAGTGTCCTCTGACAACGTTTCCTCAAGAAAAAGTGCTCTCTGACAACTCCTCCTTAAGAAACGGTGGTCTTTGACAACTGTTCATTACATTTTTCCATTTGACTTTTCCATCTGGTTTCTGACAACTTTCCCTTATGAAAAGCTTGTCTCTGACAACTTTTCCTTAAGAAAAGCTTGTCTCTGACAACTTTTCCTTAAGAAAAGCTTGTCTCTGACAACTTTTCCTTAAGAAAAGCTTGTCTCTGACAACTTTTCCTTAAGAAAAGCTTGTCTCTGACAACTTTTTCTTAAGAAAAGCTTGTCTCTGACAACCTTTCCTTAAGAATAGCTTGTCTCTGACAACTTTTCCTTAAGAATAGCTTGTCTCTGACAACTTTTCCTTAAGAAAAGCTTGTCTCTGACAACTTTTCCTTAAGAAAAGCTTGTCTCTGACAACTTTTCCTTAAGAAAAGCTTGTCTCTGACAACAAGAAAGGTTGTCTCTGACAACTTTTCCTTAAGAAAAGGTTGTCTTTGAAAACTTTTCCTTAAGAAAAGGTTGTCTCTGACAACTTTTCCTTAAGAAAAGGTTGTCTCTGCCAACTTTTCCTTAAGAAAAGGTTGTCTCTGACAACTTTTCCTTAAGAAAAGGTTGTCTCTGACAACTTTTCCTTAAGAAAAGGTTGTCTCTGACAACTTTTCCTTAAGAAAAGGTTGTCTCTGACAACTTTTCCTTAAGAAAAGGTTGTCTCTGACAACTTTTCCTTAAGAAAAGGTTGTCTCTGACAACTTTTCCTTAAGAAAAGGTTGTCTCTGACAAC
Source organism: Eudasyphora cyanicolor (assembly GCA_963930755.1). Classification (NCBI taxonomy): domain Eukaryota; kingdom Metazoa; phylum Arthropoda; class Insecta; order Diptera; family Muscidae; genus Eudasyphora; species Eudasyphora cyanicolor. Next base: position 133,120,317 of record OZ005735.1, on the reverse strand, counting down.
TTTTCCTTAAGAAAAGGTTGTCTCTGACAACTTTTCCTTAAGAAAAGGTTGTCTCTGACAACTTTTCCTTAAGAAAAGGTTGTCTCTGACAACTTTTCCTTAAGAAAAGGTTGTCTCTGACAACTTTTCCTTAAGAAAAGGTTGTCTCTGACAACTTTTCCTTAAGAAAAGGTTGTCTCTGACAACTTTTCCTTAAGAAAAGGTTGTCTCTGACAACTTTTCCTTAAGAAAATGTTGCCTCTGACAACTTTTCCTTAAGAAAAGCTTGTCTCTGACAACTTTTCCTTAAGAAAAGCTTGTCTCTGACAACTTTTCCTTAAGAAAAGCTTGTCTCTGACAACTTTTCCTTAAGAAAAGCTTGTCTCTGACAACTTTTCCTTACGAAAAGGTTGTCTCTGACAACTTTTCCTTAAGAAAATGTGGTCTCTGTCGCTAACATCTAAGATAAGAAAATATAAATTTATTTATTTTTTCATTACATACTTTTCAATTTACGCAATTTTTCGTCATTATATATATAGATATTTTTAACGAAGTAAATCCAGAGTTTTATAGAAAAAAATAGACAAAAGAGTAAAACCAGCCGACGAAATGTTTTCGATTTTTTTAAATGTATTGTCTTCAAATTCACCTTCATTTCATCCCTAGATTTATGTGATCAAAAGTAGTAATCTGAGTAAAATACTAAACTGTATTAATAGTTATTTGGATTTTTGACAATACACAAATATAACACACACAATACACATTTTGACTAACCCTGTTTCCATTATCAGTTTTTGTGTATTTAATAGAAACCTCAAGACAAACACAATGACTTCAACTATTTCCATAATATTTTCTTTTTTCATGATCATATTCAGCAGTTCGGCAAGTCCTGAAAGTGGATTGGGCACATCACACACCTCACTGCCCGGTTCGGGACAAGGAAGTGCACATGAAAATGCAATGGGCGAAGATGCCTACTTTGAAACAGAAATGGAACCCCTTCAACCTTTGGGAACGTGTCGAGCTTTATATCCTTTTGAAGGTAAGTAGTCGACAAGAGGCAATGGCATTGTATTGTATTTTATTTTTAATTTGTGATTATCTTATCTTTTTCTAACCGATTTTAGCCACTAGTGAGGGTAGCATACCCATGAATGAGGGCGAAGAATTGCAAGTGATTGAAATTGATCAAGGCGATGGCTGGACGCGTGTGCGTCGCATGAACAATTCCAATGGCTGGGATGAAGGTTTTGTGCCCACAAGTTATATTGAATGTACACTATATGCTTAAGTCAAAAGAAAAAACAAAAGCAGAAACATACAACAACAACACAGTCTATCATTACAACAATTACTAATTAATTACTGCATACGAGTATATAAATAATTCAAAGAAAACAAAAAACAAACTATACTATACCAACAACTACAACAACACGAAGATGACAGAAGAAGAACAACAACCAGAAAAAATGAAACACACTTCATAATTTGAGACAACACAAGAAAAAATACAATTTTCAGTTTTTCGCCGTATGTATTTTTTGATTTCGCGGTTTTTTTTACTAATTAATTAAACGATTACAAATAGTGTGTACTATTATTATTTAGTTGACTTTGTCTTTTTTTTTAATTATGCATATATACATTATACATAAACATAACTATAAATAATAATTTTTACGCGCTTAAGTTGTATATTTTTAAATTGTTTTTATATACATTTGGAGTTACATTACATATATACATATAGAGATACGTTTCTTTTATATGACAACAAATAATCTGTTCTCCCTTACCACATATTTGGAAACTGCTAGAAAGTCTCCTTTTGTTTTTTGCAGATTTTTTATTTATTTACAATTTCTCTAAAACTTTCTTTCTGTCTGTCTTCTTTTTTGATTTCAAAGCGCCATGAAAATAACTCTCCTTTTTGAAACAAACAGAAACAAAAATGAAAATAGCAATGCAAATTTATCTAACGGTGGCCTTGTTTTATAGTTTTTGCACATTACTTTGGTTTTTAATGTATGTATTTATAAATGACAAGAGTTTAATAATTAATTTTTTTATTTACGCCCAAAATTTTACCCCAAAGAGATTCGATTTTAGTTTTCATTTATTTTCCATTCGTATTTAGTTTGGCAGATTTTGTTGGGATTTTTTAAATTTCATTTTAAAAAATACTGCAACAAAATCATTGTCTTAGAATGTTACGAGAAAAGTTTTCAAGTTATTTGGACAAAGTGAAGTTTGCCAGATGTCTCGATAACAAAACAAAACACAAATTTTCTTACATATTTCAAAAACTGCTACTCTTGAATAAAGTTTCACTGTTATTTCCAAAAAAATGCACTCTATCAAAATAATCGGAAAAAATATAAGAGAAATATATCCTTTACACTGGACCATTTTGTAAATGTTTTGATATACATAGCTTCTTTAGAACGATATAAACGATTTAACGGAACTATAGAGAATTTTTTGATGGGGTAAGATCAAGGGGTCACCCCCTGATTCAAATTGACAGAAAACTGACAACTTTTTCTTAAGAAAAGGTGGTCTCTGACAACTTTTCCTTAAGAAAAGGTGGTATCTGACAACTTTTCCTTAAGAAAAGGTGGTCTCTGACAACTTTTCCTTAAGAAAAGGTTGCCTCTGACAACTTTTCCTTAAGAAAAGGTGGTCTCTGACAACTTTTTCTTAAGAAAGGGTGGTCTCTGACAACTTTTCCTTAATAAAAGGTTGTCTCTGACAACTTTTCCTTGAGAAAAGGTGCTCTCTGACAACTTTTCCTTAAGAGAAGGGGGTCTCTGACAACTTTTCCTTTAGAAAAGCTGGTCTCTTACAACTTTTCCTTAAGAAAAGGTGGGCACTGACAAATTTTCCTTAAGAAAAGGTGGTCTCTGACAACTTTTCCTTAAGAAAATGTGGTCTCTGACAACTTTTCCTTAAGAAAATGTGGTCTCTGACAACTTTTCCTTAAGAAAAGGTGGTCTCTGACAACTTTTCCTTAAGAAAAGGCGGTCTCTGACAACTTTTCCTTAAGAAAAGGTTGCCTCTGACAACTTTTCCTTAAGAAAAGGTTGCCTCTGACAACTTTTCCTTAAGAAAAGGTTGCCTCTGACAACTTTTCCTTAAGAAAAGGTTGCCTCTGACAACTTTTCCTTAAGAAAAGGTGGTCTCTGACAACTTTTCCTTAAGAAAAGGTGGTCTCTGACAACTTTGCCTTAAGAAAAGCTGGTCTCTGACAACTTTTCCTTCAGAAAATGTGACCCCTGACAACTTTTCCTTAAGAAAAGGTGGTCTCTGAGAACTTTTCCTTAAGAAAAGGTGGTCTCTGACAACTTTTCCTTGAGAAAATGTGGTGTCTGACAACTTTTCCTTAGGAGAAGGGGGTCTCTGACAACTTTTCCTTTAGAAAAGCTGGTCTCTTACAACTTTTCCTTAAGAAAAGGTGGTCTCTGACAACTTTTCCTTAAGAAAAGGTGGTCTCTGAAAACTTTTCCTTGGCAAATTCAAAACTCTTTATAGTTCTAACTGAAATATCCTTTAACACCTCAAAAAAATAAGATTTCAAAAAGCTAAATCTTCTCTTTATAAGGAAGAGCATTAATAATATAGATTTCCGCCTTGAATACCCTCGATTTACATTATTGGTTTATTAATGTAAAATTGAGTTGATTGATTGACTGAAAATTAGTTTTCTTTACTTTAGTGTTAGGCTGCTTTTAAGGTGTCATAGTTTCATTTGTTCCGTTCTCTCACACATCTGACGACAGTCCTATCTACATTGCAATTTCCCATGAAACTAGGGTTGCTTGAAAACAAATTCTAAAAAATAATAAATTATTGCATTTAACCAAAACTGCCATCATTTTGTTCAACGATTGTGTGCCAATACAAACGCCCAAAAATGCCAATTAATAACTTGAAAACTTTTAAGAAATCGTTTCTAACATTCAGCCATTTGTATTTATTTCCCAACATTTTGTTTTTTGTTTTATATATATTATATTTTTTTTGGAAAATAATTATTTCTTATACTAAAACATTGCCATGTTTTATGTAGTATTTAAGAAGAAAATTGAAAAATAAAAATGAATAGCTTTTACAAAATAACGTTTCACACCACCTCTCTCCTCCTCACTCTTAACCAAAAATATATCAACACTGACCTGAATCCATAATAAACGAGACAAAAAAAAAATAAAAAAGAAGAAAAACTTACAGCACTAGCTTGCTTGATGATACCTTTTACAGGAGTAAAACAATAAATGCACAAGAAATCTTTAAACTCTACACAAACTAACTAACTACACTAATAATGAGTATATTGATCATATTAAACAAGATTTTATTCATAAACATTTTGTAGAAAATTGTAGTGGAAGAACATAATATCAAAACTAGGACAACAACAGCAGCAGCAATAACTAGAAATACTTCAGTTTCATTTTGAAAAAAATAAAAACAAAAATTAAATAAAAATTCCTCTGATTTGTATTCCAAATGTGGCTTGAACTCAAATTGTATGATTAATGCAATATAAACTATGCTTCAAATGGGAAAATGAAGATGATCTGTCTTTAAAGAGAATCTTCAAAGTCCTCAAAGAGAAATAATGAGCAAATTTATGAAAATTCTGATTATATCCACTCTTGGAATACAGAACAGGTTTGGTTTGGTTTAGTTTGGTTAATCGAAAGCAGAAAATCCGAAAACAGACACATTAAAAACTATGACAATGAAATGTATGTTAACGATGGAAAGGACACGTAACGAATAAATGTTCGCTACCTGTCCTTTAACCTATCCTGACGATGGAATATGTATTTAATGTGTTTATCGTAGAATTTTGCTGAATTTACTTATATTTTATTAGTTGTATTAACTCGTCCTAAAGGAGTGAGATTCACACCAAGAGTAGAGTCTAAAAAAATTGTTTTCCCATTATCTAATAACCTCCAATGTTCCCCAATTGTTATATCGAGTCAAAATGCTGTCAACAATTACAAAAAGAAATTCCCCAAAAAATAACGATATACTTTTCAATCACTGAGCTACGAAAGCCATATTGATAATCCTTTCCTATTAACGCAGAAAATCTGTAAACAGGCACTTTTATGCAAAACCATGACAATGATATGGATGTTAACGATGAGTTGAAATTAAATATGGAATATGTATTTGTTGTGTTTATCATAGAATTTTACTGAATTTCGTTTTATTTTATTAAATCGTTCTAAATGAGTGAAAGTTACTCCAAGAGTAGAGTAAAAACATTGCATTGTTTTCTAATTATTATATCGAGTCAAAATACAATTACAAAAAAAAATCCCAAAAAAAATAACGATATACTTTTCAACCACTGAACTACAACGGACACTTCCATAGTAAGTTGTTGTAACATCTTGGATACGCTACCAAAAACAAAATCCCAAAAAAATAACGATATACTTTTCAACCACTGATCTACAACGGACACTTCCATAGTAAATTGTTGTAACATCTTGGATACGCTACCAAAAAAAATTCCCAAAAAAATAACGATATACTTTTCAACCACTGAACTACAACGGACACTTCCATAGAAAGTTGTTGTAACTTCTTGGATACGCTAAGGTGATAATCCTTAAGTATATTCCTATTACAAACTTCGTTCCGTCATTTTCATATTGACCGGATGATGTTAATGAACATTTTCTGTTAGTCTTAAAGAAGTTATCATTTCATTAACTCCTATTGTTCGTACATAACATATCGTTCAATTACTTCAAAAGGGCATCATTTGAAAATTTAATATTTTATAGATGAGTAATTTCAAGTCAATCACCCGAATCACGAATTAAATTTCGCCCGGAATACGTTCACCAGATGCGTCACTCAGCAAAATTTTCTAAAAATATTAATTTTCCAATTATACTTGCAGAGCGAGCTGAAAAATCAATCTCGGAAATCAGTTCAGGATAAATTGCAGTTTGTGTGAATATAGTAAAAAAAACAAAAAAAAAAAAAGAAAGAACTAGAAAACTCTCATAACAATCTTTATTTAGAGTATGTAGAATCCGATTTTAATACGCGCTTTTTTACTTTAGCTCTTGTTTTCGAGATATTCAGTCACAAAAAATACAATTTGGCATATTCAATTCAATTCAATAAATGATAACAATTTAATAATGGACCTAAAAAATACAGAAAACTACATACCCTGTCGGGTACCAAAAATTAGTTGACAAAGTGTTGTTCTGAAATGCTTCCACGACGCTTGCCCGCGGATTTTCAAAATTTTCGATATGATATGTGGATTTTATATTAAAGTATTAGATTAAAATTAAAATTAGTCAACCAACTACAACATTTTCGACAGTAATTGAGAAAATTTCACTTGAAATTGCGATTTTGGATTTGAAATTTGTACTGTAATTTACTGCATTGGCCAAATGGCTTCAAATTATTTGTTTAAATAAATACTAATAAATCAATAAATTACTTGTTTAAATAAATACAAATAAATAAATTGGCAAAATTTCATTTTAAGTTGAGATTGTACATTGAAATCATTTCAATTGAAATTGATATTGATATTTTTCCTTTTTAGACTGACTAAATTCCAAATGAAATTGAGTTTTATCATTTTAAATTGAGAAAGTTCAATTCTATCTATGACGAAGAGAATTTCATTCGAAGCCCTAACAGACTCGGCGATATCGCTTCCTAGATCTTCTCATTTTGCACATTTCATTCCAGACTATGCGAAAAGTGAACCACTACGTTTATCAATTTGGAGTACTTTGAGAGTTCCCGCTAGCTTATAAAACGAACTCTTGAATCGTGAGTATATGTACAGGCTGAAGATCCAATCGAAAACTGTCGTTAACTGCGATTTTTCGCTGTTTTTAATAAGTTTTATAACGTCGAATTCTCATAACAAATTGAATTTACTCAATTTAAATTGGAAATATCTTAATTCCAAATAAAATTCAATCAATTTTAAATGGAAAATCTCAATTTTAAATGTAATTAAGTCAATTCCAAATGTAAAATACTAATTTCAAATAAAACAGCCAATTTCAAATGGAAAATTTTATTTTCAATAGAAATTTAATCAATTTTAAATGAAATCTTGCCAATTCAAGTGTAAAATCTCATTTTCAAATGATAGTTTCTCAATACAATGGGAAAATTCTCAATTACTGTTGAAGTAGGTAATTTACTTAAAAGCCTTACCAAACAGAAAATTTCCTATAAATAAATTTAATTAATAACACTGCGCTCGAAATTGAGACTTTAAAAATGTAACAGAAAGAACACCCTATGGATATATGTATCTATTTCGTCCATGCTGAATCCAGTAGTGCTAGCTGTTATTCTAGGTTAGCTCTTGTTTTCGCTATATTCGGCAGCAAAGTTTGCAAGGATCTCAGAGAGGTTACTTATGTCTGAGGTGATTTTAAAGTGGAAGACTTCGGAATACACACTTTAGTCCAAACAACGAAATAAAGGGAACCCAAGCTTCTCACCCGCTTATCCTTAAAAATACATAGACTATTTTTTTAGTTGGTGTCTTTGAGAAGAATAGTTTTCGCGAAAAATTACTATAGGGGTCTCCCTTCAATATATTTTTGAACAATCAGCAGGTTTTGTAATTTAGCAATTACCGAAAAATTATTTACAAAAATGTATGTATGTATGTCAAAAACTAATGTCAATAAAAATTTTCTGCTACGAGTAGAAAAATACACAAATTATGTAATAAATCGAAATGTGCTTATTTCTCATAAAAACTTTGAAAAGTGACTCATGGTATTTTTTCGCGAGGAGTATTTTTCTCAAAGACACCCAACTAAAAATATCGTCGATTTGTATGACTTTTGACATATGGCAAGATTAGATTGAATTTTTTTTAAGGACGACTGTTTGGAAAGAAATAATTCTTTATTTCGTTCTTTGGACTGAAGCGTGTATTCCGAAGTCTTCCATTTCAAAATCACCTCCGAAGTAACTAACCTAACGAGATTTCCTTGCAAACTTTGTGGTCGAATATCGCGATAACAAGAGCTAACGTAGAAAACCGGCTAGCACCACTGGATTGAGCAATGTTGAAATAGGTATATCCATAGGGTCTCTCCTCTGTTACATTTTGGGACTAGCACAGTGTAATTACTGTAATCCCAATGTGGTTAAGTAGCTGAATAGATAAATAATAAAAAGTAAAATGTTCTGGAGAATCATCTGCTTTACATACATATAATTTCCACAAACCTAATTTGTATTATGTTTAAAATCTACCATAACTTTATCCAAAGTGTCGAATCATTTAAGACCTTTAATTCAGACAGCTAAAATTAGTTTGGAACATCTGTTGAAAAAAACGCCGTAAAATACCATAACCACCCCGCAGATAGGTGTTATCATTTTGACGCTTTTAAAGAGCGCTTTGAGCTGCATTGCCTGACGAAATTGGTTCAAAATCTTCAAAATTACTTTTCGAAATCTTCAGCCCAAAATGTGGAAGCAGATTTCGAGATCATTTACTTTACAACAACATGAAATATTGATCTGAGACCCTGTAAAGGAAACATATTCTTGATGGTCGTAATTTTCTAATTCGATCTATCCTTGTCTGTCTGTCTATTGAAATCGCACAGACAAATCTGCAAATAATAAATCTAATGGCGATTTCGATTCTGGAAAAAGTGCAGCATTTTCTTTGCCCTTTTCCCGAAAACTGCACTTTTCTAACATATTTTGTAAAATTGAAAATAGGAGTTAAGCGAAATTCGAGGGACTGCATCATTTCGACTTAAAAGGTGCAAATATTTCCAAGTATTTCACATCGACGCACCGACATTTTCTCAAGAAACGAAACTGTCATAAGGGAATGAAATTTGACAGAAGCTTTTTTATACATGCAGATTTTTTACGCTTGTGAATGTGCCACATGTGTCCATATTTTCATAAAAATCCCATATAAGGGTTTCAACGTCAATGTCATAGAAGCCACCAACTTCAAACGATTGGGATGAAGTTTGAAATATGCCTCTAGTTGAACAGATTTACTACAAGAAGGCCCATCGTAGGCAATTTGTATATAATTTTACCCAGAACAATTCACCTCATTGTTCAACATTTTGATATAGCCCCCATACATATAGCCCCTCAACCAATGTTACTTCTTTAGGCCTTAGAAACGACAAATGCCAAACAACTGGACTAAAATTTGCTTATTTACATTTAATCTTACCCTGAACCATTCACAAGGGTAATGGGCCTTATTAGTCCACATTTTTATATAGCACCCATACAAAGGTCCCACGCGATTTGACTTATTCACGTCTCAGAGACCACAAATGCCAATCGATTGGGCCTTCGGTAGCTCAGTGGTTAGTGAGCTAGACTTGAATTCCGAAGGGGTTGAGTTTGATTACCAGGCAGGGCACTGGAAAAAAATTTCATGTTTTTATCATAAATTCGAATTTCTGCAGTTAAAGATCCGGTCGGACTGCCTCAACAAAATCTGATTTCCCAAGACAAGAGGAAAGCTAAACAATAGACATAACACCATGACGATTTATAATAGGAATGCAATGTTGCTAGTGGATAATAGTAATGGTAAACTCAAATAACATCCATTCCTCAAGATTAGCAGAAAACTGTTAATTAGCATCCGGACAACATTGAGAGAGATGAAAGATTACATATGGCCATGTTCTGTATTCCGAAAGTGGATTGAATCCGAATTTCTAATTCATTAAATTGTCCATAATTTCTGTTTGAGGACTTTCGAAGATTCTCCGTAAACGCAAATTGTCTTTATTTTCCCATTCGAACATATTTAATACATTGGAAACCTATTTGGGTCCGAAGTAATAAATCCAGAAACTTGATTCCGAGCTGAAAATTCCGATTCAAGCCACATTCGGAATACAGAACAGGGGCGATAATGTTCCCGCGGTAATCGGATATATCTGTGGTTTTCTGCAATAACACCACATCTCAAAAAAACAACTAAATGTTCAGGAGATCCAAATCACTTGTTCTTTCGCAGTACATTTGATACTAAATGTGTATAGGTCAGGTGTAGGAAAAAGTCATGTGTCATAAAAGATAATATAATCTCGAAATCGAAAATTTGTAACTTGTGTGGGGATATACCAGAAAACCACAGATATGCCGGAACGAAGTCTGTAATAGAAAAATAGACTTATGGATTATCACATCAGCGTCTCCAAATTGCTGCAACAACAACAGCCGATTGGGCTAACAATGGACCTCATGATGATATAGTCCCATACAAATGCTTCTTGTCGCCATAGAAAACAAAAAATCTTACCAATTGGGATGTAAAGTTGATAATTTGCAAATTCATTTTACCAGAAACATTCGTACGAATTTTAACGTCATAAGTCCAAATTTTGACATGGCCCTTAATTTACTTAGAATTTTCAATTAGTTACAATTTTAATACTTAAAGAGAACAATTTAAGCAAAAAATCTCATAAAAATGTGTCCCATTTTGGTATTTTTTATAACATAAGTCGTTAAATATCGTTCGAAAATGACAGCGATTATGAAAATAATTTTTTGAACTGAACTCTTTCTGCTTTCGAATAACCACACCAGATTCCTCAATAAATAATTTGTTTTCGAAAAAATTCATAGGATTTAAAACTATTCAACATTTCTTTGGAAGTGATAATTATACTCAAAGAAAAAATAAATAAATAACTTTGAATAGAATTATCACATTTGAAGAGATGGGAGAATGTATGCAGCGGCACGAAACATACATATTGCAGCTATTACACAAATATATGAAGTAACTCCAAAGTTACAGTTTTTCAGTAGATGTTGATCGATCGTCTGAACCTTATGGCAAGATATTTTAAAAATTCTAATCAAAATTGTCTGTAAAAAATATGAGATAATGTAGTAGATAAATCTGATCTTTGGCTATTGATATCTGTAAAAAAGTGAATATGTTAACATGTTGTGTTACTAAGCTTGCGAAAAGTCTCCTGCAAAGATAACCCATGCATCTTTTTTTCATATTTTTTAATATCTAGAAAAAAACTACAAATAAAAATCGACATTTTTATGAAGTATATGTTTAGTATGCCCAACCAAATTGAAGTTAATTCTTGAGAAGTAAATTTTCATCCCATAACATCTTATCCATGTTATGAAGTCAACAGAAATCATTAATTATTATTTACCTCCAATCCATTTTATTCTACGCCCAACTTTGACTTATCATTTTAATTACATCGAACCCATTTCATTTGTCCAAGCGCGCTTTATTTTCATAAGTATAAATAATGTATAAAAGTATATTTTTAAATATGTTTCTTTCCTTTTTCAAATAACTATAATTTCTTTTCTTTCTGTACTTTCTTTCCAAATGTCTTTCGTCCCCCCTCCGCCTTTCTTCATTTAAGTAGTTAAGTTAAAATTAAAAACAAAAAATTAAATTATAAGTCTTAAGTCAATGATTTTTTTTTATAAATTTATAAAATAATTTAGCTTTTATTGCCTACATTTGAGAGAGCAACTGTAAAATGTAGATGAAACACCCATAAACGAAGAGCAAAAACTCTAAACTATTATTATTATTATATTATATATTTAAATATTTTATAACTAAAAATAATGAAAATTAAAAAAGAAAGGAAGAAAACAATGGAGTGTTTTTAGGTTTTAGTTTTTATGCTTAAATAATTTTGATAAACGCCAACAAATTAATATTAATTTTCTTCAAACGCATATTAAAAAAGTTAATATTTTTGTACAATACACGTCCTTCTAAAACATCTGTCCTCTCCCACGTCCTCACACAAATAAAAATGTTTTCCCTCCTCCTTTGGATCCGACCTACAAACATTTCTTTTTTTAATTTTCATTTTCTTAGAATTAAACAAAAAGAAAAACAAGAAATAAAACAAATATGTTGCCTTTATGCTTTATGTACTATATATGAATCCGTATATATGTATATCATCTATCTATATATGTGTACATTTTATTTTAATATAACAATTTTATTAATTAATATTACTATTATTATTTTTATTTGTATTCTATGCTATGCTATTTGATGAAGTTATTCTTAAAGGTTTTCTCAATATGTACTGTCTTTGCTTCCCGTTTGCTTAAATATTCGACTAAAAGTTTAATTTTTTGCAATTAAGAACAACTACAACAACCAAACAACCAACCCACAACTGACTAAACAAACAAAAGAAAACAAATTTACGAAAAACAAGTTTAATTTTTTGTAAGAGTATGATACAAAAAACACAAAACAGAAAATATTTCTATAATAATTACTTGATGATGAAAGAAACTAATTAAACAAAATTCAATATTTCCTGAAAATGCATCAAACCTTATTACATACACAGTTGGGAACTAAAGAAAATATAATTCCAAAAATTCTTAAATTTACCGTAAACGTATTTAAATAAAATCAAAAACAACCAGAAGACGAAAAACACAACACACTTTACATATATTATTAAATAATTATTATATTCAAAACAAAATATTGTATTAAAAATGATTATAATAATAATAATTAAAAGAAAACTGAACATGGACAATTTACACAATGCTACAATTAAAAACAAGAGAAACAAAACAAGAAAAAGTGATGTGTATGAAATGAGTAAATAAAATAAAATGAAAATATAAATCAAAACAATGCGTTTTTTCTTTTATATCCCCAAGTTAGCTAGGGAAGATTTGTTCGTCATTTTAGTGCGTTAGACTTTAAATCCGAAGGTTTGGAGTTCGATTCCCAGCGGGGGTACTGTGAAAATTCAAACATCAAAGCTTTATAATTTCAACATAAAAATGTTTTACTGCAGCTTAAAATAGCACATCCGAACGCACCAAAAAACACATTTATGACTTAAATAAGAATATTTGCTCAGTTTCAATCCCAAACGTTTTAATAATCTATGACACAAAAATCGGGTCTGTTCTGTAATCACGGCGATTTAATATCACATTGATTTTAAAATCACCAACAACTTAAAATCACTTTTGGAGTTCGAAATCACCCGAACATAATTCGAACAATCTTTTTTGGGAAGCTATGAATAATAAACAGGGCGATGTCGCCGGTGATTTTAAAATCACCGCGATATCAAATCGATTTGTTACAGAACAGACCCGAAAGCTATAGAATGTGCGATTTTTTTGGCATCTTTACTTTTTCAAAATTTCCTGTAGTTTTTTTGTTACAGAGTTCCAAAGTTACATATTTTAGAGATTTTTTCTCAAAATTTCCATTTTTTTAAATTGTCATATCTTCTTACCCACTTCACTATTTTGAAGATAATAATATGTATAAACATCCTTAATCCTTGAACATCGTGGAACATCAAACAATGTATGTCCTTAATTATACCACACTGTGGTACGGGGTATTAAAGAGGCCTTCGGTAGCTCAGTGATTAGTGCATTAGACTTGGATTCCGAGGGTGCTGGGTTCGAGTCCCAGCCAGGGCACTTGCAAAATTAAACATCAACATTTCATGTTTTCATCACAAACAACATAATGCTCCCGCGATAATCGGATATATGTCGGAATGAAGTCTGCGTCTCCTAGCTGTATCAACAACCGTGTGGTCTAAACTTCAATTTTGTGATCTAAACTTCATTTTTTGGTCTAAACTTCATTTGAGTATAGTATTGGCTATGATGACCACTTTTTCGTTTTTGAGGGCCCCAGGGACATACTGGGTCCACTATTCCAAAATTTTTCATATTTGCGTTCTACTCGTTGTGACCTTTCGTTTAATTGTGGCAAGGGCCCTCAGGGGTCATTTTGGGAGTAAAGTGCAGTTTTACCCGAAATTTGTATTAGAAAACATTCTTCGCACGAATACATGGACCGACGAACATGGCTAAATCAATTCAGAAAGTGTTTCTGTGCCGTTCGGTGTAATAAACTGGATGTCTGTTCTGTTTTTGGGTATTATAAACAAATGCACAATGTCTATAATACAATGTTAATGTACAGTGTGATGATGGGTATAACAATATACATAAGCTCGTATGTACATATGTATGTATGTACTCGCATGTTGCATCCAACTATTGTTGGACATTTGATGGACCTTCCATTTTGGCCGCGAAAGAAAATAAAACAAAAGAACTTACCACCGCAGATTATTGTAGAAATTGCAGCACTCTTTCTGAATATTTGGCGTATATGAAGACTATCTTCCTGGAATTTGCAGCGACTCGTAAAGTATATTTTAAATCAATAACAAAAATAAACAAATCACAAAAAAACTTGAAAATACAAACTATGAATTTGCACTATTGCCGCCCGCCAACGAAAATAAAACATGTTGTAAACAGCTGATCACGTCATACTTATCGATAGTGGTTCGATCGATAATCAACCAGGCAGGCTTATCGGACTTGTGGAATGTGATATTTGTTTGTGGCTAGAATAACAGGGTAGCATAAAACAAATATTTTGAGGCACCCACTGCTCAACAACACTTAACAAGGATACCACAGTGAATTTGAATTATGTATGTGGGTCGAATTTTTTTCTTTAATATTCTTTATCACTTCCGGTTTAAGCATCATCGTGTTAACACGAAAATTTTCTTGTGGAGACAAAAATTATTGTGAAGATTTATAATCATCAAACATCGGTGTTTTTACAGTAATTTTGAGCAATTTTAAGCTCTTTTTTTTGCAATTGTGCGTGCGCAAGACGCATTTATAAACTTATTTTTCTCATTTTGTGAGAAGAAAGCATAAAAATCGTATAATTTATCAAAAATATAAAACGTGTGGTGTGTGGTGACGGCCTGTGTGGATGGCCAAGGTGCCTATGGCTAACATGAATGAGGCACATGATGTGGGGATGAACTCCATAATTGTGTGCCAAATTAACAATGACGACGGCGTGAAGCATGGAATGGAGACGAGAGCAAAAAATCAGAGGCGGTCAGCAGGCGGAGCTGGTGTGAGTGGCGTGGCTGATGGTGGAAACAGCATGGGGCATAGCAGCAGTGGGATGGAGGTGGACTACAACAGCAGTCAGGGTAGTGTGTTGCCCAAGAAATCCAGAGGACGAGAAGATGACATCAATGAAGAAAACAAGAGGAGGAAAATCGTGCAGGCGGCAGTGCGGTATACCAAGGACCATTCAGGTGAGGTGTATGTACTGGTTGACACGTCTGATGCGGAGACTGTCAAAAATAAAAGAGTCAGGAATGGTTTGTATTTCATCGAGAAGGTTAAGGATATCAAATCGGAGGAATTTAAAAAAATTAAAAAGGTTGAGGCAATTGGCGTTACGTTATACAAAATTACGTTTCATGACATTCAGTCTGCTAATATGTTTGTTGAAAGTGAGGCTTTGAAAGAGAGGAAATTGAGGGCCTTTATTCCAAGGAATTTTGTGGAAACCTTTGGGGTGATTAAAGGTGTTCCACTCTGTTGGAATGAAGAAGATTTAATGGAGGGGATTTCTTCCAGCAAAAAGGTGGCGTCTGTCCACAGATTTAAAAGGAAATGCGATAATGACCCGAATAAGTGGGTGGATACAGAAACGATTAAAATTGGTTTTTATGGAGACGATCATCCAGCATGGATTATTTTTAACCATACGGTATTAGTTGTTGAGACATACTACCCAGCTGTCAGGCAATGTCACAACTGTGGTAGGTTAGGGCATACAAAACAAGGGTGCCGGTCAAAGAAAAGGTGCTTGTTATGTGGCAATGATGGAGAAATCTGTGATGGGAAATGTAATTCGAAGAAATGCATCTTATGCAACGGTGCAGATCATACGGCGAGCGAGAAGGACAAGTGTGCACATTGGCACAAAGAAATTGAAACCAATAAGATCATGACTAAAAGGAAGATGTCCAAAAGGGAGGTTATTCAAGAGTATAGAACTCAAAACAGATTTGAAATTTTATGGGATGATGAAAGTTTTCCTTCAATAGCTCCTGGTAGGGGAACACCTAAAAATTCTAACACGGTCAATGATAATAATAATAAAATTAACGAAGTTAACAAATTACTAACACCATATTGGTATAGCTCTGTTGCGAAAAAGCCCAAAAAGCCCTATGTTCATCAAGCAGGGGTTAAAATGAATGATAGAATGTTTGATCAACCATCTCCGTCGTCCCCAGTATATATGAGGGAAGAATACAGAATCAGCGAACTGGAAAAGGTTACAAAGGAGCTGTTAAAGTTCATGCAAGACTTCTTTGCAATGAACAAGAACCAGCTGGGTATCGATGCAGTAAGCCATTTTGAGGCTAGAATTCAAAAAGTTAGCAGCTCACAACAAATGAACAACTCCAATGTACACAACTTATTACAAAATGTCGTCGCTCAAGATTCTACAGTATAATGTTCAATCTCTAACCACTAACAAATCATACATTGAATTTTATGCCAACAATCATAATTATGATGTTATTGTTTTGTCTGAAGTGTTTTCAGAACAAAAAAACAAACCTAATAAGCTTATAGGATTTAATCTAGTTCAAAAATTCAGAGAGGATGGCTACGGGGGGGTAGCCATCGCCCTGAAGAAGTCTATCAAGTACAAGATCATCAATTACACAACTAATTATGACATTGTCATAGTCAAAACTACTAATTTGGGGCAAAATTGTCATATTGTATCCACTTATTTTCCACCATCAATCGCGGTGGACACTTTTTCTCATGAAATAAACAAATTGTTATATTTTTTGGAATCTTGCAATAATGTAATCCTTATGGGCGACTTTAATGCAAGGAACACTGTCTGGGGTGATAGTCTGAGCACATGCAAAGGGAAAAAGTTAGAGGAATCCATTCTGACGTCTCGCCTTAAATGTATTAACAATGGAAAAATAACCTTCAAAAGAAACCTGGAGTCTGTGGGGTCTGTCCTTGACCTGACCTTTGTCAGTCCTGCTCTGGATGTCAGCTGGAACACCATTGACGGCTACTTGGGGGGAAGCAGACATTTTCCGATCTCTGTTGAAGTCAAATCTGCGGGAGGAGGAAATAGGAGTTTCCTATCCAAACATAAATTAATTGAGTCATTAGGTAACATAGATTTGGAGCCAGATTTTGACCTAATAGAAAATGCCTTCAAGGAGGAAATAAGACATGCTACATATATTCCACAGAAGAATAGGTCACCGAAATTTTGGTGGAACAGTAATCTTCAAGCTCTTTTTAGGAAACAGTTAGCGGCTACGAAGAAAGCCAAACTTATTCCTAATTATGAAAATTTGGAAGCAGCCAGATGCCTTATAGTACAGTGGAAAAAGGAGGTAGCCAAAGCTAAGATAGAAAGTTTCAATAATAAAATCAACGATGTTAATAGGGCCTCTAACTCAAGGATGGCCTGGAAATTTATAAATAATGTCAGAGGTAGATGCAACCCCACAAGATTGCCCTGGGACGAGGACAATAATATGGAATATCTAAACTATCTGAAGGACCAGGTTCCCATAAGCTCTTCACACTCAGTCATGGTAACATATGACACTGGTGCACAAATTATCCCCCTAGAATTTGAGGAATTAGAAAAATGTCTGGCAAGCAAAACTAGAAATTCAGCTGCAGGAAACGATGGAGTTACATATAACATGATCAAGGCTCTATCAGGCATATCAAAGAGAGCCATCCTGACGGCCATGAATACTGCATTTCTAAACGGTGTGATAAGAGACAGTTGGAGGATTGTCAAGATCATACCAATCCCCAAACCCAATAAAGATCTCAAGGATATTGTTAACTTTAGGCCAATCTCGTTAATATCGGTTTTTTTAAAATGCATCAATATGATTGTCAAGGACAGAATGAGCGCTCAGGTTTCCAACATAATGCCAAAGAGATCCTTTGCCTATAGAGCTGGTATGTCAACTGCCTCTTGTATCAATGAGTTTCTACATAGAGTAGCCATTCTCAAAAAGAACAATTTTAAAGTTCTTGTTTTATCTCTGGATGTAAGCAATGCCTACAATTGTGTAAGAATCGATGTTCTGCATGATATATTACTCAAACTTAACCTGGATTCTTATCTATGCAATTGGATACATGGTTTTCTATCTAAAAGAACCCTTAAAATGGGCTCGGCGGAAGTTACAGTGGTTGATGGGCTTCCCCAGGGCAGCTGCCTATCTCCTATGCTATTTAATATATACACGGTGTCTCTGCATGAGCTGGAGGACAGTCAGACAATGATTTTCCAGTATGCAGATGATTTTCTTTTGATGTCATTTAATCCAGACTTTGATCTTGCTCACAAAAATCTAACCAACAAGACTAAAAGATTTAAAGAGAAATGTAGTTCACTCAATCTTTCCTTCAATCCAGCGAAATGCAGTACGATATACTTCGCCAAGAATAGCATCAAAAAAATTGAACTAAACATTGATGGTAACCTGATAACACAACAAAAGAAATTGAAATTTCTTGGTAGATCTATTACTAATTCATTATCGGTCAAGGATCACTATGACTCAATAGCCAAGGACATTAACAACAGGTCCAACATGCTTAAGTGCCTCACCTCTATCAAAGGTGGACTTCACCCCAAACCTGCTCTTAATGTTTATAGGAGCTTGATTAGATCTAAAATAGAATACGGAAGAACGTCGACTGCGAATTCCCCTGAATACATCAACAAGAGAATACAAACACATCAAAATATAATGCTGAGAAGGTGCTTGGGTGTCCCCAAATCTACACCCATACATGTTCTGTATGCCCTTGCCCATGAAATGCCCCCCAAACAACGAGCCAAGTTGTTAACTGCCAAAGAATTAGTTAAAATCAAAGCAAACAATATGGACCTGTATGACATCATAGCAGATAATCCCCCTGTTAAATCCAGTTACAGCTGTGTCTTCTACGAATTCAATGATATATTCGATAATATTGCCTTCCCTTCTCATTTTTCAGCTCCTGGGAAGCTGACGGTAAGACTTAATCTACTCTCCAACACCAAAAGCAATACCCCAACAGAGGAAATTCTGTCTGTCTACAGAGCGGAAATAGATGATTACAAAAAAGAGGGATTTATAATTTTTGCCACTGATGCATCGGTTGCGGATAACTCAACTGGATGCGGTGTCTACAACTACACAAGGAATCAGCAATTCCTATTTAAAATTGGATTTAAGTCATCTTCGACCTTTGGTGAATTGTGGGCCTTGCTGAAGGCCTTGGAAATTGCCATAGAAGATGGCTATACCAACTGTGTCTTTCTCACTGACAGCCTTGCAGCTTGCAAGGCCCTAACCAAGGAAAAGACTACCAACTACATTGTGGATGAGTTCCACAACAAAATTCGTAATTCCAATATCAACAAGTGTCATGTAGTATGGACCCCAAGTCATAGAGGAGTGGCAGTTAATGAAACTGCTGACCATATAGCCAAGCTTGCAGCAGAATATGGTGCTACGCTTAGTGTAAAATACACGCCGGAGGAAGCCCTATGCCTGATAAAATCCAGGCTATATCATCAGTGGAATGTAGAATACAAAATATCGTCTCAAAGCAAGGGTCAACAATTTGCCAACTTGTTCCCTAACATATATGACAAACCATGGTATCATGGCACTTACCTCAACCCTCATGAAACTAAATTAATCAACAGACTCATGGTTGGCCACACATATGATAAGGTGTACCTACACCGTATTGGAGTAAGTACATCATCTCTTTGCGAGTCATGCAGTGTACCTGATTCCACTCACCACATGATTTTTGAATGTCAAAAGTACCTGAACACTAGAATTAAGTTCAACATTTTTTCCAAATTTAACAACATTAAAGAGATTCTGCAATCAAGGCAGGAACTTCACTACAGATCTCTTATCGATTTTATTAACGCATGCAATCTTGCAATCTAATCCTTTTTGGATGCTCGCTTTACAACCTTTCTGTGATATTTTATTTTAAACCATTACATACACTCACCTAGTCATCGTTTCATTTAATAACACTTACTTATAATACTCTCCCATCCCCCTCCCCAAATTCCCCCAGCCCTTTACAGTATATTTTCAGTCATCAACATCTTCTGCAGATACAACGGTACTGTCCGTGCTGAATCCTGTTAATTAATGCTGATCGATGTACCCTCGTTACTGGACAACAATCTGAATGTTTTAACATCACTTCTGCAGTTCAACATCGGTATTTACCATACCTCCCATCGATAAACTCAGGCTTTTAGCCTTGCCGATCAAGTTTCGCCCTCATAGATGTGATGGGCTATCGTATTAATCGACTTTCTGGAATCACACACTACTGGAGTTTTTTGTGAGGAACTCCACCAAAGGAATAACCTGGCGTATAGTGTCTCAAATACACTGCCACCTCGAATTCACAATCCAAAAAAAAAAAAAATATTCTTTATTTTCTATCTATTATATAGCCTTTTTTTGACAGATCACGTGTGAGTCGTGTCATGCTGTCATGTTATTTTTGTAAAGTATTGTTTGGCATTTCATCATGGAAAGACTTACGCCTGAACAACGTTTACAAATTATTCAGTTTTATTATCAAAATAATCAGTCCAGTCTACCCACGACCTTGACACCCATGAGGAATATTTTAGCTCTCGTTAAGAGCTATCTTTTTGCCATTGACCGATTCCCGATCCGACGTACCGGACTATTTGATGCCTGAAATTGAAGCTCGTGATCTCGGCGACATTTGGTCTCAACACTTTCCACACATCGCATCAATCAATGGATTTACTGAGAGAACACTTCGGTGAGCAGATAATTTCACGTTTTGGGCCGGTCGATTTGCCACCAAGATCGTGTGATATCACACCGTTAGACTTTTTCCTCTGGGGATGTTGCATCCAACAGTCTAAAGTTTATGCGGACAAACCCGCTTCGATTCAGGCCCTGGAGCAAAACATCACGCGTGTCATTCGCCAGTTACCAGTCGAAATGCTCGAACGAGTAATCGAAAATTGGACTCAACGGATGGACCATCTGAGACGTAGCCGCGGCCAACATTTGATAGACATAATCTTCGAAAAATAAATGCCAAATAATGTTCTTTCAAATGATAACAAACATTACCCATTCAATTTGAATTTTTGTGTGTTTTTTCTTTAAAAAATTAGGGAACCTCGAAATGGATCATCCTATATTAAGCAAATTGTATAATGGTTTATAAAAACAAGTAAGAAAGTTCAGTCGGGTAAACCGACTTACTCACCTTGAGTCCCAAAAAAATATTAGTATTTTTTTTGTTTTAATTAAATTATTATCAATTTAAATTGCATTTAATAATTCCAACAAGATGTGTTATTTTGGTATTCAAAGAAAAATATCATTTTTTTAGATAAATGATCGGACGTTTATTTCATAATAAAGAGGAAGGAAGGTATGCCGTTAATAATGAAAAACAACATCAGCCAAATGACCACCACGATCTCGGTGGCCAATTGTGATCACCTCTTCGAGAGATAACACGGTCCGGAAACTTTTCCCGTAAGAGAGCAATGGTTTCGTTGCTTGTGTGGCACGTAGCGCCGTGTTGTTGAAAGTAAACGTTGTCCAGATCAATACCATCCAACTCCGACCATAAAAATCATTAATCATCTCTTGATAGCGCAATCCATTCACCGTAACTGTTGATCCAACCTCATTTTCGAAAAAGTAAGGTCCAATGACCCCGCCGGACCATAAACCTCACCAAACAGTCACACGTTGAGGATTGAGAGGCTTCTCAACAATAACTCTAGGGTTTTCCGAACCCCAGATGCGACAATTTTGTTTGTTGACGTAGCCACCGAGGTGGAAATGGTCCTCATCAGTCAAGCTGATTTTGTATCGTTCGTATCGTTTTTTTGTTCGATCGTTTTGTATCGTTCGATGATCGTGTATCGTTCCACTTGTATACCCTCCACCATAGGATGGGGGGTATATTCATTTTGTCACTCCGTTTGTAACACCTCTAAATATTGATCTGAGACCCCATAAAGTATGTATATATATTCTTAATCGTCGTAAAATTCTAAGACGAATTAGTCATGTCCGTCCGTCTGTTGTAATCACGTTATAATCTATAATACTTGAGCTAGGTGGCTGAAATTTGGTATAGATACTTCTTATAGCTGCAGGTAACTTGGGATTGAAAATGGGCGATATCGGTCCATATTTAGATATAGCTCTCATATATAGCATCTAACTTGTTGTTATTCCTACTGTTCTCATCTACTATATTTTTATACCCTCCACCATAGGATGGGGGGTATATTCATATTGTCACTCCGTTTGTAACACCTCTGAATATTGATCAGATATATGTATTCTGTATATATATTCTTCATCGTCGTAAAATTCTAAGACGATTTAGCCATGTCCGACTGTCCGTCTGTGGTAATCACGCTACAGTCCGCAATAATAGAGCTAGGTTGATCAAATTTGGTACAAATACTTCTTATAGTTGCAGGTTGTTTGGTGTTGTTTACTTGTTCCTACATTTCTCATCTTTTTGTGTTTTCGGTGTTATTTTCTTTAGGTTTGGATTATTTTGTGAGGTCACATGCTATCCATGGTGGAGGTAGATAAGATTCGGCATGGCCGAACTTAACGCTTTTACTTGTTAGTAATGGCGTAGTTTCTACTTGTCAAATGTCAAAGAATAAAAGCTTCAAAGGTGACAGCTACCGAAATACCGGTTGATTCAAAATAACACCTCTTGTTGGAAACCCCTATATGTAGTGGTATTAAAGTTATAAGCTGTGTGGGGGTACCAAAAGGGGCGTGTCAATAACGGCCACTTTTCTCCAGACTCTTGGTACTATACAAAACATTGAACTGTACGGAATTTTAAGTATTTGTATGCACTGGTATTAAAGTAAAAGCTGTTAACTTTTGTTACAAAAATTTCCATTTGGGTGGGAGGTACCAAAAGGGGCGTGCCAATTACGCCCATTTTTCTCTGGACTCCTGGGACTGTAAACAATTTCAAGTATTTATATGCAATGGTATTAAAGTTATAAGCTGTTAACTTTTTGTGCAAAATGGTCCATTTGTGTGGGGGTACCAAAACGGGCAGGCCAATTACGGACACTTTTCTTTAGACTCTAGGTACAATAAAAGCATTTTACTGTACGAAATTTCAAGTAATTGTATGCACTGGTATTAAAGTTAAAAGCTGTTAACATTTGGTACAAAAAGGTCCATTTGTGTGGAAGGTACCAAAAACGCCCATTTATCTCTGGACTCTAGGTACTATAAAATCATTATACTGTACAAAATTTCAAGTCTTTGTATGCACTGGTAATAAAGTTATAAGCTATTAACTTTTGGTTTAAAAATGTCCATTTGTGTGGGAGGTACCAAAAGGGAGGTGACAACTTCGCCCATTTTTCTTGAGGTAACAGTGACTAAAGGTAAGTACACACGATTTGCAGATCGGACAACATTGCCAGAAAAATGGCGGAAAAATGCAACCCTGTGAATTTACAACCGTGTGAACATACAATTTTTTTTGCAACGTTAGCAGAAAAGTCATTGCGAGATAATTTGCAGATTGTTATATGTGCGAAATTTATGCATGTGACAACGGCGCCATTGCCAGACAAACATTTTATTTGCAACACTGTCTAAAATGTATTTTTATTGGCAATCCTGCATATAAATATTTACAAAATATATGAAATTGTAATGTTTTCTTGCAATCGTCTGAACTGTCAATTCACCTTTGCCTAGCAATCTCTCATTGTCCGTATATTTGCAGCACTTTAACAGGGTTGATAACGTTTGCCAATCTGGCAATCGTCTATAATCAGCTTAAGTCCCCATTTACATGGTACTTTTTTTAAGTAACTTATCGACTTATTCTCTTTTGAAAAAGTATTTACGTTTACACACGTACATTTTTCAATACTTATTTTCATTTGTTTTGTTTCGGCTTTTCCTTTGTGAATTGTTGTTGTTTCCAATTGCGAACGAAAAACACAAAACGATGAGTACGACAAGTACGAGTACGGCATACTTTTCCCCCCGTTTCCGACTGCCTCTCTCGCCCACAAAACGTCGATAAGTATACTTAATAAAAGTATCATGTAAATGCAGACTAATAAACTAATAATGAATATTTCACTAAATGTTAACCCCACAAATGTTAACCCCAAGGAGTGGACCAATATGGCACATCTTTGAACATAGCTGGAGATAGAAGAAAAAAATTACATTCAGTTACTCCTTTCGAGAGTTATCGTGCGCACCAGCCAGCAGACAGACGGACGGACGGACATTGCTCATTCGACTTAAAACGACCCAAAACGAATATCCGCCAAACATACTTAGGGTCTGCGAGCTCGCCTATGAGTTTGGGGGTCGTGGGTCCGATTCCCACCAGTGACTCTGGTCTGTCGCAACAAAAATGAAGAAGCAACATGGTCTTTGTCACCCGGCTTCTCTCTGGACCGTAAAATTAGAATATAAATTTACATCGTATTGTAATTCATATAAATAAATAAATAAATAAATACTTAGGGTTTGGTCACTCCTTCGATGTGTTACACTTTTAGCTCGTAGCAAATGATATATACCCTTCTCTCTAAGGTGAGGGGATAATAACAGATGTTACGATTCCTTCTTTGGAATAGTAACTATTAATTTATATATAACTAGCAATTAGAATATACAGAGATCAAGTTTATTATATTAGATTTAATTTAATTTCGAAAAGGGAGATCCCGGGCATCATATCTCTTCAATCGCCGGACATCATTACTTTCATCTAGCAACATTATTGCTAACGGGTTTGTGTGATAACTTAATCTTTGGAGATATTTAACGCTATATTTATTGATCTCGTTGTTGACAAATGGGATGTTGAGATAATTGTGGATAGTTTTATTTGAGACAAACCATGGTGCCGATTTGAATTGTATGAATTAGTTAAATGTTTGTATTACGACAGGTTCCTCGAAGATGAATACCGTAACACCAAATGGGCATTAGAATGGACTTGTATAACAAAACTTTATTTTCTAAACTTAACTCTGAATTTGGGCCCAGCAACCAGTACATTTTTTAAATTTTAGATCAATCTGACTTTTCTTAGCTTTAAAGTGATCTTTCCATCGTAATCTTCGATCTAAGTGTAAACCCAAGTATTTTGTCGAATTGTAGTGTGGTATGAGTAGCTCGTTTAAATAAACATCGGGGCAGTTCCCTAATCTAAGCGTAAATGTGATATTTGAAGATTAATCATAATATTCCAAGCGATAAGCCATTCGTGTAATATATCCAGTTGATTTTGAATAACAAGAGAAGCCTCAAACATAGACTCACTGGAATGCAAGAAGGTAGTATCAACTGTGTATGTTGCTACCGTAACTCCATCAATACAAGGCATATCGTACGTGAAAATGGTGTACAGAATCGGACCTAAAACGCTTCCTTGTGGTATACCGACATTTATTCTATATATATTTAAATTAGTATTGTTTACTATAACATAAAAGCTTCTTCCTGTAAATACGATTTCAGGAACATAAAATAGGGCGCTGGAAGGAGTTTCTTTAATTTATACAGTAATCCTTTATGGCAAACTTTGTCAAATGCCTGTTGGATTTTTCGTTGAAGTGCATCAGTAATAATTTTAACAACTCGGTGACATTGCTCTGGTGTACCACGTAAATATCGAAATCCGAATTGATGTTCAGGTATGATGTTGCACTTTTCTAAGATTGGAAGCAAACGGTGAACAAATAATCTTTCGAATATTTTTGAAAATGTGGTTAGAAGACTTATTGGTCTATATGAAGTTATTTTGTTTTCCGGCTTATTCGGCTTTGGAACCATAACTATTTCCGCACATTTCCATTGCGTGGGGAAATGTTGTAACCTGAGTATAGAATTAAAGATTAAAGCAAGTAATATTACACCTTTCCATGGAAGTGCTTTGGCAACCTTTGAAATTATTTTGTCATATCCTGGATTACCTTTGTTCAGTTTTGTTATCTCGGAAGAAACCTCTTTAGGTGTTACATGTTTTATAGGTTTGTCCATTTGACATGCAATGTCCAGAAAATCCGTAACTTCTGGTTCCTTAGAGGTTAAGCAAAAAGGCTGGAATGTGTCATGCAGATGAACCGCAAAAGCTGATGCCTTTTGCTCATTAGTACGACACCAAGAGTTATTTAAATCTTTGACCGGGATATTTCTTTTAGCTGGTCTCTTCTGGTATTTGGTCGCTTTCCATAAGTTATATTTAGTGCCAGTAGAAGAAGGATTTTAAGTTACGCAAATATGAAGCTATTTCTTTATTTTTATAGATTCGTATTTTGTGGCTAAATTTAAATTGCGTTTGTCGACTGGATTTCTGCTCCTTTTCCAAATTCTTCGTAGCCTTCTTTTGTTTCGAACTAGGTTTCTTATTTCTGCAGATATCTTTACTTTAGTTCCATTTGGATTAGATTGGGGTGTATGATGTGTTGAGAATACAGCAGCTTCATGAACTACACGATTAAATATTTCAACGGCATCATGTAAATCAGCTCCAGTATTAATTGGAAAATTCAGCTTTCGATTTAATAGACTTCCAAAATAATTAATATACATTTTAGGAGAATATAATGGTAAATTCTTTGTAATTACATCGAAAGTAGTGCTATAGTTGATTATTAAAGGTGTGTGTTTAATTCTGAATGTTTATGATGAATTTCATTAATTTCTTCCGGTGTATATAATGACCCAATTTTAGTACCTTTAGATGAGCTAAGCAAATCAGGGATTTTGTTAGGATCTGAAGGCCAATAGGTAGGTCTACCACCTGATTTTTTAAAGTTATGTTTAATAATGCAATTGTATAATTGTCTTCCTGTGCGACAAAGCCGGTCTGGATAATCTGGTCGATCATATCACCATATCATTCAATAGATCCCTTGAAGAAGCCTGTCCAAAAACAAGGTGCAAGGGTAAAACTAAACCCCAATGGTGGACTTCTGAGCTAACGGCTATGAAAAAGACCTGCAACAAGCTATTCAATAAGGCTAAATCTACTGGGGTCGCTAATGATTGGGATGCCTATAAAGAGCAACTCAAGATCTATAAGAAGTAGCTTAGAAAGGCGCAAAGGCGCTCTTGGTATACCTTCTGTGGTGAAGTGGAAAAGGTATCCGACGCCGCTAGGCTGAGGAAGATATTATCTGCTTCACCATGTACAGTGGGATATTTACAGGATGAGGCAAATAACTGGACAAAAAACAGCGAGCAGTCGCTCAATGTACTGCTCGACACACATTTCCCGGGGAACTCTGTAACAGAACCCGAGGATCAGCAGGACCAACAAGAGTGCGAGTGGACTGCGAGCGTCCCTAGCTTCTTGACTGAGAGATCCAGAATAAGCTGGGCTATTAACAGCTTTGAGCCCTTCAAGTCACCTGGACCAGATGGCATCACTCCAGCAGAAATGCAGAAAATGTTAAAGTACATTATCCCCTGGCTGGAGAAAATTTATGTAGGCTGTATCAGGCTTTCATACATCCCGAATCGATGGAGGGATACCAAAGTGGTATTCATACCTAAAGCGGGGAAGATATCACACACCAAAAGACTTTAGACCAATTAGCCTATCCTCCTTCCTATTGAAAGGTCTGGAAAGAATTTTAGATCATTTCATTAGGGAAAACCTGGATACAAAACTCCTGTCGGGGAACCAACATGCTTACAATAAGCTTTGAGCCCTTCAAGTCACCTGGACCAGATGGCATCACTCCAGCAGAAATGCAGAAAATGTTAAAGTACATTATCCCCTGGCTGGAGAAAATTTATGTAGGCTGTATCAGGCTTTCATACATCCCGAATCGATGGAGGGATACCAAAGTGGTATTCATACCTAAAGCGGGGAAGATATCACACACCAAAAGACTTCAGACCAATTAGCCTATCCTCCTTCCTATTGAAAGGTCTGGAAAGAATTTTAGATCATTTCATTAGGGAAAACCTGGATACAAAACTCCTGTCGGGGAACCAACATGCTTACAATAAGGGCAAGTCTACAGAATCAGCCCTGCACGAACTTGTGAGCACTATCGAATCGTCCCTGCATTTCAAGGAATTCACTATGGTGGCATTTCTTGACATAGAAGGGGCTTTTAACAACATTCACTCAGATGCGGTAATTGCGGCACTCTCACATCTAAAAGTTAACACTAGTTTGATTAGACTAATTCAAAGTCTGCTCACCAGAAGACGCATAACAGCATGTCTAGGGTCCACAACTCTAACAAGGTATGTAAACAGAGGGACCCCGCAAGGAGGAGTATTGTCTCCACTAATTTGGAACCTAGCGGTGAATGAAATCCTGCTAGATCTAGAACGTTGTGGCTGCAAAGTCGTGGCATATGCGGACGACGTGGCAATCGCGGTGAGTGGCAAATTCGTAAACGTCCTCAGAGACATCCTACAGGTGGCTCTGAACAAGTTGGCTAGATGGGCCAGAAGCAGCGGTTTGGGCGTTAACCCCAACAAGACAGAATTGGTTCTCTTTACTAGGATGAATAATGTCCCACATGTGGACCCTCCACCTCGGATAAATGGAACAGATCTAGTCTTTTCTGAAAGTGCAAAATTTTTAGGAATAATTCTAGATAGGAAAATGTTATTTAGACTTAACGTATTGGAACGTGTAAGCAAGGCCAACGTCGCCTTATATTCCTGCAAAAAGGCTGTAGGGTCGCGGTGTGGACTCTCTCCTAAAATCGTCCACTGGATATATATATACGGCAACTGACAAACTAACCATCACCAACCTACTAACAAAGGTTCAGAGAACTGCCTGCCTGAGCATAAGCGGAGCCTTAAGGACTACAGCGACCGAGTCTCTACAAGCCCTACTCCATATACTGCCGATTAATATTGTGGCGAGAGAAGTTGCAACCAAAGCGGCAATAAGATTAAACTGCCTATCAATGTGGAGGTACAAGAACTATGGTCACATGAGGATATCAAAGTGTAGTGCTATGGTAACCGACCGAGTGGACTATATACCAACTGTGTACACCTTCGAGAGAAATTACATCACTATGATTCCCGCCAGAGATGAATGGGTCGGCAGAATACCAGGTAATAGAAACCATCTCCACTTTTACACGGATGGTTCGAAGCTTGATGAAAAGGTTGGCTTCGGAGTACACTGTGAAGAACTTAGTCTGGATATAGCTCACAGACTACCAGATACCTGCAGTGTATATCAAGCCGAAATAATGGCAATATGGGAAGTCGCCAAGTGGCTGAGTCGCAACATAGTAACCAACACTGGCGTTGTCATTCAATTCTCTGGAGGCAACATCCCTAAATTCACAAACAGCCCTCGACTGCCGCAGATCTCTTAACGAGATGGCTGAGCAGTTTAATATACACCTCATATGGGTGCCTGGGCATAGGGATATCCCGGGGAACCGCAAAGCCGATGAACTTGCTAGGAAAGGGATGACATTACAAATTCTCGAAGAATTTGCATATATTGGTGCGCCACTATCCAAGCTTTGGCTTAGGCAAGAGGCAATCAGGCAGTCCAACGAGAGATGGACAGAAATCGGCACCTGCAGGGTAGCTAGACAAATCTGGCCAAGGTATGACCTGAGAAGGTCAAAATATCTCCTCGCACTAGAGAGGAAACGATTGTCTACGTTAGTACAGGTTCTGACGGGACACTGCTTGATCGGCGAACACGCCAAAAGATTGGGTATTGACTCCAATGACTTCTGCCGAAGCTGTGGAGATGAGGAAGAAGTGGAGAGCATTGAGCACTTGCTTTGCGACTGTCCCGCTTTGAGTAAACGACGACTGGACATACTAGGGTCGGCCTTTTTAGGCAGCCTAACAGATCTTTCCAGTACTGATATTCGTACTATCGATAAATTTATGTATCAAACAGGTTGGTTTCGATGAGGGGCATTTCAGCCCGTGGTAGCTTGTAAAAAAAATACGGCTGCCACC